>JAJHZJ010000728.1:472500-1060000 GCA_023548195.1 Bettongia penicillata ogilbyi
TTTCAGATGAAGTATTCAAAGCTTTCTATGATACACGAGAAAATGTTCTCTATCACCACTGACTAGTTAAATGTAGGTTGAAATGATATGAGGCACTAACTCACAGCTATTAGAGTGGCTAATCGGATAGAAAAGGAAAATGGCAAATGTTGGAGAATGCACTGTGGGAAGATGCACCGTTTGTGGAGTTGCAAATTAATTGAACTATTATGCAGAATAATTGGGTATTATGGAGAAAGGGCTATAAAACTAGGCCTACTTGTTTACCTAACAACACCACTACTAGGTTCAGATCAGAAAAGACATAAAAACACAAACAAAAACGAAAAGGACCTAAATGAATTTAAAAAAAAAATATTGATAGAATCTCTTTTTTTAGTGGCAGGGGGTTATCCTTGTGTTTGTCCTTCATTCTTGAAGACGACCATGATATCAAGATGATGACATATTCCCAGATGACTTTGATTCAAGCAAGAGAGCACTACGCAAGGTCAACAACCTCACTTTCATCTCCAGAGCCATCTAGGTTCAGTGACCTGATTAAGGGAATACTCATCAATGGTGAAATGGCTGAACAAGTTGTGGTACATGATCATGATGGGATCTGAATACACATGGAAGCAAACTTTTTTAAAGCTTCTTTTATTTTTCTTCTTTTTTTAAAAATTTCTATCTATGTTTTCTTTTACAACATGAGTAATATAGCAATATATTTTACATGACCACTCATATATAGCCTATATCAAATAGCTTTCCTTCTCAATGAGGGGCATGAGAAAAGAGGTAGACAATTTGAAAGCAAATTTTTTAAATAAATGTTAAAAATTGTTTCAAAATATAAGTGGAGCAAATAAAACACCAAATAGAAAAAAAATAATGACGAGAACAGTAAGATTTGGAAGAGATAAGGGGTATAATTCTTAAAATATACATTTGATCAAATGGATGCTTATGACTAACATTGATTCCACTCCCAGATCTGCTTCTCACCTTCCAAACTTTGAGACCACACAACTAAATACTTACCTTGCATCCCACTCTAACTTTATAGTTCCCTTTCTGTGTTGTCTTCTCCCACTGAAAAAACAAGCTTCATGAGGACAGACAGTAATTCATTTTTTTTTGCATTCTCAATACTTAGACCAGTACCTTTTATATACTAAATATTGAGGAAATGCTTGCTGCCTTGTTACTGTTCAATAGGACAAAAAATACAATTAATATCTTGGTGAATAAATAGCTGAATGGGACTGCTAAGTATTTTGCCAGTTATCTCATTTCATCCTCACAATAACAAATTGGAAAATAAGATAAGAAAGAAAAAAATGAGCTTTATGATGAAGAGATTTTCTATAAACAAGAAAGTTCCTGTCTCACCAACCTCACCAGAGCTGCCTTCATGTCCTTGTTCCTCAAGCTGTAGATGGCAGGGTTTAGGGTGGGGGGCACCACAACATAGAAGACAGACACCAACAGGTCAAGCACAGAAGGGGTAACAGAGGTGGGTTTTACATGAGCCACAAAAGCAGTTGTGACAAACACAGTGGTCACAATAAGGTGGGGAAGGCATGTGAAGAATGCCTTGGACCTGCCTTCTGTGGATGGCATTCTTAGAACAGTGGAAAAGATATAGACATAGGAGATAACAATATAGAAAAAACAGCCAAGCCCTAAAACTGTAGTTGTAATAGTGGTTCCAATTTCGGCCAAATTTGGCTGTGAGCAGGAGAGTCTGAGCAAATGAGGAATCTCACAGAGAAATTGGCCAACTACATTGGATTTACAGAAGGGTGTAGAGAAAGTACTGATAGTGTGTATCATTCCTGAGAGACTCCCACTGACCCAAGAAGTGGCTGCCATCTGCACACAGGCTCTTCTGCTCATGAGGGTCTCATAGTGCAGGGGGCGGCAAATAGCTGCATGTCGGTCATAGGACATCACTGTCAGCAGAATAAGCTCAACACAGACAAAAAAAACAATACAATAAATCTGGATGGCACATTCAGGAATAGAGATGGAGTTGCTGTGTGTCAGGGAGATGAGGATGGACTTAGGTACTGTGACAGAGATGTAGCAGAGGTCTATGAAAGACAAATGCCTCAGGAAAAAGTACATGGGAGTTTGAAGTCTCTGGTCAATGGTAGTGACAAGGATAATGAGCAGATTCCCCGTCACAGCTGCCAGATAAATCAAGGTGAAAAACACAGCATGTAAGATCTGTAGCTCCCAGACATCAGAGAAGCTCATGAGGAGGAAAGTGGTGATGATTGTGTGATTGGCCATTGCCTTCCTATGGACACAGAAGGAAAAATGGAAGGGATCTGGGACACATTGAAATGTTACTCTGTTCACTATGAGAATCATGGGATTTCCATTTAAACTCTAAGGACTGAAAGGAAGAACAGTTTCCTGGGTTATCTTTGATGACCTTTTCCATTCTTATGAGCTTCTTCAATCATCCTCTGAATCAACCCCTAGGTGAAGATATGTATTGCCCACTACAAGGCAGTGTTGGAGTGGCCATGCCTCTTCCCTCCCTGTCTAGTTCAGCCTCACTTCTGATGCCCTTTGCAGAAGAGAGCAATATGCAAAATGGAGAATTCCTGCAGAGAGTAATTCAAAGGGTCAGTCAGCTCAGATCTTTGACTAGCTACAAAGGAGAATGGAATAGCAGAGATGTTGTAAACCAGAGATTAGGGGCTATTTCTATACAATCTTTGGATGCACAAATAGAGGAAAAGTGAGTGTCCAGAGAAAGATTTTCAATTTTAATAAGAGTCCATCTCCACAGCATAATGTTCTGCTACAGGGAACATAATACTCTATAGGGAAGGCTACAAAAAAACTGGAAGGTACCTAGAGAATGACTACTGTGAATTAAAATTCATTTTGCATGTAAAAACACACATTAAAATAACACTTTAAACTTCAAAAAGCAGAACAAAGGAAAGTGAAGGTATTAAGAGAAGGGAAGAAACGTTTATTTTGTGCTCTGTGCCATGCTGAACAAAATAAACAAATTACTTTGACTCGATGACCTTTAAGATCCCTTTTGGGTCTAGATTTTTTATATTATTTTCTTGGTAAAAGAGTTGTTTGACCCAAGCGGTCAATTCTCTACCTACTTTAGTAAGGCTAGTTGGACTGGGGTAGAATGGGGTGAGGTCATTTATCCATGGACTCAGTCCACTCTTTTTCCTATCTGTAATTCCTCAGATTCCTCACTGGTAAAATATAGGAGCAAGAATTGATGGCCTCTGGAGTTCATTTTAGCTCAGCTCTATTCAACCTGATGTTCAAGTGGTATTTGGTTTAATGAATGTAATATTCAGAACCTTTGCAGTACTAAGTCAGGGCTTCATTCTTTTCTGAAGAGACACAACTGGTATTTTCACTTAGAAATACTGGAATTGTGTCTCAATTCCTATATCTAACATCATTTATGGTTTTAATTGTTTAAGTTTTGCCCACATAAAAGTCTTCATCACTTTCAAGTGGTATGTCTTTGTTGTGAATTCATTAGATTGGGGAACTCGAGATGAAGAATAGCACCACTAATGCAAATCTGCAAATGTTCTGAACCTTAAAGTTTTCAAGGGTTTCCTCTGGTGCTAAGAAATTAAATGACCTACTCAGGGTCCCTCAACCAGTATGTTAGGGACTTGAACTCAGGTTATTCAGACTCCAAAACTTGCTCTCTGTCCTCTACTTCATGTTTGTCAGTTTATGATCTATTAAATATTTGTGTTAGCTTCTCTAATGGCTTGCAGTATTGTGAAGAAACACACTATGAAAAATGTCATCGTATTATATTTTCCCTAGACTAATTAGTAGGGGAAAAAAAAGAAATGCTAGGTTATGAGAATTAGCTTAGGTGTTTTACTCAATTGACAGTCTAATCTTACTGTGGTGCCTTGAGCGAATAGAGCTATCACTTCTCACCTTGCAAGTCCTGAAAATGATGTAGCATGAAGAATCTGTGGGATATCCAAGCAGATAAGTCACTGGGAACTTCTGAAATATGTAAATGAGCATTGTCTTGTCTCTAAGAGAAATTCTTCAAAGATTAGGGAACTAACATTTATCTGCTCCTAGACTTTACCATCTTTACTCTTAAGGGATTGAAAATGGTCTCTTCTTTGGGCTCTGAATATTTTCATTTCCTTTTATCCTAACAAATTGCTCAGGGATATATTTCTCAAAGTGGAAGAAATAACCTTGTGGGACTCAGGGCTCTGATTAACATCAATAGACTGTATTTTTTTGCCTTTGTGATCATATCATCTTGTCCGTGATGTGGGACCGGAAAAATGCAATTGCTGTCTCAGCTTTACACCTGGGATTCCCCAGCATGATCAAAAAATGGTCCCAGGATACCCTGGCCACTTCTCCTTAGAAGCACAACATCAGAAAAGGAGTATATGAGATCATCCTAAACCTAAATTTTATTTGGACCCTGGTCAGCCTCATTTTGTCACAAAGCTGGTATGGAAAGTATGCTAGGACTTCTATTAAATGCTTACGACTGTCCTAGCTAGAATTATTAGAATGTGTATGCCCTCTAAATTTATGCACTGACTATTGAAGTTCATGGTGAGAGAATTAACTATTAATAACCAACGATTTGAAGAGATTCAGATATCCTTTTTCTATTATCCTCATTTCAAGAGCAATCTCCCACTTCTGAGGTAACCTTTCCCTCTAATTAATCCCATTTGATTTTACAAGGAGTCTGTAGTCTAAGGTCAATTCCATTCAGTCAAGCTTGGATGAAGATAGATTGTATGGAGATTGTCTCTCTGGGCAAGAATGACATGATGTCACCCTCAGCCCTTCACTGGACTAAGTTCATTTCTCTTCGTAAAACCCATCTCTCATTAAGTGTTCACCAGGATTGTTTGACAAAATCATGAACACTCCTCTTCCAATTACATATGAGGGATGAACCCACCACTATGATTGTCTTTGGTCTGAGAGACTGACATATCAACATCATTTAACTAAAGTTCTGGCGTTATTAATAAAGTGATTAAGTTGCCAGAAGTTATGTTTCTCAAATCTTTTAAATACCCACTGGCATGTTCCAGTGGTATATGTCAATTTCTAAGCCATACATGTTGCCTGCTTATATGCTTTATGTGATCACAAGTATCAGGGAACCTACTTTATTAAGAGGAAAGAAATAACCAAAGCTATTCAGAGCCATGAAAAAAAATGTTCTAAATCACCACTGATAGGAGAAAAGTAAATTGAAATAATTCTGAGGTACCACCTCACAGAATGTCAGAAATGACAAATGCTAGAAGGGATGAGAGAAAAACAGGTAAACTAATGAACTGTTGGTAGAGTATTGAATTAGTTCAACCATTCTGGAGAAAAATTTAGAAGTAGGTCAAAAGGGCTCTAAAACTGTGCATATCCTTTGATTCAGGAATATCACTGCTAGGTCTGTATACCAAAGTGACCAAAGAAAAAGGAAATGGACCTATAATATAAAAAAAACAAAAAAAAAAAAAAAAACAGCATCTTTCTGTGGAGGTAAAGAATTGAATCCTGCAGGGATGTTCATCATGACTAAATAAATTGTGATATATGATTGTGGTATTATTATACTATGGGAAATGAAGATGGCTTGTTTTCAAGAAAAAAAAAATATGTCAGGACCTACTTGAACTGATGCAAAGCAAAGTGAGAAGAACCAGGAGATCATGGTAGACAGCAACAGCAATGTTGTAATGATGATCATCTGTGAAAGACTTATATAATAAGTATAATGACTTAAGACAATTCCAAAGTATTTATGATGAAAAAATGCTATTGACTTCCCAAAATAGAAATGATGAAGTGAGTGCAAATTGAAGCAAACTTTTCTCACTTTTATTCTTTTTTTTTTGAAATATGACTACTATGGAAATACGTTTTGTACAATTTTACATAAATGATATCATATTGTCTTCTCAGTGGTTGTGGGAGGAGGTAGAAGGGAAGGAAAAAATTGGAATTCCATTAAAAAATTTCTAATAAATAATTTGAAAATATATTATAAAAGCAAAGTTAAAAAAACTTTATAATAAGGTAAAATAAAGTGAGTTATGAAGTAAAAGTTAAAAGAAAAGCATAGCCTTCACTTAAGCCTCCAAAAAAGACATAATAAGTAAAGGATCTCCATTGGTCCACAAATTCACATAAAGATCATTTTAGTTATTGAATCATTTCAGTCATGTTTAACTCTATTGCTCCATTTGGGGTTTTCTGTGCAAGGATAATGGAGTGATTTGAAATATCCTTTCTCAGTTCACTTTACAGATGAGAAACTGAGGCAAACACAGTCAAGTAACTTGCCTAGGGTCATATGGCCAGTAAGTGTCTGAATCCAGATTTCAAGTGGGGTCCTTCTGGCTCCAGGACTCATGCTTCCTCCACTGAGCCACCTTGCTGTCTCATGGGCTTCACAGAATAGGTTTGATGAGAGGAAAAGCAGGGATAATAACCTTTACCTTCTCTGTTGAGTCCTACTCTTTCAACCGGGCAATAGCTTCCTTTCAGCCTTGTTTTTAACAATATCCACCAAAGAACAACGAACTTTGGGTTACCAGTGAAACCATCTGCTGATATTCTGCTAAATCTCTTCATCTTATGGTGTCCTCTATTCCTCTTCCCTTTAAGATTCATAGATCTACCTTGTATAGACTATCTCTAGAAGACAAGATAACTTAACCATCTTCCCCTCAGATTTTCAGTTTTCCTCATATACCCTATTTTCGTTATAGTTTTTATTGATCCTTTAGATGTAGAGACAAAAGTAGCAATAACAATAGTAGGCAGTATGAACATTGTACTTTGAAAATTGTGAAGTGCATATACCTTATCTCATTTGATCCACATAACTCTTTAAGGTAGGTACCATTACTGTCCTTTTACAACGAGAAAACTGAGACTGCAAGAGCTTTAGTGATTTTTCCATGATTACATACCTAGTATGCAGTATTCATTAGCTCAGCGGCTACCATGTACACGATCCTCTTCTTTCTCCACCAGTCTTGTTGGTAGGAGCTCATCTCCTATTTCCAGAAGGCCAGATTGTCAAATTTATGAAGTAAAAGAGATAACTCCCAAGGCTAGGATGACCAAAGAAATATTATTTATTTAACAGAAAGGTCGCATGCCCTAATCAGCTTTTGTCATCTACCTAGAATCAATAGTTCAGAAATAATACTGTTCATGCTGCTTTCCTGGGGCCATATTGGGGAACACAACTAGTCTCTATGTGATCCTCCAGCTTCTTTTCACATTGTCTAGTTTTCTGCCATATGCTGAGGCAGAAATGTCCACTCAAGTTCCTGGCCTGACCTGAGTTCAGAAAAAGAAAAAGAAAGGTAAATGCTGAGAAAGAATTCTAACTCTGCACTGTAGTTATACAGATAAGGACATGAATCTTCCATTTCTTTTTCTATTCTAAGGCAACTATTAACAGTTCCCAGATATGGTGCCATGTAATTAGTGGGGAAGAGGTACATGCAAGTTTTATTCTTCACCATCTTGCTATGCTTTATTCATATGTAAGACAGAATTGAAAAGGCAAAAAGAAGTTTTTAAAAGTCTTAGCAAACCTGATGATTGACTCCTGTAGAATAGTACAAAAGGACAGCAGTCCTTCAAGAGGCTGAACTAAAAATTCATTCATTTTTGAAGTCATTCACATCCAGTGAAACTGGTTCCCTGGGAATCACCAAAGATCAATCCCAATCTTATCTGATCTTAAAGTAACCACAGATATTCATATTTAATGCTGAACTGTGTATTGTCTTCTGCAGAGGTGACAATTGTTATGCCAACTGGCTCAGTCAAAATATGTAGAAACTCTAAAAGATTACAAAAGCTTACCTCTCAACAAATTCATTCCCTTGGTCCAAAAACGTGGTCCCCTTCATATGCAAAATAATTTCCCTAGATAGTGTTTGGAAAAGTGCTTTTTTTGACAGAAACAAACACTTGTTTTGAGTTAACAAATATTAAAAACATATATAAAGTACTATCTAAATTTGTTCAGAAATTGTGACATTGTAAAGATGTGGTTCACTGTGCAGTGCCATTTGCCAAATCCTTCTAATACCCTTCTAATTATGTGTCACCTTCTAATAACCTCATCATGGATGTCCTCAGATAATTCTTATTAAAAAGTAATATACAGTAGATGACTAAGATTTGAGTTCATAATTAATGTTATTCTCTCTATGTCATTTTTTGTTGGATGATAAGATTAGAAATTATTATTCCCCATGATTTTAGTGATTCTCTTTTTTATATGTTGTTGAATTGTTTCAGGCATGTCCAACTGTTTGTGACCCCATTTGGGGTTCTCTTCACAAGAACACTCGATTGGCATGACATTTATTTCTCCAGATCATTTTCTACATAAGTTAAGTCAAACAGTGTTAAAGTAACTTGCCCAGGGTTACCCAGGTAGTAAATGTCTGAGGCCAGATTTGAATTCATGTTCGTCTGTCTCTAGGGTCTGCACATTATTCCGTCTGCCAGCCATTCAGTCCTCTCAGGATGATTTCATCTGTTTTACTATACTCTGTGTATATACAAATCCAGTCTAAAAGCAAAAATTGCAAAATTCCAGACCTTATTTTAATGAAAAAATATTGATCAAAAGTATGTATGTTGTATACATTGTTTCATTTAGGGTATTTCACTTTTTCCTACCTATAAATTTTATTTCATGCATTTATTTTATATACTATTTAATTTATTTTGTTAAAAATGTCCCAATTCCATGTATAAAAATAAGTTTTGAATTTTTGAGTTTTCTTTTTTCCTTCTCTCCCATATTTTTCCAGTTCTTTGATAAAGTAAGCAATTATGATGTCATGGCAGGGCAATTTTCCATGTTATTCCATGTTACACCTCCCCCCCAACACACACACACCCAAGCAAAATAAAAATAAATAAAAAACATAGACTAAAAAAGCATGTGTTTCAATGTACATCCAAATATCTTTCTCCGGATGTGGACAGCATTTTTTATCATATCCTTCCAATGCTCTTGGATCATTATCTTAAACAGAGTAAGTCTTTCACATCCAATCATCTTTACATTATTGTTACTAATGTGAACAATGTTCTTCTTGCTCTGTTCACTTCATTATGCATGCATTCGTATAATTCTCACTGTTTTTTTCCTGAAACCATTCTATTTATCATTTATTGTAGCACAATACTACTACACCACAACTATATATTTGTTCAGTCATTCCCAGTTGAAAGGCCAATCTTTAACTTCTGATTCTTAGCCAACATAAATAGAACTGTTATATATGTGTGTATATATATTTATATATGTGTACACACACATATATATATACATATACATGCATATGTGTATATATACACACATGCATGTATGTATATATACATGTGCATACGTGTGTGTGTCTTTGGTGTATGTAAAGTTTCTACCAAAATGTTTTGAGTTTTCCTGGCAATTATTATCACCTTGTGATTTCTTACCCCAAATGCTTGGATCTTTGGATGTATTAACTTCTACATTACTGTAATGTTCTTATACTACTGTTTATGGTGTACCTAATCTATTTCACTGATTTATTATTCTTTTTCATAGTACCAGATTGTTTTAATGAGCACAACTTTTTAACACAGATTGAAATTTGAAACTCCTAGACCACACTCCTTTGCATTTTTTCAATGATTTCCTTGACACTTTCTTGATCTTTTCTTCTTCCACATGCATTTTGTTGTGATTTTTTCCTAGTTTTATAAAATTTCTTTTGTACTTTGATTGCAATGTACTGAATAAGTAAAGTCATTTATTTAGCATTGTTATTTTCATTATGCTTTCTTGGCCTACCTATGAGTAAATAATATTTCTCCGTTTCCTTTTGATGTCTGAATTTTATGAAAATTCTTGTATAATGGGTGTCACTGGACAGGAGGGATTCCCAGTATTTTATGTTTTCTTCTGCCATTTTCAATGAAATTCTTTTTTTTTTTTTATTTCTTCCATCTGGGTTTGGTTTTTAATATACAGAAATATTGATGATCTATTTGAGTTTATTGTCTATTCTGGAATTTTGCTCAATTGCTAATTGCTTCAACTAAACTTTTAAGTGATTCTCTAGGGTTATCTAAGTATACCATCATATCATCCGCAAAAAGTTATAACCTTGTTTCTTTATTGCCTATTTTTTCCCCTCATTTTTTTTTCTTGTCTCCATGTCTAATCTCATTGGAAAAGCATTATGGTCATCACTATAACAGATAATGCTTGCTTTTAGATTTAGATGAATACTACTAATCCTTTTAAGAAAGGTTTCATTCATTCCTATGCTGCTAGTATTTTTGTTATTATTGTTATTGATATTTTCAGTAATGCTGATAGTTTCTTTAATATTGAACCAGACCTGCACTCCTCAACAGCACACAGGTTATAATGGAGAAAACCCTTATGAATGTAATGTATGTGGAGAGATCTTCCAAATGAGAATGTAACTTGATCAACCTCAGACAATTCATAAAGGAGAAAATCCTTATGCATCCAATGGATGAGAGAAAAATTTCAGTCAGTGATCAGGACTTACTCAATATCAGGTAATTCATACTGGAGAAAGATATTATTAATATATGTAAAAAGGACTTCCAGCGTAGGAAGGGATTTATTCTATATGAGATAATTTATAATGGAGAGAAATGTTGTAAATATAATGAATGTGGAAAGCTCTTGTGCTGGATGAGAGCACTTACTGTTGATCAGAAAATTCATATTGGTGAAAAAACCTATAAATGTGGGAAACCTTCAGTCAAAGGTCAAGACTTATACAACATCAGAAAATTCAAACAGGAGAGAAACTTTAAGAACTTAATGAATGCGAGAAGGCCTTTCAACAGAGGATTTTTGTTACTGAACATTAAACCATTTATAGTCATGAAAAACCATATGAATGACATGAATATGGAAAAGTTTTCCACCAGAAGACTGGACTGAATTAATATTAGACAATTCATGTTGGTGAAAAATATTGCGAATGTGAGTACTTTGGGAAGTCCTTCCTCCAGGGAACACAGCTTATTCCATATCAGAGAATTTGTACAATTGAGAAACCTTTTCAGTGTAATGCATGTGCCAAGGCCTTTAGCCACTGTTGAGAACTTAAAAAGCATCAGAGAATTCATATGATTTCAGCCAGTATTACAATCCTTTGTTGAGAGAGAATACTATATAATCTTCAAGATAAACTACTGTAATCTCCTTGCTAGTATTTTGTTAAATTATATTTTTACATCAATATGCATTAAAGAAATGGATCTATAGTTTTCTTTCTCTGTTTTTTCTTGTATAGGTATCAACACCATAATTGTGCAATAGAAGGAATTTGGTGGGTGTCTTTACCTGTTATTCAAATAGTTTATATAGTAATAGAATCAATTATTCTTCAAATATTTGGGAGAATTCACTTATCAATCTATTTGATCCTGGTCATTTTTTCTTTAATTTATTTTATTTTTAATTTATAAAATAAAACAGTTATTTCCATAATATAGTATACTAAAAAAGATGATCCCACATGAAGCTGCAAATTTATTAACTAACAGCTGCCATTTCAATTTATATATGTAATAACATTTTCACGTAAATTTCTTTCTTTCATTTTTTCCCACTCCCCTTGCTCTAGAAATGGCTACCATTAGACACAAATAAATATGTGTGTATATAAACATATATACATACACACACATGCATACACACATATATAATATGCATATACAGGTGTATATGCATATGTACATATGTGTAAAATCATTTCATCTATGCTTTGACCATTTATCAATTGCAGCATGACTAATATTCTTACAAATTTCATAAAGTTTATGTATTTGGGATATTAGACCTTTATTTGAGAAACTGGTTTTAAATCATCCCCTGCTACCCCCTCAAAAAAACCATTCTGCTTTCCTTCTGATCTTGCCTACATTTTTTTCATGTATACCAAGCATTTTTAAGTTAATGTAGTCAAATTAACCTTTTTATACCTCAGTCTGATCTCCACCTCTTGTTTATTCATCAATTCTTTCCATAAGTTTAATAAGTAATATATTTGATGTTCTTCAAAATTTCCGGTAATGTCTCTCTCTAGATTTATGTCATATGTTGATTTTAACTTTGTCTTGGTACATGGTGAAGATATTGGTCTATGTCCAATTCTTGCCAGATTGCTTTCCAGTTTTCCCCACCTTTTTTTATTTTACCAAATAAAGAATTCTGGTCCTAAAACCTTAAATCTTTTCACTTGTCAAATACAAGTTTACAAATTGCAGGATTATTTACTACTCCAAATTTCATTTTTAATCTGTTCCATTGAACTATTTTTTCTATTTGTTAGCTGGTACTAGGTAGCTCTGATAATTGCATCTTATGGTTTAAGATATGATACTGCTAAGCCTCCTTCCTTTACATGTATTTTTTTATCAGTTTTTTTGATATTCTTCATTTTTTTTTCAAATAAAATATTCAAACGTATTTTTTTTAATTCACTAAAATATTTTGGGTAATTTATTTTGGATGGCATTGAATACAAATTCATTTATTAAATTATCATTTTCATTGTATTGGTCCTACCTACCCATCAACGATGTTTCTCCAAATATTTAAATGAGAATTTATTTGCATAATTTCTTTTATAATTTTGCTTAAATAGTTCTTGGGTTTGTTTTGGTAAATGTACTCTCAGGTACTTTATAGAGTTATTTTCAATGAGGTACCTCTTACTATCTCTTTTTTTAAGGTTTTGTTTGTAATATATAGGAATGCTAATGATTTATATGGACATACTTCCCATACTGTGACTTTTCAAAAAACATTGTTTCAAAATAACTTTGCAGCTGAGTCTTTGGGGTTTTCCAAGTATAATATTTTACCGTGTGCAAAAAGAGAATTTTATTATCTCATTCTCTTTTTTGATCCATTCTATTTCTTTATCTACTATTATTACTATTGCTGAATTTCCAATAAAATTTTGAATAATATTAGTGACAGAAGACAACACTGTTTTACTTAACCTACCTGAAACAGCTTCTGCCACACTCTATTACAAATAATACTTATGGATGTTTTTATATAATTTTTTTACCAATTTAATGAAAAATTAATTTGCATCCTTACTTTCCATTTTTTTCAATAAAAATGAATGTTGCATTTTATCCAAAGCCTTTTCTGCATGTACTCGTGATTTCTTTTAAATTTTATTATTGAAATAATAAATTATATTTTCCTTATGTCATATTATCCTTGAATTCCTGATATAAAATCCACCAGATCAAGATGCAAAATCTTTGTAATACATTGTTGTAATCATTTAGTGAGTACTTTATTTATGAGATTTGCATCCATACTGATTCATGAATTTAGTCAATAATTTGTCTTCTCTCTTTTTACTCTTCTTGTTTAGGTATCACTATCATATTTGTTTTCATAAAAGGAACTTGGTAGAGTCTCCTGTTTGGCTATTATTCTAAACTAATTTACTTGATATTAGAATTAATTGAACTTTTAATTTTTGACAGAATTCGATTGTAAATCCATGTGATCGTGTTGCTTTTATCTACGGAATTCATTCATGATTTGTTCAATTTCTCTAAGATAGGCATTATTAATTACTGAATTTTCTCTTCTGTTAATCTGGACAATTTAGATTTTTGCAAATATTCATCAATTTTACTAATCAAAGTGAAATAACAATCCAATTAGATTTATTGGTATAATATTGGGTAAAACAATTTCTATTAAATTAACTTCATAATAATTTATTTAACTTCATGTTCATTGGTGGTGAATTCACCTTTTTCATTGTTGATAATAGTAATTTGATTTTCTCTTTTTTTAAAAAAATCAAACTAAGGAATGCATTTTTTAATATTTATTCATATTTTATTTTTCTTTCATAAACTAGTTTCTAGGTTTGCTTATTGGTGTTATTTTTATTTTAAATTTTATTAACTTTCTTTTGATTTTGTGGATTTAAGTGCTGCACTTTCAAACTGAACAGGTGAGTGAGAGAGAATTTTTGTAATAAATAAAATAACAAAGTTAAAAACACAAAGTTTTTCCTTTTTTGAACTGAATAGTTATCTATCTCAAAGAAAATAGTACTAGTTTTCACTAAAAAACAAAAAAAAAACTTCTTAAATTTATGTACATGAAAGAGAGTTTACTGGGGGGGGATTTCAGCAGTTTGGGGCAAGAAGTGACATATGGCATCAATATAAATGCTTAAATGATGTTGCAAAGGACCGATTGGTATGTGAAGAATTTGGTGGTTTGATGGGGCAGAGGAAATATTTTGTTGTTTAAAAATTGAAAATGTCAATGTGAAAAAAGTTTTCAAGAATATAGAATGTGATGATGGCCAATATTAAAAAGAGAAAGAAGCAGGGCATTGTGGACTCTCACCTTATTTGCATGTAGTTATTTTAAGACAACTGAGTAAACTGAAACAAAAAGAGAAAGACTAGTCTTAGGATCACTTGCAGCTGTGGGATGAATAAATAAGGGGAGTTCATTCTTAGGACAGATTTAAGAAGTTACTACCTCAGAAGTACAGAATGAGTCACTGTATGCCCTGGAGGCTTTGATTTAAGACTGGGAGGATAGAGGACACTCAAACTGAGGCTGATATGGTGGACATTAAAAAAATATCAAGGATAGAGTGGAGCTAAGATGCTTAAGAAAAAATAAGAACTTATCTGAGCTCTCCCTGATAATCTTCTGAAAACCTTTAAATTATTCCCCAAACAAATTCTGGTGTGGCAGAACCTGGAAAAGGATGTCATGAAACAATTTTCCAGCTGAAGACAACTTAAAAGTTTGGTAGGAAAGGTCTATCACATCCGGGTGAGAGTGGAACACAGTATTGTCTGAAGGCCACACCAGTGAAAGGTTGACCCTAGCAATCCAGCAGCAGGCCTTGGAAGTGACTGAAAAAGTAGCAGCAGTAGATGATGCCAGAGCTCTCAGCCCACCTATGATAAGGGGCAGAACAACTGGCCAGAAGGAAATTACAGGTATCCCTTTGCTGGCACCAGGGGCGGGCTTGCCCATACTTATATCCCGGTTGCAGTCATGAGTTGCAGTCCCAGAGCAAGGAGCAGCAGTAGTACAATGGAACTTGTAGCCACAGCAGAATGAGGACCCTTCTCACAGTCCCAGGTTAGGAAAGAGTGCTTGTGGTTGTTCACAGACTGGGTCAGAGCCCAGGAAAGCAGTAAACCCAATTCTTAGATTATACTAATTTGGAAGGAGAGAAAACTTACTTTTCCCTTGGATTACCTCAGAAAACAACAGCATAAAACCCCTGAAATCCTGGGACAGTGTGCCATCTAGAAGCAGAGTTTCACTTTGGTAAAGAGTTAAAAGTCAAGAAATTGTCTTGAAAAATAAGGAAAGGACAGGAAAAAATATTTGGATTACAGAATGTTTCTATGGTGATAAGGATGACCAAAACCCATACTCAGAAGAAGACAGCAAAGTCAAACCTGCTGTATCCAAAGCCGTAAGGAAAAAACAAAAAAAAAAACTTGTATTAGTCTCAGGCCATGGAAGAAGTCAAAAAGGATGTTTAAACCAATAAGAGAGTGTAATGGCAATTTAAACGGGAAGATCTTTCCTATTGATTAATAGCCCCATATGACCTGCCTGGGTCAAATGGAAGACTGAGTCACATGGAGCCTGTGGTGGGAAGAGTTTGCTGAATTAGTGGAACAGGAAGAGGCAAGGCTAGAACAGAGCTGAGAACAAATTGTTCAGAGTCCAGTCAAAACTCACAAGGATGCAGGCAGGCAGCCTGCTCAATAACATGGTGAAAGAGCATATTGGTGATTTTGTCTAATGGAGCTCCAAGGGGGGAAGGCTTGGGGATGGTGTTGTTCTCTGCATTGTTATTATGTATATATTATTCTTATTATGATGGATTTGGCTTTCTGGTGTCTGAATCAATGTTTTATTTCTGTCTTTCATGTGGAGAGCGTGTGGTATTTCACGGTTCAGAATTATGTATAGATGTTCATGCCTGCCCTAGGTGCTGTGAATTGATGCTACAAATGACAGAGGATGAGAGCACAAAATTCCAGACCTCTAGTGGAAGACAAAAAGATAGAGGAGACAGAGCAAAAATTGGATATCCCAGGATGGGAGAATTTGCCCTATTCCTCTCTAGGAAGAGAATGGGCTAAAGACACCAGTCTTTGTGAAAAATGGCAAAAAAAGGCTACAGAAGGGAGAACCCAAAGATTTGGAAAGATGTTTGTAGGGAATACCAATAGAATCAGTGAAAGAAGTGGCAGGGCTATGTAGAAGAGGCTGGGTCTTGGTAACAAGCTCTAGGATTATATTTAAAAGCAGAGATAAGCTGCTGGAGAAGAAGGCTGAAATGGAAAAGGAGTTCACTGGTTTGCAGGACAGGCTTTGTGTGCTCCAGTATTCAAACTTGCCTTTAGAAGAGCAACCTGGAGTGTCTCAGATGGTAGAAAAAGCTGAAGGTGGTTTGGATCACAAGAAAAAGCAACAAAGTAACAAGAGATAGAACTTGTGGTCAGCTTGTCACACAGAAGCACAACAGGAGAATCAAGTCAGGGAACACAGCATTAGGGAAGGTAATTGAGGATTTTACTTAGCAGGGGGTTACAGATATTTTGAATTGCTTAACCTAAAGAACAGGAGAATCATTGGTATCTTGAATGGTGAGAATCAGTGAAAAAGATAAATCTCCTTAAGAAAGAAGAGTAAATAGCCTGAAGATTCAAAGTCAAAACAGATTGACAAGAAAAGAATAGTTTACTGCTCTATTGATAGTAGGAGTGGATTTTGGAAGAATAGTTAGCATATATAAAATGTGAGAAAAAAGGCTTGAAATTAGACCGAGCATGGACGTGAGAATTATCCCTGCAGATCCTCCTGAAACATTGTTTTCAAGTTTGCCACAGCTTCAGGGAATAATGTGAGCTTGGCCAGGATCCAGTTCAGATTAAAGAAAGCTTACCTCTATCCAGAATGATGAACTCAAAACTGCAAGTTACAAAAGAGCAAACCATAGTTAATGAGGCTGTGATGGTGGGGTCATGGACTTCAGAAGCATGGCTGACCCTGTATTTTCCCTGATTCTGGTTATTGACTCCCTGTTTCTTTTTGGCTTTTTGTCTGTTCACCATTTTTGTCATATTTGAAATGCAAGTTAAAACCATCTGAGGTAGTATCTCACAGTTATTAGACTGGCTAATAGGAAAGAAAAGGAAAATGAGAAATGTTGGAGAGGATGTGGGAAAGTGCAATGTTTGTGGAGTTGGGGAAATAATTCAACTATTACGTAGGGCAATTGGGTGTTATACTTAAAGGGCTATCAAACCAGGCATATTTGATTACCTTACAACACCACTACTAGGACTAAATCAGAAAAGAAAATTTAAAAACAAACAAAAAAAGGAAAGGGACCTAAATGTATTTAAAAAAATTGATAGCAGCACTTTTCTGGTTGTAGGGGTTTGGAAAGTGAGGGAATGCTCATCAGTGGTGAAATGACTGAATGAGTTGTGGTTCATGATTGCGATGGCGTACTATCGCACTACAAGAAATTATGATTTCTCAGAAAAACCTGGAAAAACTTACAGGAAATGATAAAAGAGTAGAATCAAGAGAAAATTGTACATAGTATAGTAATAGTGTAAGATGATCATCTGTGTGAATGACTTATTCTCAGCAATACAATGATTCAAAATTATTCTGAATGACTTGATGAGAAATGCTACCCATCCCCAAAATGAGAACTGATGAAGTCTGAATACCCATTGAAGCAAACTTTTTTTAGGCTTCCTTAATTTTTCTTTTTTTTTAAATTTCCATCTGTGCATTCTTTCACAACATGAATAATAGAAAAATATGTTTTGCATGACCGCTCCTATATAACCTATATCAAATAGCTTCCCTTCTCAACGAGGGCCATGGGAAAGGAGGGGGAGAATTTGAAAGCAAATTTTTTTAAATAAATGTTAAAAATTGTTTTTAAGTATAATAGGGATAAATAAAACATCAAACAGATAAAACATAATGACTAGAACAGTATCAGGAAATGTTCTGGACCTTAGAGTTTTCCAGAGCTGCCTCTGGTGCTGAGAGACTAAATAACCTGCTCATAGTCCATCATCCACTGTGTCAGGGATTTGAACTCAGGTCATTCAGCCTCTAAAACTTATCTCTGCCCCCTACTTCATGTTGTGCTACTTGATAATCTATTAAAAATATCTCTGTTAGCTTCTTCCATGGCCTTCAGTACTGAGAAGAAAGACACTATGAAAAATGTCATTATATTCTATTTTCCCTAGTCTAATTGGTAGTGGAAAAGAAAAGAAATGCTAGGTTATAAGAGTTAGCTCAGATGTTTTACTCAAATGGCAGACTAATCTTACTGTGGTGCCTTGACTGAATACAGCTATCATTTCTCCTCACCGTGCAAGCCCAGCAAATTATATGGCTTGAAGAATCCAAGCAGAGAAGACACTGGGAACTTATGAAATAGATAAATGAGCATTCTGTCTTGTCCCTAAGAGAAATACTTCAAAGATTAGGGAAATAACCTTTATCTACTCCTAGACCTTTATCATCATTGCTCTTAAGGGATTGAAAATGGTCTCTTTTTTCTGCTTTGAATTTTTCATTTCTTTTTATCATAACAAATTGCTCAGGGACATATAGAACCTTGTGGGACTCAGGGCTCTGATTAACCTCAATAGACTGCTTTTTTTGCCTTTGTGATCACATCATCTTGCCCATGATATGGGATTGAGAAAGGGAAATTACTGTCTCAGCTTTACACCTGGGATTTCACAGCATGATCAAAAAATGGTCCCAGGATACCCTTGTCACTTATCCTTAGAAGAAAAGCATCAGAAAATGAGGATATGAGCCCATCCTGAAGCTTTATTTTTATTTTGAACCTGATCAGACTCATTTTGTCACAAAGCTAGTATGAAAATTATGCTAGGACTTCTATTAAATACTTAAGAATATCAACATTGGAAGTATTGTGTTCTAACTAGAACTATTAGAGTGTATATGCACTCTAAATTTATGCACTGGCTGTTGAAGTTCATAGTGCAAGAAGTAATTATTGATAACTAACAATTTGAAGAGATTCAAATATCCTCCTTTTTCTTTTATTCTCATTTCAAGAGCAATCTCCAAAGAATGAGACCTGATTTTACAAGGAATCTGTAGTCTAAGGTGAATTCCTTTCAACCAAACTTGGATGGACATAGATCCTTTTGTCTAGTTTGCCCCTGACTGGGGGTAGACCGGTACAGAGATTGTCTCTCTGTGCAAGAGTGACATGACATCACCATCAGTCTTTCACTGAACTAAGCTCTTTTCTCTTTGTAAAGTACATTTCTCATTAGTTATTCACCAGAGTTGATTGTCACAATCATAAACACTCCTCTTCCAAATTCATATAAGTGAAGAACCGACCACTATGACTGTCTTTGGTCTAAGAGGGAGATTGACCTATGACCATCCTTGTCCCAAAGTCCTGGCATTATTAATAAATTGATTAAGTTGCCAGAAATTATGATTCTCAAGCCTCTTTAAATACCCACTGGTTTGTACTAGTGATATATGCCAATTTCTAAGCCATATGTGTTGCCTGCATATGTACCTTATATGATGCCAAGTATCAAGAAACCTTCTTTATTAAGTGGAAAGAAAGAAGCAAATCTAATCATAGCCTTGAAAAAATGTTCTAAATCACTATTGATAAGAGAAAGTTAAACTGAAATAATTCTGAGGTTCCACCTCACACCTATCAGAAATGACAAATGATGGAGGGGACAAGTGAAAAATAGGTAAACTAATGATTTGTTGATGGAGTAGTGAACTAGTTCAACCATTCTGGAGAAAAATTTAGAATAGTCAAAAGGGCTCTAAAACTGTGCATACCCTTTGATTCAGGAAAATCACTGATAGGTCTGTATACCAAAGTGACCAAAGAAAAAAGAAATGAACCTATAATACAAAAAAAGCAGCAAGTCTTTCTGTGTAGGTAAAGAACAGAATCCTGCGGGGATGCTCATCAAATGACTAAATAAATTGTTGTATATGATTGTGATGGTATATTATTATGCTTGAAGAAATGAAGATAGCTTGTTTTCTTTTTTTCTTTTTCCTTTTCTTTTAAATTTATTTATTTATTTAACTTTTTACATTCATTTTCACAAAATTTTGGGTTCCAAATTTTCTCCCCATTTATCCCCTCCCCCACCCCAATACACCAAGCATTCTTAATTTTCCCTATCACCAATCTGCCCTCTCTTCTATCATCCCTCCCTTCTCTTGTCCTCATCTTCTCTTTTGTCCTGTAGGGCCAGATGACTTTCTATTCTCCATTAACTGTATTTCTTATTTCCTAGTGGCAAGAACAATACTCAACAGTTGTTCCTAAAACTTTGAGTTCCAAATTCTCCCCATCCCTCCCTCCCCACCCATTCCCTTTGGAAAGGCAGGCAATTCAATACGGGCCATATCTGTGTAATTTTGCAAATGACTTTGATAACAGTCATGTTAAGTAAGACTAACTGTATTTCCCTCCATCCTATTCTGCCCCCCATTGCTTCTATTCTGTTTTTTGATCCTGTCCCTCCCCAAGAGTGTTGACCTCAAATTACTCCCTTCTTCCATTGCCCTCCCTTTCATCATCTCTCCCTCCCTGCTTGTCTCCTTCTTCCCCATTTTTCTGTACTGTAAGATAGGTTCTCATACCAAAATGAGTGTGCAATTTACTCCTTCCTTTAGTCGAATGTGATGAGGGGTAAACTTCATGTTTTGTTTTTTTTTTTTCTCAAGCTCTGCTCCTTTTCCCTCCACTAAAAAGTTTCCTGCTTGCCCTCTTGAATGAGATATAATTAGCCCCATTCCATTTCACCCTCTCTCCTCCCCACTACATTTCTCTCTCACACCATTTACCTTAATTTCTTTAAAGATATGGTCCCATCCTATTCAATTCACTCTGTGCTCTCTGTCTCTGTGTGTGCATGCTTGTGTGTGTGTGCATGTGTGCACACTCATACATGTGTGTGTGTGTGTGTGTGTGTGTGTGTACATCTGTGTGGGGTCCCACCAACTACCCAGATACTGAAACGTTTTAAGAGTTACAAATATTGTCTTTCCATGTAGGAATGTAAACAGATCACTTATGGTAAGTCCCTTATGACTTCTCTTTGCTGTTTACCTTTTCATGCTTCTTCTCATTCTTGTGTTTGAAAGTCAAATTTTCTTTTCAGCTCTGGTCTTTTCATCAAGAATGCATGAAAGTCCTCTGTTTCATTGAAAGACCATATTTTCCCCTGAAGTATTATATGCAGTTTTGCTGGGTAGGTGATTCTTGGTTTGAGTCCTAGTTCTTTTGACTTCTGCAATATCCTATTCCATACCCTTTGATCCCTTAATGTAGAAGCTGCTAGATCTTGTGTTATCCTGATTGTATTTCCACAATACTGGAATTGTTTCTTTCTAGCTGCTTGCAATATTTTCTCCTTGACCTGGGAACTCTGGAATTTGGCCACAATGTTCCTAGGAGTTTCTCTTTTTGGATCTCTTTCAGGTGGTGATCGATGGATTCCTTCAATACTTATTTTGTCCTCTGGTTCTAGGAAATTTATGGGCTGTGGATTCAGAGCTAGCATACGTGAGTCTTTCTACTCTGCCATCTTAGCTCCTCCCCCGATAGCTTGTTTTCTGAAAAAAAAAAAATATTTCAAGCCCTACTTGAACTGATGCAAAGCAGAGTGAGAAGAACCAGGATATCCTTCTACACAGTAAGCAGTGTTGTAATGATGATGAATTGTAAAAGACTTGGCTACTGTAATAATTGCAATGATCTAAGACAATTTCAAAGTATTCATAATGAAAAAATGCAATTGACTTGTCAAGATAGAACTGATGAACTAAGTGCACTTTTATTTCTTTTTTTATCAAATATGACATATGAAAATATGTTTTGCCCAGTTTAAACGATATCATATTATTTGTGTTCTCAATGGTTGTGGGAGGAAGTAGAAGGGAAGGAAATAATTGAAACTCCATTAAAAAAACTGCTAATAAATGAATATTTTGAAAAACCAATGTAAATCAAAGTTAAAATAAGTTAAATGAAGGTTAATAATATAGTAAAATAAAATTATTCATGGAGTGAAATTTGAAAGAAAAACATAGCTTTCACTTTAGCCTCCAGAAAAAGGAAAAGAAGTAAGGGACTTCCATTGGTTCACAAATTCACATAAAGCTCATTTTGGTTGTTGAGTCATTTCGGTCATGTGAAACTCTACTGCTCCTGATAATATTTAATATATAAATTTTAGACTTTAATAAGGGCCAAAGTTTGAATTAAGAAGAGCCTGGACCTTATAGTTCCCTTTGTTTAACTTAGAGGACACCTTTTGATATCAGGCAAACAAATGGGACCTCCTTACCAGACTCTTCTTCTGGCATCTTAGTGATAAGGAAAAACAACCTTGAGTTGTAACTTCAACTTTGTCAACTCTGTTAAGATACCACAACTTCAAAGGCCTGTTTAGGACAGGATATCTGTTATCTGGGTTATGGGACTTTTTCCTTATCTTAAATCACAGAGACATGCTATGGAAAGAAGGTGCCCATAGCTTGGGATCTTAAAACCCAACTGATGTTACTTTGTTTACAATGTGTTTATCTAAGAGAACTCCTTTCTCATGACAAAATGTATATAAGCAAGAAGATTTCTGTACTGGGTAGCCAGAATATTTATCTGGCTCCATAATGCATTATGTTACCATTTTATTTAATAGGGAATTGATCAATTAATTAATTAAATCATAAAATGTGTGCATTTAGCCTGTTCCTTTCTTTAACCAAGTTTTCAGGTCAACACTCCCTTTGGGGTTTTCTTGGCAAAGATAATGGAGTGGTTTGCCATTTCTTTTCCCATTTCATTTTTACAGATGAGAAACTGAGGCAAACAGGGTTAAACGACTTGCCTGGGGGTCATATAGCCAGTAAGTGTCTGAATCCAGATTTCAAGTGAGGTACTTCTGAATCCAGGGCTCATGCTTCATCCATTGAACAGCCTTGTTCTCTCATAGGTAGCTTCACAAAATAGGTTTGATGAGAAGAAAAACAGTGATAATTGATGGGGTTGAGACTCTGGGAACTTCCTTGAACTCTCCTGGAATCTCCTCACTTAATCTGACTTTTCATGCTCAGCTTGAACTCTCTTTGTATCTCCCAACAGAACCTGGCTTTTCATACTCAAATCTGTGACCATTGTCTGTTATCTCTGGATTGCCCCACCTGCTTCCCACCCAAACCCTCCATTGTCTGATATCTCCTGATAGCCTCCAGCTGTTTCCAGCCTTTGACCCTCCTTGGATTCCCTCCTTGACTTCTCCTCAAGACCCTTCCTAAACCCCTCCTCCCATCACCCTGGGACTACCAGACCACCCCCCAGATCCCTCCTATACTCTTTTATGTATTTAAGTTCCATCTTGCCTCCATGAAGGGCTCAGATTCAATCCCACTCTGTCTAGCTGGGATTCTATCTGGCCTGCTTGTGAATACAAGTGTTACAAATGCTTAGGTTCCTTAAGAGGCAACCCAATTTGGTGAATCTTTAATAAACTTTCTTTTCTTTGGGTTTAAGAAGGCTTGAGTCGAATTCATTTGAGCACGACCCAGACTGTCGGTATTTTGGGGTCCCCATCATCCCTGAACCTTGTCCATAATAATTTTTTTTTACCTCCTCTATTGAGTCCTACTCTTCCAACAAGGCAATAACTTCCTTTAAGCCTTGTTTTTAACAATATCCACCAAAGAACAATGAACTTTGGCCTGGTAGTGAAAGAATCTGCTAAATCTCTCTATCTCACAGTGTCCTCTATTCCTCTTCCCTTTAAGATTCATAGATCTACCTTGTATGGATTATCCCTGGAAGACAAGATCATTTAACCCTCTTCCCCTAAAATTTTCAGTTTCCTCATGCTCTATATTGGTTTTAGTTTTTAACTGATCCTCTAGATGCAGTGACAAAAGTAGCAATAACAATAGTAGATAGTGTGAACATTGTACTTTAAAAGTTGTGAAATACTTCCTATACTTTATCTCATTTCATCCACATAACTCAATTGAGGCTTCATGAGCTTAAGTGATTTCCATGATTACATAACTAGTAAACAACTGATGCAGTATTCATTAGTTCAATGGCTGCTATGTAGATGATCCTCTTCTTCACCAGTTTTGCTGCTAAGGCACTCATCTATTTCCGGAAGGCCAGATTGTCAAATATTTGAAGTCAAGGAGATAACTCCCAAGGCTACAAGGGCTAAAGAAAAGTGCTTTATGTAACAGAAAGGTCAGACTCTGCTTCCCATGCCCTAGTAAGCTTTTGTCATCTACCTAGAATCAATAGTTCAGAAAGAATATTGTTCATGCTGGTTCCCTGGGGCCATAATGGGGAATACACCTAGTCTCTGTGTGATCCTCCAGGTTACTTTAACACTGTCTACTTTGCTGCCATATATTTGGCCAGGAGGAATGTCCACTCTCAAGTTCCTGGCCTCTGACCTGAGTTCAGAAAATAGATAAAGAAAGGCAAATGCTCAGAAAGAACTCTGCACGGTAGTTATATGGATAAGGACATGCATCTTCCATTTCTTTTTCTATTCCAAGGCAACTCTTAACAGTTTCCAGATATGGTGCCATGTAATTAGTGTGGAAGAAGTCCATGGAAGTTTTCTTCTTCACCATCTTGCTGTGCTTTATCCATATGGAAGACAGAAGTGAAAAGGCAAAAAGAAGTTTTAAGTCTTAGCAAACCTGATGATTGACTCCTGTAGAATAGTGCAAAAGGACAGCAGTCCTTCAAGAGGCTGAGCTAAAAATCCATTAATTTTTGAAGTCTAAATGATGAGGTTTATGGATTCTGGGGACCCCAAAGTACCCACATGCTGGGTTCTGCTCGAATGAATTCAACTCAAGCATTCTTAAAGCCAAATAAATAAAGTTTATTAAAGATTTTTCATCTTGGGTTGGCTCTTAAGGAGCCTAAGCATTTGTAATGCTTGTATTCACAAGCAGGGCAGATAGAATCCCAGCTAGACTATTTAGCAATTCAGCCAGAGTCTGGGCTGAATTGAATCTGAGTGCCTTCATGGAGGCAAGATGAAAGTAAATACAGAAAAGACTACAGAAGGGACCTGGGCATGGTCTGGTAGTGTAGGGTGATGGGAGAAGGGGTTTAGGGAGGGTCTTGAGGAGAAGTCCAAGGAGGGAATCCAAGGAGGGTCAAGGGTTGGAAACAGCTGGAGGCAATCAGGAGATATCAGCCAATGAAGGGTTTGAGTGGGAAGCAGGTGGGGCAATCAAGTGGTAACAGATAATGGCCACAGATTTGAGTGGCCAGTTTAAGTGGGAAAATTAAAGGAGAATTCAATTTGAGTATGAAGTCTGGTTAAGTGGGGAGAGTCAAGAATTCCAGGAAGTTCCCAGAATCTGAACCCCATCAATTCACATCCAGTGAAGCTGATTCCCTGGGAAAGATTACTCCCAACCTCAGATGATCTTAGAGAAGCCATAAATTAAGCTGATACTTAATGAAGAATTGTGCATTATCTTCTTCAAAGCTGACAATTGTTATGCCAGTCAAAATATATAGAAACTCTAAGATTACAAAGGCTTACCTCTCAACAAATTCATTCCCTTGGTACAGAAAACAGGGTCCCCTTCATATGCAAAATAATTTCCTTAGTGTTTGCAAAAGTGTTTTGTTTGACAGAAACGAGTACTTGTTTCCAGTTAATATTAAAATATATATAAAGTATTATCTAAATGTGTTCAGAAATTGTGACATTGTAAAGATGTGGCTCACTGTGCAGTACCATTTGCCAAATCCTTCTAATACCCTTCTAATTATGTGTCACCTTCTAATAACTTCATCAAGGATATCCTCAAAGTCTGTTAGATAATTCTTATTAAAAATAACATACAAGAGTTCTCTAAGATATCAGTTCATAATTAATGGTATTCTCTTTATGTCATTTTTTGTTGGATAATAAGATTAGAAATTACTCCCCATGATTTTGGAGGTTCTCTTTTTTATATCTTGTTTCATGCATGTCCAACTGTTTGTTGACCCCATTTGGGGTTCTCTTCACAGGGATACTGGATCGGTATGACATTTCTCCAGGTCATTTTCTACATAAGTCATACAGGGTTAAAGTAAGTTGCCCAGGGTTACCCAGGTAGTAAATGTCTGAGGCCAGATTTGAATTCATGTCCTCCTGTCTCCAGGGCCTGCACATTATTCCGTCTGCCAGTTATTCAGTCCTCTCAGGATGATTTCATCTGTTTTACTAAATTCCTCTGTGTATATACAAGTCCAATCTAAAAGCAAAAATTGCAAAATTCCAGACCATATTTTAATGAAAAAATATTGATCAAAAATATGCCATATGCATTGTTACATTAAGGAGGTTTCATTTTTTCCTATCTATAAATTTTATTTTATGCATTTATTTCATACTCTAATTTATTTTGTTAAATATGTCCCAATTCCACGTAAAATGTAAGTTTTATATTTTTGAGTTTTCTTTCCTCTTTCTCTCCCATATTTTCCCAGTTTTTTGAAAAAGTAAACAACTGTGAGGTCATGGCAACCCAATTTTCCATATTATTCCATGTTACAGCCTCCCCTCCAAAACACACAAGCAATATTAAAATGAAACAATGAATGAAAACTAAAATGCATGTGCTTCAATGTACATTCAAATTTCCTTTTCTGGATAAAAAATTCTGGACAGCATTTATCATATCCTTTGAGTGCTCTTGGATCATTATCTTAATCAGTGTAGTAAGTCTTTCAAAAGCAATCATCTTTACATTATTGCTGTTGATGAGGTTGAGGGGTGTTGGGGGACCCCAAAATACTGACAGTCCGGGTCATGCTCAAATGAATTCGACTCAAGCCTTCTCAAAGCCAAAGAAAACAAAGTTTATTAGAGATTTGCGTAATTGGGTTGCCTCTTAAGGAGCCTAAGCATTTGTAACGTTTGTATTCACAAGAGGGCCAGATAGAATCCCAGCTAGACAGAGTCTGAGTGGGATTGAATCTGAGCCCTTCATGGAGGCAAGATGGTACTTAAATACAGAAAAGAGTATAGGAGGGATCTGGGGGATGGTCTGGTAGTCCAGGGTGATGGGAGGAGGGAATCCAAGCAGGGTCAAAGGCTGGAAACAGCTGGAAGCTATCAGGAGGTATCAGACAATGGAGGGTTTGGGTGGGAAGCAGGTGGGGCAATCCAGAGATCTTGATAGGGGCAGTATGGGAATGGATACAGATCTTGATGGCAGCCTGGGGAATGGGATTTTGATGGGATCAAGGGTGGGGAGTGCAACAGAGACCTGAAATGATAATGAAAAGCCCATGGGCTTCCTGAGACTGCTGGAACAAATGGGAAGATTAGATTTGAGTAAGAAAGGCCCAATTAAGTGGAAAGATTCAAGGGTAGCTCAGGGAGGCTCCCAGAGTCTGAACCCCATCACTATTAGTGTGTACAATATTCTCCTTGCTCTGCTCACTTCATTTTGCATGCATTCATAATTCTCACTGATTTTTTTTTCCTGAAACCATTCTATTTATCATTAATTAAAGCACAATACTACTCCACCACAACTATATATTTGTTCAGCCTTTTGCAATTGAAGGGCCAGTCCTCAACTTCTGATTCTTGGCCAACATAAACAGAAGTGTTATATATGTGTGTATATGCATGTGTATAGACATACATATACCCACAAATATATGTGCACACACATATATATATATGTGTGTATATGTATATAAATGTATAGCTATATATAATATATTATATATACATATTTATGTAAACATATATGCATATGTATATATCATTGGTTTATGTAACATTTCTGCCAAACTAATTCCAGTTTTCCTGGCAATTTTTGTCAGCTTGTGAATTCTTACCCCAAATGCATGGATCTTTGGATGAATTAAATTCTACATTACTAAATGTTCTTATACTACTGTATATTGTGTTCCTAATCTATTTCACTGATTTATTACTCTTCTTCTTAGTACCAGATTGTTTTAATGAGTACATCTTTTTAATATGGCTTGAAATTTGAAACTCCTAGGCCACCCACCTTTGCATTTTTTCAGTGATTTGCTAGATACTCTTTCTTGAACTTTTCTTCTTCTAGATGCATTTTGTTAGGATTTTTTTTCTAGTTCTATAAAATTTCTAGTGTACTGTGATTGCATTGTACTGAATAAGTAAGCTCATTATCTTAAAATTGTTATTTTTATTACATTTTCTTGACCTAATTACAAGTAAATAATATTTCTCCATTTGTTTAGATCTGTGAATTTTATGAAAAGTGTTGTATAATGGGTTTCATTGGGCAGGAGGAATTACAAGAATTTTACATTTTCTGCTGCCATTTTCAAGGAAATTCCTTTTTCTATTTCTTCCATCTGGGTTTGGTTTGTAATATACAACAATATTGATGGTCTATTTGAGTCTATTGTCTATCCTGGAATTTTGCTGAATTGTTGATAGCTTCAACTAGGCTTTTAAGTGATTCTCTAGGGTTATCTAAGTATACCATCATTTCATCTGCAAAAATTATATCCTTATTTCTTCATTTTCTATTTCATTCCCTTCAATTTTTTTTTTTTGTCTCCACTCCTGATCTCTTTGGAAAAGCATCAAGCTCATCACCATAACAGATAATGCTTGCTCTTAGGTTTAGATGGATACTACTCATCGTTTTAAGAAAGGTTCCATTCATACTTATACTGCTAGTATTTTTGTTATTATTGCTATTGATATTGTCAATCATGCTGATAGTTTCTTTAATACTGAACCAACCCTGCGGTCCTCAACAGCACACAAGTCATACTGGAGAAAACTCCTATGAATGTAATGTACATGAAGAGAGCTTCCAAATGAGAATGCAACTTACTCAACATCAGACAATTCATAATGGAGAAAATCCTTATGCATCTAATGGATGAGAGAAGAATTTCAGTCAGTGATCAGGACTTACTCAGTATCAGATAAGTCATACTGGAGAAAGATATTACAAATGTGATACATGTAAAAATGCTTTCCAGTGTAGGAAGGGATTTATCATACATGAGAAAATTGTTAAGGGAGAGAAATATTTTAAATGTACTGAATGTGGGAAGTTCTTGTGCTGAATGAGAGCACCTACTGCTGATCAGAAAGGCTTTCTACATTAAGTTCATAAGGTTTCTTTCCTCTTTGAATTTTCTGATGTTGTGTTGTCTTGATTTTTGATTGAAGGTTTTCCACACTTACATTAAATCAAAGCCACCAGAGGTACAAATCCTTAAAATATACTTTGATCAAGTGGAATCTTATAACTAACATTCTTTCCATTCCTGAATTTGCTGCTCACCTTCCAAACTTTGAGACCACCCAACTTACCTTGCATCTGACACTAACTTTGCAGTTCCCTTTCTGTGGTGTCTCCTCCCTCTGGAAAGTAAGCTTCATGAAGGCAGACAGTAATTTTTTTTTTTTGCATTTCCAATTCTTAACCCTGTACCACTTATATAAGTAAATATTGAGTAAATGCTTGTTGCCTGTTCAATAGGACAACATGAATATCCTGGTGCATAGATGGCTGAAGAGTATTGCTAAGTAGTTTGCCAGTTTTCTCATTTAATCCTCACAATAACAAATTGGAAAATAAGATAAAAAGAAAGAAAAAATAAGCTTTATGATGAAGAGATTTTCTATAAACGAGGAAGTTCCTACCTCACCAACCTCACCAGAGCTGCCTTCATGTCGCTGTTCCTCAAACTGTAGATGGCAGGGTTTAGGGTGGGGGGCACCACAACATAGAAGACAGACACCAACAGGTCAAGCACAGAAGGGGTGTCAGAAGTGGGTTTTACATGAGCCGTAAAAGCAGTTGTGACAAACACAGTGGTCACAATGATATGGGGCAGGCATGTGAAGAATGCCTTGGACCTGCCTTCTGTGGATGGCATTCTTAGAACAGTGGAAAAGATATAGACATAGGAGATAACAATGTAGAAAAAACAGCCAAGCCCTAAAATTGTAGTTGTAATAGTGGTTCCAATTTCGGCCAAATTTGACTGTGAGCAGGAGAGTCTGAGCAAATGAGGAATCTCACAGAAAAATTGGCCAACTACATTGGATTTACAGAAGGGTGCAGAGAAAGTGCTGATTGTGTGCATGATTCCTGAGAGACTTCCACTGACCCAAGAAGCTGCTGCCATCTGTACACAGGTTGCTCTGGTCATGAGGGTATCATAGTACAGGGGATGGCAAATGGCTGCATATCGATCATAGGACATCACTGTAAGCAAAATCAGCTCAGCACAGACAAACAAAATAACACAATAAATCTGGATAGCACATTCAGGAGTAGAGATCAAGTTGCTGTGTGTCAGGGAGATGAGGATGGACTTAGGTACTGTGACAGAGATGTAACAGAGATCTATAACAGACAAATGCCTCAGGAAAAAGTACATGGGAGTTTGAAGTCTCTGGTCAATGGTAGTGACAAGGATAATGAGCAGATTCCCTGTCAGTGCTGCCAGATAAATGAGGGAGAAAAGCATGGCATGTAAGATCTGTAGTTCCCAGATATCAGAGAAGCTCATGAGGAGGAAATTGGTGATGACTGTGTGATTAGTCATTGCCTTCCTATGGACACAGAAGGAATAATGGAAGAGATCAGGGAGACATTGAAACATAACTCTTTGAACTATGGGAATCAGGGGATTTCTGTTTAAACTCTAAGCACTGAAAGGGAGAACAGTTTCCTGGGTCATCCCTTTTTCATTCTTATTGGCTCCTTCAATCATCCTCTGATTCAACCCCTATGTGAAGATGTGTATTGCCCACTACAGGGCAGTGTTGGAGTGGCTATGGCTCATTTCTCCCAACCCAGTTCTGCCTCTTTTCAGATCCCCTTTGCATAAGAGAGCAATATGTAAAATGGAGAATTCCTGCAGAGAGTAATTCAAAGGGACAGTCAGGTTAAATCTTTGACTAGTTGAGAAGGAGAACGGAATAGCAGAGATGTTGTAAACCAAAAATTAGAGGCCATTTCTATAGAATATTTCGATGTACAAATAGAGGAATAGTGAGTGTCCAGAGAAAGATTTTCAATTTTGATAAGAGTCCAGCTCCACAGCTTATTGTTTAGCTACAGGAGCATAATACTGTATAACAAAGGCTATAAATAACTGGAAGATACCTAGAGAATGAGTACCGTGAATTCAAAATTATTTTGTATGTAAAAACACACATTAAAATAACACTTTCAACTTCCAAAAGCAGAACAAAGGGAAGTGAAGGTATTAAGAGAAGGGAACAAAGGTTCATGTTGTGCTCTGTGCCATGCTGAACAAAATAAACAAAGCACTTTGACTCACTGACCTCTAAGGTCCCTTTCAGGTCTAGATTTTTAATTTTATATTCATGATAAAAAGGGTTGATTGACTCAACCAACCAATTCTCTAGCTCCTTCAGTAAGGCTAGTTGGGCTGGGATAAGGTGGATGGGGTCATTGATCCATGGACTCAGACCACTCTTTTCTCCTGTCTGTAGTTCCTCAGATTCCTCATGGGTAAAATATAGGAGCAAGAACTGGTGACCTCTGGAGTCCTCAGCTCTATTCAGCCTGATGTTCAAGTGGTATTTGGTTTAATGAATGTCATATTCAGAATGTTTGCAGTATGAGGTCAAGGTTTCATTCTTTTCTGAATTGACACAACTGTTATTTTCAGTTAGAAATATTGGAATTGTATCTGGCATTCCTGTATCTAAAATAATTTACAACTTTAATTGCTTTAAGTTCTGCCCACATAAAAATCTTCATGGCCTTCAAGTGGTATGTCTTTGTCGTGAATTCATTGGATTAGGGAACTCAAGATGGAGAATACCGCCACTAATACAAATCTGCAAATGTTCTGGTCCTTAGAGTTTTCAAGAGTTGCCTCTGGTACTGAGAGATTAAATAACCTACTCATGGTCCATCCACCAGTATGTCAGGGACTTGAACCCAGGTCATTCAGACTCTAAAATTTGCTCTCTGTCTCCTGCTTCATGTTGTGCTACTTTATGATCTATTAAAATATATTTTAGCTTCTTCTATGGCCTTCAGTATTGAGAAGAAGCACACTATGAAAAATGTCATTATAGTCTATTTTCACAAGTCTAAATGGTAGTGAAAAAAAGAAAAGAAATGCTAGGTTATGAGAATTAGTTCAGATGTTTTACTCAATTGACAGACTAATCTTACTGTGGTGCCTTGAATGAATACAGCTATCATTTGTCCTCACCTTGCAAGCCCAGAAAATTATATGGCATGAAGAATCTGTGGGATATCCAAGCAGAGAACTCACTGGGAACTTCTGAAATAGGTCAATGAGTATTCTGTCTTATCCCTAAGAGAACTACTTCAAAGATTAGGGAAGTAACCTTTATCTGCTCCTAGACCTTTATCATCATTGCTCCTAAGGGATTGAAAATGGTCTCTTCTTTCTGCTTTGAATTTTTTCATTTCTTTTTATCGTAACAAATTGCTCAGGGACATATTTCTCAAAGTGGAACAAAGAACCTTGTGGGAGTCAGGGCTCTGATTAACCTCAATAGACTCCATTTTTTGCCTTTGTGATCATATCATCTTCTCCATGATATGGGATTGAGAAAGGGCAATTACTGTCTGAGTTTTCCACCTGGGCTTCCACAGCATGATCAAAAAATAGTCCCAGGATACCCTGACCACTTGTCTAAATGCAGAGGTTTACTGGTGCTGGGGACCCCAAAATACTGACACACTGAGTCTTGCTCGAATGAATTCAACTCAAGCAGTCTTACAGTGAAATAAACAAGATTTATTAAAGATTCACCATCGTGGGTTGGCTCTTAAGAAGTGTAAGCATTTGTAAACCTTGTATTCAGAAGTGGACCAGATAGAAACCCAGCTAGACAGACTCTGAGCTGAATTGAATCTGAGTGCCTTCTTGGAGGCAAGATGGAATTAAATACAGACAAGACTATAGGAGGGATCTGGGGGTGGTCTGGTAGTGTAGGGTAATGGGAGAAGGGGTTTAGGGACAGTCTTGAGGAGAAGTCCAAAAGTAAATCCAAGGAAGGTCAAGGGTTGGAAACAACTGGAGGCAATCAGGAGATATCAGACAAGGGAGGGTTTGGGTGGGAAACAGGTGAGGCAATCAAAAAGTAACAGATAACGGCTACAGATTTGAGTAGGAAAGGCCAGTTTAAGTGGGGAGATTAAAGGAGAATTCAATTTGAGTAGAAAAAGCCAGGTTAAGTGGGGAGATTCAAGGAGAACTCAAGGAAATTCCCAGAGTCTGAACCCCATCAATTCACATCCAGTGAAGCTGGTTCCCTGGGAATCACCAAAAATCACTCCTTACCTTAGCTGATCTTAGAGTAGCCACAAATGCTGATACTTAATGCAAAATTGTGTATTATCTTCTTCAAAGGTGTCAATTGTTATGGCAATTGGCTCATTCAAAATATATTGAAATTCTAAAAGATTACAAAGGCTTACCTCTCAACAAAATCATTCCCTTGGTCCAATAAACAGGATCCTCTTCACATGCAAAATAATTTCCCCACACAGGTTTGGAAAAGTGTTTTGTTTGAGAGAAACAAATACTTTTTTCTAGTTAACAAATACTAAAAACAGATATAATCTATCTATATTTGTTCAGAAATTGTGACATTGTAAAGATGTAGTTCACTGTGCAGTACCATTTGCCAGATCCTTCTAATACTCTTCTAATTATGTGTCACCTTCTAATAACCTCATCAAGAATGTCCTCAAATTCTGTTAGATAATTCTTATTAGAAAGTCATATACAGGAGTTGGCTAAGATTTGAGTTCATAATTAATGGTATTCTCTCTATGTCACCTTTTGCTTGATGATAAGATTAGAATTTATGACTACGCATGATTTTGTTATTTCTCTTTTTATATGTCAGGGATGTTCAACTGTTTGTGACCCCATTTCTGGTTCTCTTTGCAAGGATACTGGATTGGGATGACATTTACTTCTCCAGATCAGTTTCCAGATAAATAAGCCAAACAGGGTTACTGTAACTTACCCAGGGTTACCCAGGCAGTAAATATCTGAGGCCAGATTTGAAGTCAGGCCTCCTGTCTCCAGGGCCTGTACGTTATTCACTTTTCCAGTCATTCAGTTCTCTCAGGATGATTTCATCTGTTTTACTAAACTCCTCTGTGTATGTACAAGTCCAGTCCAAAAGCAAATATTGCAAAATTCCAGACCTTATTTTAATGAAAAAAATATTAATCAAAAACATATGTGACAGATATATTGTCCCATTAAGGAGATTTCATTTTTTCCTACCTATAAATTTTATTTTATGCATTTATTTCATATGTTATTTAATTTATTTTGTTAAATATGTCCCAATTCCATGTAAAACATAACAGGTTTTAATTTTTGAGTTCTCCTTTTCATTTCTCTCCCATATTTTCCCAGTTCTTGGAAAAAGGAAGCAATTTGTGAGGTCATGGAAACCCTATTTTTCTTATTATCCATGTTACAACTCCTTCCCCGCAACAGACACATACACACACTCATACACACTCACACACATACACACACACACGTAAAATGAAAATAAAATAATGAACATAAACTAAAAAAACTGTATGTTTCAATGAACGTTCAAAGTCCTTTCTCTGGAAGTGGATAGCATTTTTCATCATAGGTCCTTTGAATGCTCTTGGATCATTACCTTAATCAGAGTAGTAAGTCTTTCGCAGTCAGTCATCTTTACATTGTTGCTCTTAGTCTGTACAAGGTTCAGCTCCCTCTGCACACTTCATTATGCAAGAATTAATAAAATTCTTACTGGTCTTTCCTTGAAACCATTCTGTTTGTCATTTAGTATAGCACAATAGTACTCCATAGCAATTACATATTTCTTCAGTCATTCCCAATTGAAGGACAAATCCTCAACTTTCAATTCTTGGCCAACATAAATAGAACTGTTATATATGTGTGTATGTATGTATACACACATATATGTACACAGACCCACAAATAATATATGTGTACATATAAAGTATGTATCATATAAAGTTTCTGCCAAAATGATTCAAGTTTTCCTGGCAATTTTTTTCAGCTTGTGAGTTCTTACCCCAAATGGTGGATCTTTGAATGTATTAAATTCTACTTTACTGTAATGTCCTTTTATTACTGTATATTGTATACCTAATTTATTCCACTGATTTACTATTCTTTATCTTAGTAACAGATTTTTTTTAATGATTACCACTTTGTAATACACTTTGAAATCTGAAAATTCAAGCCACCCTCCTTTACACTTTTTCATTGATTTGCTTGCTATTCTATCTTGACCTTTTACTCTTTCTTCCAGATGAATTTTTGTTATGATTTTTCTAGTTCTGTAAAATATTTTTTTTTGTAGATTGATTGCTATGACACTGAATAAGTACTTTAACATAGTGTTGTCATTTTTATTGTTTTGTCTTGACCTACCAATGAGTACAGCATATTACTCCATTTATATATCTTTAATTGTGTTAACAGTGCTGTGTAATTGTTTCCATATAATCTCCGGGTTTCACTTGGCAGGAGACTGTCAAATATTTTGTGTTGTCTGCAGTCATTTAAAATGGAATTTCTTTTTCTATCTCTTCCTTCTGGATTTGGTTGCTAATACACAGAAATGTTGATTATTTATGAGAGCTTATTTTATATTCTGGAACTTTGCTCAATTGTTAATTGTTTCAACCAGGGTATTAACTGATTCTCTAGGGTTCTCTAAGTATACCACCATATCATCTACAAAAAATTATGGCTTTGTTTCCTTGTTCCCTTCATTTATTTTTCTTCTCTCATTGGTGTAGCTGACAAGTCTAGCAAAAAACTTAATACTACTTATTAAAATGGAAATCCTTGCTTCACTCTTGATCTCGTTGAGAAAACATCAAGTTCATCACCATAACGGATTATGCTTGCTCTTGGCTTTAGACAGATAGTACTCATCATTTTAAGAAAGATTCCATTCACTCCTATGCTGCTAATATTTTCATTTGAATCTTATTATTATCATCATTGATATAGTCAATCATGCTGTTAGTTTCTCTAATATTGAACCAGCCTTGCATTACTCAACATCACACAACTCTTACTAGAGAAAACTCTTTTCAATATAGTGTATGTGGAGAGATCTTCCAAATGATAACACAACTTACTCAACTCAGAGAATTCATAAAGGAGAGTAACATTTTAAATGTAATGAAAGTGGGCAGGCCTTCTGCTGGAGGAGAGGATTTATTATCCATCAGAGAATTCATATTGGTGAAAAACTTTATGAATGTAATGAGTGCGCAAAAAGCCTTCAGTCAAATATCAACACTTACACAACATCAGATAATTCATATAGAAGAAAAACCTTATGAATGTAGTGAATGTGGTAAGGCTTTTCAAAAGAGAACTACTGTTACTGAATATATCTTATATTTCTTGCTATAATGAGATCTTATAAAGAAAATGAACATAAGAATGGTTTCAGCCAGCATTACAATCCTTTGTTGAGAGAGAATAGTATGTAATCTTTGTGATAAATTACTGTGATCTCCTTGCTAGAATTTTGTTAAAGGTAATTGTTTTACATCAATATTCATGAAAGAAATGGGTCTGAAGTTTTCTTTCTTAGGTATTAGCACCATATCTGTGTCACAGAAGGAATTTTATAGGACTCTTTATCTGCTTTTCAAATAGTTTATAAAATATTAGAATCAATTGTTCTTCAAATATTTGGTAGAATTCACTTGTCAATCTATTTGATCCTGGGTATTTAATTCTTTCCTTGAAATATTTTATTTTTTAATTTATAGAGTAAAACAATCATTTTCATAACATAGCATAATAAAAATGATAATTCCACATGAAAATGCAAATCTAATTATTTATAACTTGCTATTTCAATTAAAAAATGTAACATTAGCAAATAAATTTCTTTTTTTTCTTTTTCCCACTCATTTGCTCTAGAAATGGCTGCTGTTAGACACAAATAAATATGCATATATCTATCTATCTTTCTATCTGTCTATAGATATAGAAATAGAGATATAAATATTGATGCAGATATAGACATATATATGTACATATATGTAAAATTATTCTACATATGCTTTTACTATTAATCAATTAGGGTATGACTCATACTCTTGTAGATTTCCCAAAGTTCTATATATATTTGAGGTAGTAGACCTTTCTCTGAGGTACTGCTTACCAATTATCTCCCCACCCAAAAAAAAATCTGGTTTCCTTCTAATTCTGGCTATATTTGTTTTATGTGTATAAAACCTTTAATGTAATCAAAATTATCCACTTTATATCTCAGTCTGCTCTCTATCTCTTCTTTAGTAATAAATTGTTTGTTTATCCATAAGTTTGATAACGAATATGTCTGATGTTATTCAAAATTTCTTGGAATATCTCTCCCTAGGTCTAGGTAATTTATTGATTTTAACTTTATCTTGGTGAACAGTGTAAGTTCTGTGTTCTATGACTGATTTCTGCCAGATTGCTTTCCAGTGTACTCCACCATTTTTTTAATCAAATAAATATTCTCATCCCAAAACCTTAAATCTTTTCACTTGCCAAATACAAGTTCACAAATTACAAGTTTATTTGCTGCTCTAAATTTATGTTTTCCCTTTCCCAGAACCTATTTTTCTATTTCTTAGTTGGTACTAGATAGCTTTGATAATCACTAACTTAAAATATAGTTTAAGATATGTCACTGCTAAGTCTCCTTCCTTAATATCTATTTTTTATTACTTCCTAGGACATTCTAGACTTTTTGGTTATTCCAAATGAATTTTGTTATTTTTTAATTCACTAAAATATTCTTGGGTAATTTACTTAGGATGGCATTGAATGCAAATTCATTTCAATTTAATTATCATTTTTATTATATTGGCCCTACCTACTCATCAACCATAATTCTCCAAATATTTAAATCAGATTTTATTTGCATAAAAAAATTTTTTGTATATATAATTTTGCTTATAGTTCTTGGGTTTATTTTGGCAAATGTACTTCCAGGCCTTTTATACCATCTAGAGTTATTTTAAGTGGGATTATCTCTTACTATCTCTTCTTTCAGAGTTTTGTTTGTGGTATGTAGGAAGGCTAATGATTTATATGGATTTACTTCCCATCTTGCAACTTTCCTAAAATGATTGTTTCCAATAAATTTACTTAAGTCTTTGGGATTTTCCAAGCATATCATTATATCATCTACAAAAAGAGATAGTTTTATTACTTCATTCTTCGCTTTGATTCCTTCTATTTCTTTATCTTTTTGTATATGTATGGAAGACAGTTTTCAGGTGGGATTTGAGCAGTTTGGGAAAGAAAATGAATTATGGCATCAATATATAAAAGCATAAATGACTTTGCAAATGATTCATTTGTATGTGAAGAATTTGATGGTTTAATGGGGCGGAAAAAATACTTTGTTAATTAAAAATTGAAAATGTCAGTATGAAGAAAAGTTTTCAAGAACACAGAATGTGATATTGGTTCACATTAAGAATGGAAAAAAGGAGGGCATTGAGGACTCTCAGGTTATTTGCAGTTATTATCTCATAGTAATATGAGGCTAGTTATTACCTCATAAGTAAAATGTGAGTCACCAAGAGTGCCCTGGTGGCTTTGATTAAATACAATGAGAATAGTGGTAACTAAGACTGAGGCTGATTTGCTAAGGCCTTTAAAAATCAGCCAGGATACAGTAGAGTCCAGATGGTTAAGAAAAGGCAAGAACTTATCTAAACTCTCCCCGAAAACCATCTGAAAACCTTTAAATAATTCACCAAAACAAATCTGGAGTGGCAAAACCCAAAAAGGATGACATCAAACAATTTTCCAAATCAAGACAACTTGGAAGGTTGCTAGGAAACGTCTGTCATATAAAGGTGAGAGACAGTCCTGTAAAGGCCTCACAAGTTCAGCCTGGCAGAAGCAAACAAGGAGTAGGCCTTTAAAGTTACTGAAACACCAGCAGCAATAGCTGCTTCCAGAGTCCTCAAACCACACATGATAAGGGGTAGCACAACTGGCCAGAAGGAATTTACAGGTGTCCTTTTTCTGCCACCAGAGGCAGGATTTTGTTGCTTTGCCCATACTCAGATACAGGTTGCAATCCTGGGTTGTAGTCCCAGAGCAAAGCAGAGCAGTAGCACAATAGAACTTGCAACCACAGTGGAATGAGGACCCTTTTCATAGTCCCAGGTTAGGAAAGTGAGCTTGTGGTTGCTCACAGACTGAATCACAGCTGAGGAGAGTAGCAAAGACAATTCTTAGAACATACTTCCTTGGAAGAAGTGAAAACTGACTTTTGCCTTGGATTATCTCTGAAAACAGCTACACAAAACCCTTGAAGCTTGGGACAGTCTGCCATCTACACTGGAAGCAGAAATAGTCTTGAAAAATGAGGAAACAACAGAAAAAAATTCTGATTTTAGAAAGTTTCTATGGTGATAAGGAAGACCAAAACACATACTCAGAAGAAGACAGCAAAGTCAAAGCTCCTGTATCCAAAACTTTAAAAATATATGTATTAGCCATAGAAGAGCTCGAAAAGGATTTTAAAAATCATTAAGAGAGTTTAATGGTAATTTAAATGGGGAGATCTTTCCCATTTATTGATAGGCCCAGGTGACCTGCCTGGTTCACATGGAAGTCTGAGTCACATGGAACCTGTGGAAATAGGAGTATGCTGAATGTGTGGAACAGGAAGAGACAATGCTAGAGCAGAGCTGAGAGGAAATTGTTCAGAGTCTAGTCAGAGCTAGGAAGGATGTAGGCAAGCAGGGTGCTTGCTAGTGTGAGTGAAAGAGATTGTTTGTGAGTTTGTTTAAGATGGCCTGTTTTTTATTTATTTAATGGATCTGGTTTGTGGGTACCCTAGCATGGGGTACCTTGGGGATGGTGCTATTCCTTGAACTGTAATTGCATATAGATCTTAGTTACCATGGTGGGTCTGGCTTACTACTGTCTGAATAAATGTTTAAGTTGTGTCTTCTGTGTGAAGAATCTGTCATATTTCTTAATTTAGAATTGCATCAGGATGCTCATGGGCATCATAGGTGCAATGAATATCGAGTTGGTACTACAGAGAGGTAAAGGGAAAATTGGAAGAGAAATGAGACTGTTTCAAGAATATTGTGAAAATAAAGTCAATAGCTTATTTAAGAAGAACAAAAAGTACTGAAGAAAATAATACTTTTTAAAACAGAGTAGACCAAATGGTTAATGAAGTTGCAAAAATCAAATTAAGAGAATGCTTTGATAAGCATAATTGGTCAATGGAAAAGGGAGTATAAAAGCTCACTGAAGATAATAGTACCTTGAGAATTATAATTGAACAAATGGAAGCTAATGACACTATGAGACATCAATCAAACAAAGCCTAAAGAATGATAAGAAAAGAAAGATAACGTGAAATATATCAGTGAAAGAAGAAACAACTGATATAAACAAGAGATCAGGAGAGATAACTTAGAAAATTTTGGAGTTCTTCAGAGACATGATCAAAATAATGAAACTAGACATTACCTTTCAAGAAAGTATCAAGGAAAACTGCCCTGATGTTCTAAAAGAAGAGGATAAAATTAAAATTGAAAGAATCCTCCAATTACTTCCTGGAAGAAATTCCAAAATGAAAAGTCCCAAGAATAGTATAGTCAAATTCCCAGGTCCGATAGAATATACTGGAAGTTGCCAAAAGAAGCAATTCAAGTATCATGGAGCCACAGTCAAGATAACATCAGATTTAGCAGCTTCTGCCTTAAAGGATCAGAGTACTTTGAATTTCATATTCCAGAGGACAAATGAGATAGAATTACAACCAAATTCACCTTCCCAGAAAAACTGACTATAATCCTTCAGGGGAAAAATTAATATTTAATGAAAGTAAGTAAATGTGGGCATTCTTGATGAAAAGACAAGAGCTAGATAAAAAAAAAAAAAAAAAATCTCCTTCAAATGCAAGATTCCAAAGAAGCATAAATAGGTAAACTGGAAAGGGAAATCATAAAGGACTTAATAAATTTAAACTGTTTACATGTCTAGATGGGAAGATGATACTTCTAGCTTATAAAAATTTTATAATTATTAGAGCAGTGAGGAGTATCTATAGACAGAGGACACAGGCATTAATTAAAAATGAAGGGATGATATTTAAAAGAAAAAATGGCGGATGAGAAGTGAAATGCACTGAGAAAAAGGGAAAGGGACAAGTAGAATGGGATAAATTATCTGACATAAAGTTTATCCCCAATGGTGGGGAAGGTGGGTGAGGTCGCAGAGAGTGTTTGAATCTTGCTCTGATTGCTATTGGCTGAGAGGGAATAATATACAGACACCACTGAGTATAGAAATCTATCTTACCTTATAGAAAAGAAGGAGGGGAAGGGGGGAAGAGAAAGGGAGGGGATATGCTCATTGAAGGGATTGAGGGAGGCAGTAGTCAGAAGCAAAACCCTTTTGAGGAGGGCCAGAATGAAAAGAGTGTGAGAATAAACAGAAGGGACATAGGATGAAGGGAAATACAGTTAGAAATCAGAACTATGAATAAATGTTTTTGGAGGAAGTTTCTCTTCATCTCTCAAACATGTAGAGAACTGAGTCAAATTTATTGTAATAAAAGATATAACTTAATTGATAAATGATCAGAAAATATGAATCTTTTTCAGATGAAATAATCAAAGGTTTTTAAGGACATGGGACAATGTTCTCAATCACCACTGACTAGTGAAATGTAAGTTAAAATAATCTGAGGTACTATCTCAAAGCTATTCGATTGGCTAATAGGATAGAAAAGGTAAATGACAAATGTTGGAGGGGATGTCGTAAAATGCAGTTTATGGAGTTATGAAATTATGTAGAGCATTATGTAGAACAATTGGGTATTATGCCCAAAGGACTATAAAACCAGGCATACCCTTTTACCTAACAATGCTACTACTAGGCCTAAATCAAAAAAGGGATTAAAAAACAAAAATAAAGGAAAAAGTACCTGTATTCATAAAATATTGATAGCAGTTCTTTTCTGGTGGAATGGGGTTAAAAATTGAGGGGATGTTCACTAATTGCAGAATGGCTGAACAAGTTGTGGTATATGATTGTGATGGAATATTATTGTGCTACAAGAAATTATGAGCTCTCAGAGAAACCTGGAAAGACTGGCATGAAAAGATGTGAAGTGAAAAGAGTAAAACCGAGAGAAAATTGTACACAGAAATAGTAGTATTGTAAGATGATCATTTAGCAATTCAATGATCCAAAACAATTCTGAAGGACTTAGAATGAAAAATCCTATCCATCCCCAAAGAAAGAACTGATAGGATCTGAATACACATTGAAGAAAATGATTTTTTTTAGCTTCCTTTATTTTTCTTGTTATTTTTTAAAATTTTGTTCTGTGTATTCTTTTACAATATGACTAATATGGAAGTATACTTTGCATGACACATACATATATAGGCTATATCAAATTGCTTGCTTTCTCAATGAGGTAGGGGGGAAGGGAGGGAGAAAATTTAGAACTAAATATTTTAATGAATGTTGAAAACATTTTTCAGTATAATTTGGGCAATAAAATACCAAATGGAAAAAAATGAACAGAACAGGAAGATTTGGAATGGGTATGTGGAACAATTTCTTAAAACGGAGATTTAAGCAAGTGGAAGCTTACTACTCTAACACTGATTCCACCCCTAGATTTGCTTCTCACCTTCCAAACTTCTAGAACATGCCCCTAAATGGATACCTTTCATTCCACCTAAACTTTGCAGTTTGTAGTTCTTTTTCTCCTTCTCCTTCTCCTTCCTCTTCCCCTTCTTCTTCCTCTTCCTCCTCCTCCTCCTCCTCCTCCTCCTCCTCCTTCTTCTTCTTCTTCTTCTTCTTCTTCTTCTTCTTCTTCTTCTTCTTCTTCTTCTTCTTCTTCTTCTTCTTCTTCTTCTTCTTCTTCTTCTTCTTCTTCTTCGTATTCCTATTGCTCAACCCAGTAACTTGTATAAAGTAAACATTTAGCAAATGCTTCTTGCCTGCTACTGTTTATTTGGACTATGCAGTGAATATCCTGGTGAATAAATAGCTGAATTGTTTTGCTAAGCATTTTGCCAGTTATTTCATTGATCCTCACAATAACAAATTAGAAAATGAGATAAAAAGGAAAAAAGAATGAGTTTTATGATGAAAAGATTTTCTATAAACGAGGAAGTTCCTACCTCACCAACCTCACCAGAGCTGCCTTCATGTCGTTGTTTCTCAAACTGTAGATGGCAGGGTTTATGGTGGGGGGTACCACAACATAGAAGACAGACACCAACAGATCTAGCACAGAAGGGGTGTCAGAGTGGTTTTACATGAGCCACAAAAGCCCTTGTGAAAAATACAGTGGTCACAGTGAGGTGAGGCAAGCATGTGAAGAATGCTTTGTACCTGCCTTCTGTGGATGGCACCCCCATAACAGTGGAAAAGATGTAGACATAGGAGATAACAATGTAGGAAAAACAGCCAAGACCCAAAATCGTAGTTGTAGCTGTGGTTCCTATTTCAGCAAAATTTGGCTGTGAGCAGGAGAGTCTGAGCAAATGAGGGATCTCACAGAAGAATTGGCCAAGCACCTTGGCTTTACAGAAGGGTACAGAGAAAGTGCTGACTGTGTGCATGATTCCTGAGAGGCTGCCATTGATCCAACAAGCAACTGCCATCTGCCCACAGGCTTCTTCTCATGAGGGTCTCATAATGCAGGTGACGGCAAATGGCTGCATATCGATCATAGGACATCACTGTCAGCAGAATCAACTCAGTACAGGCAAAAAACACAATAAAAAAAGTCTGGGTAGCACATTCAGGGATAGAGATGGATTTCCTGTGGGTCAGGGAGATGAGGATGGACTTAGGTACTGTGACAGAGATGTAGCAGAGATCTATGAAAGACAAATGCCTCAGGAAGAAATACATGGGAGCTTGAAGTCTCTGGTCAATGGTAGTGACAAGGATAGTGAGCAGATTCCCCATCAGTGCTGCCAGATAAATGAGAGAGAAATGTACAGCATGTAAGATCTGTAGTTCCCAGACTTCAGAGAAGCTCCTGAGTAGGAAGGTCGTGATGATTGTGTGACTGGCCATTGCCATCCTAGGACACAGAAGGAAAAATGGAAGGGATCAGGGATATAGTGAGATATAACTCCGTGCAACATGAGAATCAGTTTTTTTAACTCAAAGAACTGAAATAGAGAACAACTTCCTAGCTCATCTTTAATGACCTTTTCCATTCTTATGAGTTTCTGTTTGGATGCAGGAATCAATCATCTTCTGTATCAGCCTCTAGCTGAAGATGTGTACTGGCTATTATAAGGAAGTGTTTGAGTGTCTTAATGTGACTCATTCTTTCCAGTTCAGTTCAGCCTCATTTCAGATGCACTTTGCAGATGACAGGAATATATAAAATGGAGAATCCCTCCAGAGAGTAATTCAGATGGCCTCTCAAGTCAGATCTTTGAGTGGAAAAGAAGAATAGAATAGCAGGGATGTTGTAAACCAGAGCACAAGAGCCATTTCTACAGAGTATCAGGGTGCACAAATAGAGCGATAGTGAGGATGTAGAGAAAGATATTCAATCCTTATAAGAGTCCATCTCAACAGCATTTTGTTCAGCTATAGCCACCACAATACTGTATAGGGAAGGCTACAAAAAAATTGGAGGCTACCTAGAGATCCACTTCTATGAATTCAAAATCACGTTTTATGAAAACACATTTAAATAGCACTTTAAAATTAAAAAAAAAAAACCAGAATAAATGGAAGACAAGTTGTAAAGTGAAGGGAATAAGCATTTATATTGTGCCTACTATGTGACAGGCCTTATACAAAGTGCATTACTCTTTCTCTCTTTTTTCTTTCTTTCTCCTCCCTTCTTCCTCTCTCTCTGTCTCTCCCTCTCTGTCTCTGTCTCTCTCTCTCTTTCTCTTTCCCTCCTTTTTTTGTTTCCTTCTTCTTCTTTTATCAATTTTATCTTATTTGTTCCTTACAATCTCCCTGAGAGGTAGGAGATATTCTCACCATTTTACTATTGAATATACCAAGACAAATAGAATATAAGTGATGTGCCAGCATCCCAAAGCTAATTAGTGTATGAAGCCTGATTTTAATTCAGATCTTCCTGATTTCAGGCCCAGTTGCCACCGACTGCCTCAGGTTTTTACTGTTGTCCACGCACTACTAAATGCTAAGTACTATAAATATAAAAGCACCAAGACAGTCCCTGCTCTCAAGGAGCTCATTCCTTCTGGACTAACCAGGAGAGAGATCATACATGGAACACATATTTCTATAGAAAGTCAGAATGAAAGGTCTGAAAATTTTAAGAGTACAACACTGAAGCCAGTGGCAAGATGGAGGAATGCTTAGGATACACTAGCAGGTCAGATAGTGGTACCTTCAGAGGGTAAAGGGACAGGAAAATGTCTTGGCTTATTGATCCTCTATTTTTCTGGAAGAATTACATTTGATTATTCCCAAAACATGAAAAAAATATGAGTCATCACCTGAGGCTTCCTGACTGACCAGTTCACTAAAGGCTGGGAAGTCCCTGGGTTTGTGGGAAAACTCTTTCACACAGAATCTCATTTTATCCCCAAAACTACCATGAGGAACATAGGGACATGGGGGATGGGGACACAGGTCCATAAAATACATTATGAAGATGAGAAAAGTGAGACTCAGAAATATTAAATGACTTACCCTCAATCACATAGGTAAAAAAAAAGTGTAGGAGAGAGAATTTGAACTCAGGTCTTTTTTAAATTTAATCCCCTTGCCCACAGAAATAACAGGATTTAATTATTGGAAAGGACACCAGAAGATAACCAATCCATACCACACAAGTCACTTAGTCTCTATCTGAACGATTCTACTGAAGGGAAACCTGCGACCTCCTGGGGCATCCCATTCCTCTTGGTATAGCTTTAATTTTTAGAATGTTTCTTGTTTTTATATGTGGTAGCAAGTAACCCTTTGGATCCTAGTTTTGCTATGAAAGCAAAAAGAACAAGTAAAATTCTTCTTCCGAATGCCAACCTTTCAAAAATCCAAGCACAGTTGGCATCTTCTCCAATAACATATCTCCAGGCTATACAACCATAGTTCCTTCAACTAATCTTTTCATGGTGTGGGCTCAGAGTTCTTTATCATCCACATTTCACTCCTTTTATGAATTTCCAGATAATTAATCTCTTTCTAAAACTTGAGTACCCGGGAATGGACATGAAGCTCCAGATGTGATCTTACCAGGGTAGAGGATATCATGGAAGAAAGAACCTAGAAGCCAAATCACTTTTAATGGTGGTTCCTGTTTCAGTAGAGTGGCCTACTTTCTATATAGAAGACCGTTAAAATTGTCCTCGAGCATGTAAAGCACTGTCATTGATTATATTGACAGCACAGCTCAGAGAATTTTTAGGTGGTAAATAACTCTTCAACATGGCAGCCTAGGAGGTATTGAATAAGAGTCCTCCCTAAAGGGGTTCAATTAGGGACTGGAGAATGGAAAAAATAATTCTAATTCAGTAACGGAACAGGAAGTGTTCTGTGAAGTTACTTTTAATTTTATATTGTATTTACATAATTATTACATGATATTTCTGTTTGTGTGATTCCAATCCTTGAACTAATTTTCCTCGAGTAACCGCATTAAGCTGAGCTTTCACCAATTTCACAGTAGTGAAAAAATAACTTCTTATTCCCGTTTTAATAGAAGTGACTTAGTTTATATTAAATTTCTCTAAATTGATAGCATATTCATAAGTACATAACTCATTTGTTAATTAAAAAGGAGGGTGCAAGAAATCATTTTAAATCTAACTTATCAGTCAAAGGTGAGAAAGTTAAAGAAATGCTTGTCGGAGTCTATCACATTATTGACTAAAAGGATTTTGTAGCAATGCTACCCTATTAAAAAAATGCAGGGAAGAGATAAAGGAGTGAGGTAAAATTTCAGAGGAGTGAAGAGGATAGTTTTGATGAGTTCATCAAGGAGGAAACACACCACACCTACCACAGAAGAATGACTTGCCTTAAATCAGTGTGCATGGGCCATGAGGAATATATTTGACAATTGAGGGAATGGTGCATCTCTCTGCCTTTCTTATAGAGCAAAAATCATTGCTGTAGTACTCAAATTCACTCCTAGGTATCCCAAAAGGGAAAGAAAAACATGCCACATATTTCTCCCATTGGAAAATATAATATAGTGAACCAAAGGAAAACAAAATTTTATTAAGCAATTGAGAGGTTAGAAAATTCGTCAGCTAATAAAATAGTTCTGGAATGTGACCAGGGACCTGCAAGGATATTCCATCACAATTACTTCCTCCCCAAAGGGAACCAATTGGATCATCAAGTGGACTGTCTTGCCATACTCTGTCTAGTTTGGAGTACTCTCACAGTGGAGGGCTCAGTTCTGAAAGTAACATAAAAGGATGCACAATAATCACCTGGCCAATATCCAGAGGAGGCTCATAGAAGGAAGGACTGAAAGAGCTAGGCATGGCCTGGGATGGGGCAGGGACATATTGAGGAAAGAGGATGTTAACTATCTGCAAGTAATTGCACAGTTATGAGATGCTAGATAGATTGATTTCATTTCTTTTTGCCCCCTCTGGAAGACTCAGGTACAATAGGTGGGAGTTAGAAAGAGGCAGGTTTAGGAGTGATGAAAGAAAATAAAACACAATAGCAACAGCTACAACAACGAAAACTCCATACCAATCACATGGAGCTATGCACAGGCATAATGGGCTTGCACTGGTGATCAGAGATTGTCCCTCAGCTGAAGTTTCCAAGCAAAGGTAGGCTGGATGCCTTTCTGTTAGGGACACAGTGAAAAGGAACTCTTGGCTACATGTCCCCTAAGATATTTAGTCTTAATTCAGCTCTGATTTTCCAGAATTCTGAGTCATGTAGGCAAGGTGACCTCCAGATCCACTTTCTGAACCTTCCCTCCAGCCCCGTAACCATCCAGAGACCTCTTCCCCACCAGGTGTCTACACCTTTACAATTCTTTTGTTCTTTGTTACACAGAGAAATCGAATTTACCCAACAAATTCAAGTGCAGTTTTTAGACACTTAAAATATTAACACTATTATAATTTACATTTGATAGGAAGATATCTGAAGAAACAAAATTACAGAATGTGATAGTGGGAAGAACTTTAACAGTATTTCAGTCCTACACATGCACCAAAGGAATTCCCAATATAACATACCACACAAGTGGTTGTCTAGCCTCTGCTTGGAGGACCCCATGGCCAGGATGCTCAAGACTTCTAGAAGCACATTGTTCTACTTTGAGGAGCTTGGACTATTAGGAAGTTCTTTCTGACATGGGTCTGTTTGCAATGTCCCTCACTGCTTTTGGGTCTGTGCTCTGGCACCAAAGAGAGCAAGTCTAATTCTTCGTACACCTAAGAGGCCTCCAAATATTTCAACATAGGTTCTATTTCCTGATTCCCCTGCCACTTTGCTCCAATTCTTCTCTTCACTAGGATTAAAATCCCCATTTGGTTCAAATAAGCAGTGATGAAGCTAAAGATTCTTAAGCAAGGACCATGGACCTTCAAAGGGAAAGGCTGAAAAATTTTGTGGGTTCTGTAAATTTGGATGGGGAAAAAAAGAAGCACATCTTTATTTTCACTAGTCTTTACCTGAAATTTAGGATCTCCTTCAACAATTTAAAAACAAGATTGAGAGGAGAGGTCCAAAGGTTTTGCCAGATTGCCCAAAGGGTTCAAGACACACATGCACATGCAAAGAGTAAGTTCAGGAATTAAAAAAATAAAAATAAATAACAATTATAGAATTCCTTCCATTGAAGGAATTGGTAGGGATTTATGAATTATTTTCCCTAAGTCATGCCCCATTTTCCCTTTCCTCTGCTAACTTGAGAGCAGTGAGTCAGCTCATTAATACAATGGGTAAGGGGGAAACTAGGTGGTGCAGTGGATGCAGCACCAATGCAGGAATCAGGAGGACCTGAGTTCAGGTCTCACTTCAGACACTTGACACTCACTAGCTGTGTGACCTTGAGCAAGTCCCTTAATCCCAATTACCTCATCCTGGGTCATTTCCAGTCATCCTGATGAATATCTGGTCACGCACAGCCCTCCCTCACTCAAAACAAAGTTCCCTGATGGCACGGTCTTCTTCAGCAATGAAGGATGAACACACAGTGGGTAAGAGTGCAGGACTTAGAAGCAGGATGACTTGAATTGAAATTAAAACAGGCACATACTGTGTGTGTGTGCATGTGTGTGTGTGTGTGTGTGTGTGTGTTTATCTGTGTGACCCCTGATAAGTCACTTAATCAATCTCAGGCTCAGTAACCTCATCTAAAAATTGTACATAGTATTGGCACCTAGCTCCCAGTGCTGTTGTGAGGATTAAATGAGATATTGTCTGTGCTGTGTTTTGGAACCTTAAAGTGCTATAGAAATGCTAGCTATTATTAATTGTTTATTACTGCAGTTATAATTATTTTACCAAGATGGACATTCAGAGGATCCAGAGTCATATATACTTGACCCAGGGCTGTGTTTATGCATGTCCTAGGGTCATCACTACTAAATACTGCTTTTCCTAACTTTGTGCTGAAAAGATCAGATGACAGAGGTAGCATTGCTTAATAGATTGAGCACAAGCTTTGGAGGAAGGAAGATTCAAATTTCAAATTTGCCTCAAACACTCACTAACTCTCTGATGTAGACCAAGGAACATAACCTTTCTGAGCCTCCATTTCCTCATTCATCATTTGAAAATAATAATACCAGCAATGACCACTCAAGTGAGATTATGCATGAAAAGAATTTTTGAAAACTTAAAAAGAGTAGACCATGAACTCTTTATGAATGCTTGCATGGTCCAAGGTTATTAACAGATCTCAAAAGAACTCAAAATCCCCAGAAAGATTGTTCCACATCATTCAAAATAAGAATACAAATTAAATTTATTTTTAGGTTGCACCATCTACATAGGATAGCAAAGTGGAAAAAGGTGGAAATAGTTCATTTCAGAAAGATTGGTGAGGCATTCCTGTTCTTCAGGGAAGCAATTTGCAGTTAGGATAGAAAAATGACTCATGTGTCTATCCCCTCTGATCCGAAGGTCCCCCTGCTAAGTATAGATCTCGAAGGAGGTCAGTGACATGCAGAAAAGTTCCACTGACAAGAAAATAATGATAGCAGAATTTTTTGTTGTAGTAAAGAAGTAAAGATTACATAGATGCCCATCAGTGGTAGGAATGTTTGAAAATATGTTTGTACATGAATGGATTGGAGAAGTTAATACTGTAAGAAATGATGACTACGAGAGACGGGAAGATTTACATGAAAAGACACAGGGTGTGTTAGTTAAAAAACTGACCTTCTGAAAACAATACTCCTGATAAATTTGAAAGTTTAATCTGAATTACTATGATTTTCTCCAATCCTTTTAAAATTCTATTGTCAGTTAATGAACATTTGTTACAAAACCCTGAACCAAGTTCTGATTTGTAGCACTGGCTAATTTCTGAGGTGGTAACACACTGAAATTTCCCCAGTGGCCTCCCAAGAGCCATTTTATGCAGACCCAGAGAGCACACCTCTGGAAAACAATATACATGATGATATCCTACAATGATATAAATGGAAAGAATAGTGATGACAAATAGGGGTACTAAGACTGGAAGAATCAAGTTCGGAACTAGAGAATAGAAGCGAAAATACACCTTCTTTTTAAAGAAGTGAAATTGATGGATGTGAATCACTGCCCGCATTGCTAGAAAACATTTCTATTTGGCTTATTTTGGAGACTGGTCTCTTCCCAAACTTTTCTCTGGCCACCTCCCCACTTCCTTCTTCCTTCTTTGTGTCAAGAGATAGACAGCTCTCTAGGCAGGGGAGAAAGAAGGGCTCGTTTCGGAAATAGTTGTATTTAGAAATATTAAAAATAAAAACATATATCAATAAAATGTAAAAAGAAACCAAATTACTAAGAATGTTAATTATTAATATACAACTTAACAATGCTAAGTTTAACAATAATAGGAATAGTATGAACATTTTCCTCATTGTTGTGGGAAACATGGTCAAATGAGAACAGTTTAAAGAGTTTGGAGCCAGAGTACTTGGGTCAGAATTCATCTCTGGTGCTTACTACCTGTATGAGCTGATTTTGCCTCTCTGGGTCTCAGTTACCTCATCTACAGCATGAAGAAGATGGACTCATTGACCTCTAAGATCCCTTCTAGGTCTAGATTTTTTATTCTATTTTAACTGTAAGAGGATGGATTGAACCAATCAATTTTCCAACTCTTTTCATAAGGTTAGTTGGGCTGGGGTGGGGAATTCGATCCATTGTCTCAGTGTACCCTTTTCTACTGTCCATAATTCTTCAGGTTCCCCCGCTGGTAAAATAGAGGAGCTAGAACTAAAGACCTCTGAAGTCCCTGTAGCTCAGGTCTCCATAATATGATTTTCAAGTATTACTGGTTTAAAGTATATCATATCATAAAGCGTATGTTTACATTATGAAGTCAGGGTTTCACTCATTTCTGATGTCACACAATTGACAATTTTACTTTGAAATATTGGAATTGTGTCTGGCATTTCTATAGCTAATATTTATGGTTTTAATTCCCTTAAGTTATGCCCACATAAAAATCTCCATAGTCTTCAATTAATTTGGTTTGGGTGTTAATTCATTAGTTTTGGGAACTCCTCTATTACAAATCTGCAAATGTTCTGAACTTTAGAGTTTTCAAGAATTACTTCAGATGCTGAGAGATTAAACGACCTGCTCAGGATTCACCAGCCATTATGTCAGGGATTTCAACCCAGGTAATGCAGACCACAAAACTTGCTCTCTATCCGCTACATTGCGTTACTCTAGTTTATGATCTATTACAATCTTTGTGTCAGCTAATCCTATGCCTTTAAGTATTGGGAAGAAACACACTATGAAAAAATGTTGTATACTCTATTTTCCCTAGACTAATTTTTAATAAATAAAAAAATGATACTGAGAATTATGAGAATTAGATCATATTCCTTACTTAATTGGCAGACTAATTTTACTGTGGTGCTTTGAGTGAATTTCTCAAGGTGCATTTCTCTTCCCCTTGCAAGTCCAGAAAATACTGTGGCATGAAGAATCTGTGGGATATCCAAGCAGAGAAGTGACTGGGAACTTCTGAAATAAGTAAATGAGCATCCTATCTTATTCCTAAAAGAAATACTTCAAAGATTAAGGAGCTAACCTTTATCTGCTACTAGAACTTTATCATCTTTGTTCTTAAGGGATTGAAAATGGTGTCCATTTTGTGCTTGGAAATTTTTCATAGTTTTTTTTTTTTTTTCCATAAACAAATTTCTCAGGGACATATTTCTCAAAGTGGAAGAAAGAGCAAGAGAAATATGGGACCCAGGGCTCTGGTTAACCTCAATAGACTGGATTTCTTGCCTTTGAGATTAAATCATCTTGGCCATGATATGAGATTGGGGAAGAACAATTACTGTCTCAGTTTTAGGCCTGGGACTCCAAGCATGATCAAAACATGATCCCAAGATACCTTGGCCACTTCTTCCTTATAGGAATGATAAAAGTGTTTGTCAAGTTAATTTCGAAGAAACACAGCATCAGAAAAGGATAGTATAAGCTCATCCTAACCCTAAATTATTATTTGGACCCTAGTCTGACTCATTTTGTCATTACGCTAGTATGGAAATTATGCTAGGACTTCTATTAAATGTTGAAGAAAGCAGCGTGGGTAATATTGAGTTCAAGGTGGAATGATTACTATGTGTACGCCCTCAAAATGTGTATACTGGCAACTGAAGTTGCTGGAGAGAGGAATCGTTACTTGTAACCAACGTTTTTGGGAGATTCAGATTTCCCCTTTTTCCTTTCTCCTCATTTCAAGAGCAATCGCCAAAGACCAATTTAACCTTTTCCTCTATGGAATCCAACCTGATCTAATTTCTAGTCTAAGGTGGATTTCATTCAATTAAGCTTGGGTGGAGATGCTTTTGTCTAGATTGGCTTAGGCTTGGGGTAGTTCAGTATACAGATAGTTTCTCGGTCCAGGAGTGACATGATGTCACCCTCAGCCCTTCACTGGGCTAAGCTCATTTCTCTTTGTAAAGTCCATCTCTCATCAATTGCTTACTAGAGTTGATTGCCACCTTCAGGAGCACTATTTTTCCAATGGGCATATAAATTATGAGATCACCACGATCGTCTTTGTTCTAAGAGAGATTATTGACTTAGGATTATCTTTTTACTAAAGTTCTGACATTATGAATAAAATGATTAAGGCAGAAATTAAATCTCTCAGACCTTTTTAAATACCACACTAGAATGAGCCAATTGTATATGCCAGTTTCTAAGCAATATATGTTTCCTGCATATGTGCCTTTTGTGATTCCAAATATCAAGCAACCTTCCTCATTAAGTGAAAGAAACAAAGCTATCCATAGGCATGAAAAAAATGTCATAAATCTTTATTGCTTAGAGAAAGGCAAATTAAAATAATTCTGAGGTAACACATCACACTTATCAGAAAAGATGAATGCTGGAGGGGATAAATAAAAATAGATAAACTAATGAAATGATAGTAGAGTAGTGAACTAATCCAGCCATTCTGGAGAACAATTTGGAAGAAGGCCAAAAAGGATATAAAACTATGCACACCCTTTGACTCACAAATATCACTGTTAGGTCTGTATAACAAAAAGACCAAAGGTAAAGGAAATGAACCTAAAATAAAAAAAATGTAGTTACTCTTTCTGAGGTGGCAAAGAATTAAAAAGTGAAGGCGTGCTCATCAATTGCAGAATGGCTAAATAAGTTGTGGTATATGATTGTTATGGGGTACTATTAGGTTAGGGGAAATGAAGACGGGGTGGTTTCAGAAAAATATGTTAAGACCTATATGAAGTGATACAAAGCAAAGTGAGAAGGAGATCATGGTACCCAGTAACAGCAATGTTGTAATAATGATCAACTGTGAAAGACTTGGCTAGTGTGATAAAGGCAATGATCTAAGACAATTTCAAAGTATTTGTGATGAAAAAATGCCATTCACTTCTAGAGATAGAAGTGATGAACTAAATGCAAATTGAAGCATACTTTTCTCACTTTTTATTTCTTTTTTTGAAATATGACTAATATGGGAATGTTTTGCATAATTTCACATGAATGTTATCATATTATTTGCCTTTTCAATGATTGTGAGAGGAGGTACAAGGGAAGTAAAGAATTTGGAGCTCAATTTTAAAAAAAAACTGCTGATAAATAATTTGAAAAATTAAAATAAAAACAATGTTAAAATAAAAGTTAATAATGGAGTAAAACAAAAGTTAGTAATGAAGTTACAAGCTAAAAGAAAAACAAAGCCTTTACATTAGCCTCCAGAAAAGGTAAAAGATGTAAAAGACTTCCATTAGTCTACAAATTCACCTAAAGAATAGTTTTGTTATTGAATCAGTTCAGTTATGTTCAACTCTCTGGCTTGATTTGGGGTTTTCTTGGCAATGATTCTGATGTGCTTTATCATTTCTTTCCTCAGCTCATTTTGCAAATGAGAAATTGAGTCAAACAGGGTTAAATGACTTAGCCATGGTCACACAAGCTACTAAGTGTGTGAATCCAGATTTCAACTGAAATCCTTGTGACTCCAGAGTTGATTCTCTATCCACTGCACCTCATAGGAGATTTCACAAAAAAGTTTGATAAGAAGGGAAGCAGTGATCATAATCTACCTCTTCACTGAGTCCTACTATTCCAAGAAGGTAACAAATTCCTTCTAGTCTTTTTTTTTTAATTAATACATTTATTTTTAGTTTTCAACATTCATTTCCACAAGATTTTGAGTTCCAAATTTTCTCTCCATCTCTTCTCTCTTCCCACCCAAAGACAGCATGCATTTTGATTACCCTTTCCTCCAATCTACCCTCCTTTCTATCACACGCCTACCTTCCCTTGTGCCCATCTCCTCTGTTTTCTTGTATGGCAAGATAGATTTCTATATCCCATTGCAGGTATATCTTAGTTCCCAGTTGCATATAAAAACAATTTTTAAGGTTTGTTTTTAAAATTGGAAGTTCCATTTTCTCTCCCTTCCTTCTTCCTCCCCCCATCCACACTGAGAAGGTAAGGGATTCAATATATGACACTTCCATAAAAGCCATGTTGTGAAAGACTATATTTCCCTCCATCCTATCCTGCTTCCCATTTATTCAATCCTCCCTTTTGACCCTATCCCCTCACAAAAGTGTTTGCTTCAAATTGCTCCCTTATCCTTTGTGCCCTCCCCACTATCATCCACTCCCAGTTGCACTTATACCCTTCTCCCTAACTTTCCTGTATAATCCTGGAAAATTTCCTGATAAATTTTCATAGCAAGTTGAGTGTGAATATTATTCCCTCCTTAAGCCACATATGATGAGAGTAAGTAAGGTTCACTCTTTCCCTCTCACTTCCCACCTCTTCCCCTACATCAAAAAAGATTTTTCTTGCCTCTTTTATATGAGATAACTTGCCCCATTGTATTTCTCCCTTTCTCTTCCCAATATATTCCTCTGTAAGCCCTTGATTTTATTTTTTTACATATCCCTTTCTTTTCAACTTACCCTTTGCCTTCTATCTATATATACGTTACTCCTCCAATTACCCTAATACATACTGACAAAAGTTTCAAGAATTACAAATATTACCTTTCCATGCAGGAATGCAAACAGCTCAGCCTTAATAAGTTTCTTCTGATTTCTCTTTCCTGTTTACATTTTATTGCTTCTATTGATTCCTGTGTTTGCAAGTCAAATTTTCTATTCAGTTCTAGTCTTTCAATCAAGAATGCTTGAAAGTTTTCTGTTTCATTGAATGACCATTTTTCCCCCGAAGTATTATACTCAGTTTTGCTGGGGAGATGATTCTCAGTTTTACTCCTAATTCCTTTGCATTTTGGAATATCATATTCCAAGCCCTATGATTCCTTAGGGTAGAAGTTACTAGATATTGTGATATAGTGATTTTATTTCCATAATACTCAGATTGTTTCTTTCTGGCTGGTGGCAATATTTTCTCCTTGACCTGCAGCTAGGGAAATAGACAAACAAAATTTTAACACTTTTCCTTGTTGTTCAGGTCTGGCCAACCTGGAATTACAATGGAAAGTTAGATCATCTGAGATAAAATCATTTTAGCAGATTTGTATGTCCTGAGATGAATCATAGAAAACTTCGGGAACTGATCATTTGAAATTATGGGGAAAAAAAATTACTCCTAAAATTGTGGGTAGCCCTAGAAATTCACTTTGCTAATCCCGATGACCTAACATTCCCCACTCCCTCTCAGAGTTAAGGGAGTATCTCAGAACAGAGATCCTTTAGCAACCACAAGAGTTCATGTTAACCCCTCTCATCCCAGATCTAATTACAGAGAGGAAAATGTAGGAGAAGTGTATAGGGGCAACAATTCGTGGACTGGCAGTGATTCTGGCAGTCCTGTGCCCTTGGGTAACCTTTTAGCCCACCTTTCTAGGTAAAGCTTGGAAATGCCACCTAGGTCCTAGACATTCCACCCGCCCTGTCCCAGCAGCTGCATACCGCCTTAGGGGCTCAGTAAATTCTGCCGCTGTAGGGGGCTGGGGGAGGTGGAAGAATCAGGCCTGTAGTGAGCATTCTCTATGCTCTGCCTGCGAAAGTCACCACAGGGACATCAGTTTCTCTGTTCTCGGTAAGCTTCACTTCTCTGTTCAGTTGCAAAAAACTATTTTATCACTGTTTGACCCATTTTCTGATTTGTAAAAATAATTATGCTTGTTGTTATGCGATCAAAATGATCGTAAAATGCTTAGCATAATGACTGGTATATGTTGCATACAACATTATTATCTCTCTAATGTAATTGTTTGTAAAGGTAAAACCACCTTTGAAGTGGTTTTAATTGCTAAAAGTATAAGATCAGTAATTTCTGGAAATGCAAATGATATCATCTGAATTTATTGTTGTGTTATTTCTAAGATTGTATTTCTGAATTTCTCTTAGATTGTGAAAATTGAGTGACCACTGTAATCTAGAAATAGACAAAACAATTTTTAATCTGAATTTTGTTGAAGCTAAGAGATGTTGGGAAAATTGTGTGACACCAGTAATGTTACTTTATCAGTCCTGCTAACTTTGTCTTATAATGTTTTGTAATTGCCATTTAAAAAACCAGGTATTTTCACCTTTGTCTGTTAAAAAAAAAAAAGTTAAAGTTAAACAATTTGGCTATCTTCTCTGAAGTTGTAGGATTGTTAACTAAGTTATTTGGGATTACTGTTTGGATTCTGAAACCTAACATTGTTAAGTGATTCCTGTGTATAGAAAGGAGGGAATGGAGTGAAAACTTTATCTAGATTCCCTCTGCCTATTCAGAATAGTCCTCCCATTCCTGTGGGTAAGATCATCAGCCCCTAGGAAAGGAACTCGTCTTAGGTAGATCCTAACAATGAATATAACTTGCTCAGAAGTTGTAATAAATAGGAAGAATTTTTAATAATTGACTTTTACATCAGGAAAGCTTTAAATTTGAGAAGGAAAGATGTTAAATGGAATCCCTTATGTATCATGGTAAACCTTTATTGTTTATTGTATCTCCAAGAGAGTGGAAATAACTGTTATCTGATTGTAAGTTGTGATTAGTGAGACTTGCTGTTTAAGGTAAAAGGCATTTGGGACCATAACTATTTTTGTTTGAGTTTGAATTTGGGAATAGTTGTCTACATTAAATCAGTATCTGAGAAAAGTGCCACAAGCTACTCAGAGGGAACGTGATCCTGTACTGTTAACAGGTGAAGTTTGTATCTGGAAAGTAAACACTGAGGGGACAATTCTAGACTCGATCTAGGATGGGATCCCCCTGGCTCAGTTTCCCTATTGTGTTCCTTTAAAAAGGAATGTTTGTCACCTGACTATTCCTGAGTCTGGCTATGAAACAGATACGGAATGATTGGAGAATTTCACTCCTATCTGAATTCGAACAGAATAAAGGATGTTTTATCCTGTCATATTTGGTATGTCACATGTCCCTGCTTTTTCCTTCTATAGCAAATTTCTGTGGTGAGTAACAAGTGACCAGAAAAACATGTGAGCCTTTTGTGTAATCTTACTGGGAAATCTAATATTATTTTTATCTGATATTGGAACATGTGCAGAAATTTATGTAAACTACTTAAGACTCACCTTAAGATGTTCACATTGTTTAAAAAAGGATTTTCAAAGAAACAGTGTTTTTCTGTGAGTCAGTCTCTTATATCTAAGAATAATGCAATAATTAAGAACTCAGTTTGTTATAATACTTTGGTAATTCATATTATTTAAGAACATTTTTGTAACAACTCAGCTTAATGAATTCCAGTTCATTTTTTAAAAAGGTTTATTTTTCCTTAAGGAAAAGAAAAAAGAAAGAAATATCAAGCATTTTAAAAGTTTCCAACTAGTTTTCTTCATAAGAGTGTAGTGAACATCAGAGTAAATTTTAAACTGTTTTTAAAGAAGGGAAATACTTTTAGAAGAAATGTTTTGAAAAATCATGGATGATTCTTAGAAGGCCTACTAAATCTTCAAAATAATATACTGTTAAATTAAACTGTTTTGATCTGAATATGTAGTTATTCTATGGCCTAAGTCAGAGTTAAAGTTTGCATTTGAATTTATTATACGTAAAAGATTTAATTCCTGAAGTATCTCATTCTTCCAGAGTGAGAATAATTAGGGAAGAATAACAACTTGTGAAACAGACATAATTCCATTAAACTATAAATTTAGTCATTAACCTCTTTGTTTTGTTTAAGCTGGAATAGGATTCCAGTTCAGTTATGCTAGTAAAAAGTAATAACTTATGAGCTATCTTGTCTTATGGTTAAAATGTAAAAGCAAGTGGAATAATCTGGATAATAGAATTGAGAGATTTAGAAAATAAATTAAGTTATGCTTGAAACTATGAAAGGTAGATAAGATTTGGGAATAAATATGGATTATCTAAACCCGTCTTGCTCCTAGATAGTTGTTTTGGATACTTTTGTGTCAGTTTCAAATGGTTTAAAGTGTGAGGAAGTATTTTATCTGAGGGACACCAGCGAATATTTATTTGCTATATAAGACTGGGGACTGCAATTTATTATTGTTTGAAGTTCTGATTACAGGAATAGTCCAAGTTATAAAACCAATTGACATGTGCTGCAGGCTAACGGTGGATGCTTGGAAAAGTTTTGAAGACGACCTTGGACATGGCCTAGGTAGGATCTTCCTAACTCTATTTCCCAAATGTGCTATTTCCTTTCTGAAAAAGGAAATTCCCCACCTGATTGCTCCTAAGCCCTGCATTCAGCACCTGGTGACCTCACAATTATAATAGCTTATTCCTGGAATCAACCAGAACTAAGGAAATCTTTTCCTTCTATTAAAATATTAACATTGTCCCTCTTTTTCTTTTATAGCAAATCTTTATAATCAAGAAGTTCTGAAAGTACAGTACTAAATCTATCAAATCATAAATGGAAATTGGAGGATCTCTGAGTTAATATAATGGGGTGCAGGAATGAATAGCTTACAACTTTAACCTATATTCCTGGACAATAAATAAATATAATAAAGAGATAACAGCTAGGAAATGATTAGATCAGGTAGTAAGACAAAGATGTAATGTGATAGATGCCGAATTAAATAGAGTAGCAAATTGTGAGGAAAAACAGCGGGATCAGACTGATTCCTCTAAGAATTATATACAGGAGCATATAATTGGCTTCCAAAATTTATCATGCTTTTGTTTATAAGATCTCAAATTTGGATTTTGCACACAAATTTTATAGGATAGTGGTAAATTAAAGATTTTTATTCCAGGTAGAAGATTTAGGTAAAAACAGAAACAGCAAATAAAATAACTGAAATTTTCTGAAATTTCAAAAATGGAGAACTAATTTTAAGTGATTGTACTAATTTATATTGTCAGAATTATCTGGGAACTTCCAGATCTGAACCAGAAAAGCAAAATTCTCTTTTTAAACTATCCCAAGAATAAAACCTATTGTCAAAGAAAAGCTATCTAGATATCAGATAACTACATGAAATATCTGGGATTCAAAAAAGTGATGTTTGAATGAAAATCAAGCATGAATTACTGAGATATCAGGAACTTAATGTTAATTAACAATTTTGTTTAGTTGTATAGTTCATGTTTAATTTTCTTCTTATGTTGGTGACATGTAAATCTCTCTTTCAAAACTAGTGTATTGTGAGCCGTCTAAGTTTAATCTGTACCTGACAATGTAAAAATGTAATTTTGTGAACTAAAAAGAAAACAAACTTCATTGTGTTGTTTCAGCCTAGCCCTGCATGGCTGGGAAACTGAACCATTGCTATGTGCCTTTAGCCATGTTAACTATGTTGTATTATTTCATGTCAACTATCAAATCACGTCTTCTGGGAGACGCTGTCAGGTTTTCTGTATAGACTCTTGGATCCATCTGTCACTTCCATTGCCCCTGCTCCTGAGTGGACCATGCCCTCCAAGTCTGAAAGGGCCTGAAGAAGATGACATCAGGCAGAGACAGCTTTCCCAAGATCTACATGAAGATTTAGTTTTTCATGTCTTTGTTGGTCTACAGGTGAAGCCTTCAGCTTGCCTTTGACCAAAAGGAGGGAATGATAATATTTAATATAAATTTTAGACTTTAATAAGGGCCAAAGTTTGAATTAAGAAGAGCCTGGACCTAATAGTCCCTTTTGTTTAATGTAGAGGACACCTTTTGATGTCAAGCAAGCAAATGGGACTTCCTTACCAGACCCTTCTTCTGGCATCTTAGTGTTAAGATACCACAACTTCAAAGGCCTGTTTAGGACAGGATGTCCTTACTCTGGGTGATGGGACTTTTTCCTTATCTTAAATCACAAAGGTATGCTACAGAAAGAAGATGCCCATAGCCTGCAGTCATTAAACCCAATTGATGCCACTTTGTTTGCAATGTGTTCATGTAGGAGAGCTCCTTTCTCACAGCAAAGTGTATATAGGTGAGAAGCTTTCTGTACCGGGTAGCCAGAACATTTCTGGATCCATATGCATTATGTTACCATTTTCTTTAATAGGGAATTGTTTAATTAATTGAATCATAAAATGTATACATTTAGCCTGTTGCCTTTTCTCTAACCAGGTTTTCAGGTTAACACCCTTCACTTTACTGAACTCATTTCTCTTTATAAAGCCCATCTCTCATTAATTGTTCTCTTGAGTTGATTACCACCCTCAGGAACACTCCTTTTCCCCTGGGCATGTAAGATGCAACGAAGTATGCATTAATTCTCTGCTTCCTGTGCAAATTTTGGCCTAATAATTAACACCAAAAAAACACAGGTGCTCCATCAGCCACCACCATACCATCCATACATGGAACCATCAATTGCAACAAATGGAGAAGTTTTGAATGCTGTAGTAATTTCATTTACCCTGGTAGTGTACTTTCCAGGGATGTATACATTGACAATGAGGTTGATGCATGCACGCATTTACATAGTTAGCTCAATGTTTCAGAGGCTCTGAAGAAAAGGTGGGGAGGGAAGAGGTATTAGACTGACTACAAAATTGAAGGTCTACAGAGCTGTTGTGCTGACCTCATTGTTGTATGCCTGTGAAATACTAACAGTCTACCAGCACTATGCCATGAAATGGAATAGTTTCCATTTGAACTGTCTTAGAAAGATTCTGAGGATCCTCTGGCAGGATAAGGTACCAGACACTGAACTTCTTCCTCAAGTTGAACTGCTAAGTATTCAAACTATGCTTCAGAGAGCCCAACTCCGATGGGCTGGTCACATTGTTTGAATGCCAAATGCATGCTTGCTGAAAAGACTATTTTATGGACAACTTGCATGGGGCAGGTAATCACATGGTGACCAGAGGAAATGATACAAGGACACTCTCAAGAACTTCGGATTTGACTGTGCAACATGGGAGACACTGACACAGGACTACTGAGCGTGGCATGCCCACATAAGAAATGGTGCTGTGCTCTTTGAGCAAAACAGAATTGAGACAGCACAAAGTAAATGCTGATGAGCAAATCTGGAATATTCACCCCAAATCTTCACATGGACTATCTGTGCCCAACCTGTGGTAGAGCATTCTGAGCTTGTATTGGTCTGATCAGCCACAATTGGACACATTGAAATTTCGCTTTACAATGGTGATGTCATTTTTGTCCTCTTTGAAGATGAAGGACAACAACCAAGTAATGAGACCACCACCATGATTGTCTTTGGTCTAAGAGGCCAATCTTTTATAAAAGTTCTGGCATTATTAATGAAATGATTAAATTACCCAAGGATTATGTCTTTCAAACCATTTTAAATATCACAGTGGCAAGGGCCAATAGTCTATGCCAATTTCTTAGTTATTTTTATTTCCTTAATATGTGCTTTATGTGATCCCAAGTAGCAAAAACTCTTCTTTATTGAAAGGAAAGAAAAAACCAAGCAAAGCTATCCACTGCCATGAAAAAATGTTTTAAATCTCTATTGATTACTAAAAGGCAAATTAAAATAATGTTGAGGTACCACCTCACACCTATCAGAATGACAAATGCTGTAGGGGATGAGTAAAAAAAAAAAAAGGTAAACTAGTGAACTGGTGGTAGAGTAGTGAAATAGTCCAACCGTTCTGGAGAACAATTTGGAAGTGGGCCAGAAAACCTCTAAAACTGTGCATACCCTTTGACTTAGCAATATGACTGCTAGGTCTGTATACTAAAGCAGCTAAAGAAAAAGGAAATGGACCTATAATACAAAAAATGTGGCAAGTCTTTCTGTGGTGGCAGAGAATTCAAAACTAAGAGGATATTCTATCAATAGGGGCATAGTTAAATAACTTGTGGTATATGACTGTGATTAGATATTATTATTCTGTGGGAAATGGTGAATGGGTGGTTTCAGAAAAATATGTTAAAACCTATGTGAGCTGATACAAAGCAAAGTGAGAAGAACATGACATCATTTTACACAGTAACAGCAATGTTTTAATGATGATCACCCATAGAATACTTGGCTACTGTGATAAGTACAATGATCTAAGACAATTCTGAAGTATTCATGATCTAAAAAACATGCTATTACTTCTAGAGATAGAAGTGATGAATTGAGTGTAAGTTGAAGCATACTTTTCTCACTTTTTATTTCCTTTTTTGAAGTATGACTAATATGGAAATATGTTTTGAACAATTTCATACAAATGATATAATATTATTTGCCTTCTCAGTTGGTGTGATATGAGGTAGATGGGAATGAAAGAATTTGGAAATATATTTAAAAAAACTGCTAATAAATAATTTGAAAAGTTAAAATAAAAACAGTCAAAATCAAAGATAATAGTAAAATAAAATAAAAGTTACTAATAGAGTAAAAGCTAAAAGAAAAACAAAGCCTTTACTTTAGCCTCCTGAAAAGACAAAAAGATATAAAAGACTTCCATTGGTCCAGAAATTCACTTAAGGAACATTTTTGTTGCTGTATCATTTCAGTCATGTTCAATTCCATGACTCCATTGGGGTTTTTCTTGGCAAAGATACTGGATTGCTTTGCCATTTTCTTCCCCAGCTCTTTGTACAGATGATAAACTGAGGCAAACAGGATTAAATGACTTGCCTAGGGTAACACAGCTAGTAAATGCCTGAATTCAGTTTTCAACTGGGTCTTTCTGACTCCAGGGCTCATTCTCTATCCACTGTACCTCCTAGGAGTCTTCACAAAATAGATTTGATGAGAAGCAAGGCAGAGATCATAATCTATCTCTCTATTGAGTCCTGCTCTTCCCTTCTAGCCTTGCTTTTAAGAATAGTCTCAAAAGAGCAATGAAATTTGGGTTGCTAGTGAAACAAACTACTAATATTCTGCTACATCTGTCCATCACATGGAGTCATCTATTCCTCTTCCCTTTCAGATTCATGGATCTGAGTTGGGTGGTCTATCCCTCAAAGGCAAGGTCACTTAACCATCTTTCCCTTAGATTTTCATAGTTTCCTGACCTACCCTATATTGATTTTAGTTTTTATTGATCCTGTAGATTCAATGACAACAGGAGCAATAACAATAGTGGCCAGTATTAACACTGTATTTTAAAATTTGAGAAGTACTTCATATACCTTTTCTCATTTGATCCACATAGCTCTGTAAGATAGATACTATTGTTATCCTTTTACATTGTGAAAACTGTGGCTGAGAGCTTAATTTATTTCTCCATAATAGCATAACTAGTTAACAACTGATGCAGGATTCATTAATTCAATGGCTGCCAAGTAGATGATCCTCTTCTTTCACCATCAGTCTTGCTGCTAAGGAACTCATTTCCTCTTTTTAGAAGGCCAGACTTTCAAATTCATGAAGTCAAGGAGATAACTCCTAAAGGATGATAGGAGATAACTCCTAGGATGGCCAAAGAAATAATCCTTATGCTGCAGAAATACCAGACTCATGCCCTAGTCAGCTCTTGTCATCTATCTAGAATCAATAGTTCAGAAATAGTATTGTCCATTCTGCTTCTCTGGGGTCATAATGCAGAACACACGGAATTTCTGTATTGTCCTCCAAGTTATTTCAACATTGTCTAGTGTGCTGCCATATATTTGGTCAGGAATGTGCACTCTCAAGTTCCTGACTTCTGGTTTGCAGTCAGGAAAAGATAAAGAAAGGAAAACTGTCAGAAGAAACTCTGCTCTGTAGTTATGGGGATGAGGACCTGCATTTTCCATTTCTTTTTCCTATTCCAAGGCAACTATTAACAGTTCCCATATATGGTGCTATGTAATTAGTGGGGAAGGGGGAGAGGGAGGTTTTGTTGTTCAACCCCTTGCTAAGCTGGATCCATAGGAAAGACAGTAGTGAAAAGGCAAGAAGTTTTTTAAAAGTCTTAGCAGACCTGATGGCTGGCTGTTGTAGAAGAGCACAAAAGGACAGTAGTCCTTCAAGAGGCTGAGATAAAAATATTCAGCTTTGAAGTTATCCACATTTACTGAAACTGATTCCCTGGAAAGCACCAAAGGTCAATCCCAAATTTAGGTGATCTGGGAGTAGCCACAAATGCTGATACTTAAGGTAGAATGTTCTCTTTTTCCTCTTCTAAGGTGTCAACTGAAAGACCAATGAAGTCTGTGAAAATATATGGAAATTCTAAAAGGTTGCAAATGCACGTCTCTCAAAAAATTTCTTCCATTGGTCCAAATAACATGGTCTCCCTTCATATGCAAAATAACTTCCTGGGGCAGTATTTGGAAAAGTGTTTTGTTTGACTGAAGTAAATGCGTGTTTCTAGTTAACAAACACTAAAAACAGGTAAAAATAGAGTATTATCTACACTTGTTCAGCAATTATTATTATAATAAACTTTTTTGCCTGATACAAGAATGACCATGCTTAAGTACACTTTACCATGAGAAAGGAGTTTTTTTAATTGTATAAGGTGTAAATTCAATGAGACAAGACCATTAACAAGGTAGAGTCAGTAGGAAATTAGGATCCTAGGATATCTGTTTTCTGCATATCAAGATAAGAAAAATCCCACCATTCTGGTTGTAGGCATCCTGTCATAAACAGGTCTTTGAAGCTGCTGACACAGGAAAGCGCATTTTTAGAGCAAAACAAAAGGGTCTGATTGATTAGTTCAGCCTTTGACCCTTATTAAAAGTCAAAAATTATATCAAGTGTTATCTATCTATCTATCTATCTATCTATCTATCTATCTATCTATCTATCTATCTGTCTGTCTATCTACTGTCATTGTTCTATGTGAAGTTTCTGCCCTGCAAATTTTGTCAGCTGGTGAGTTCTTACCCCAAATTCTTGGATATTTGGATGCATCAAACTCTACATTACTATAGTGTTCTTTTCCTACTTTACATTTTGTACCTAATCTATTTCATTGATTGACTATTCTTATTCTTAATTAGTATCACATTGTTTTAGTGATTACCACTTTGTGATACAGTTAGAAACCTGAAACTCTTAGGCCACCCTCTTTTCCATTTTTTTCATAGATTTCCTTGAGATTCTATCTTGACATTTTGTTCTTCCAGATGAATTTTGTTATGATTTTTTTCTAGTTCTATATTTTTTTTTTGGTAGCTTAGTTGGTATGGCATTGAAGAATTAAATTAACTATGGTAAAATTGTACCTTTCATTATTTTGTCTTGACCTACCCATGAGTAAAGAATGTTTCTCCATTCCTTTAGATATCTTTAATTGTATGAGAATTATTGTGTAGTTGTCTTCATATAATTCTTAAGCTTCACTTGGCATGAGGAGTTCCCAGCAATTCATGCTGTCTGTAGTCATGTTAAATGGAATTTCTTTTTCTATTTCTTCTTTCTTGGTTTGGTTGGTAATATACAGAAATGCTGATGACTTATGTGAGTTTATTTTCTATCCTGGAACTTTGCTGAATTGTCAATTGCTTCACCTAGTCTTTTAAGTGATTCCCTATGGTTGTCTGAGTATGCCATCATATCATCTACAAAAAGTTATAGCTTTATTTCCCCATTGCCTATTGTTATCGTTCAATTGTTTTCTTGCTTTACTGGTATAGCTTACATCTCTAGCAAAAAAATGAACACTATTTGTCAAAATAGAAATCTTTACTTCACTCCTGATCTCATTGGGAAAGTATCAAGTTCATCAATGTAACAGATAATGCTTCCACTTGGGTTTAGATGGATACTCCTCATCATTTTATTTTTTGATTTTTATTTCCCTTTTCAACATTCATTTCCACAAAATTTTGGATTCCAAATTTTCTCCCCATTTCTCCCCTCCCCCTACCCCATAACGCTGAGCATTTCAAGGAAGATGATGTCTAGGCTCTTTTTTTGATCATGACTTTAAGGTTGTCCCATAATTTTATATTATCTTTCCTGAATCTGTTTTCCAAATCAGTTGTTTTTCCAATGAGATATTTCACATTATCTTCAATTTTTTCATTCTTTTGGTTTTATTTTGTGATTTCTTGGTTTCTCATAAAGTCATTAGCCTCCATCTGTTCCATTCTAATTTTGAGAGAACTATTTTCTTCAGTGAGCTTTTGAACCTCCTTTTCCATTTCACTAATTCTGCTTTTTAAAGCTTTCTTCTCCTCATTGGCTTTTTGAACCTCTTTTGCCAATTGAGTTAGCCTATTTTTCAAGGTCTTATTTTCTTCAGCATTTTTTTGGGTCTCGTTTAGCAAGGTCTTGACCTGTTTTTCATGCTTTTCTTGCATCTCTCTCATTTCTCTTCCCAGTTTTTCCTCCACCTCTTTAATGTGATTTTCAAAATCCTTTTGGAGCTCTTCCATGGTCTGAGCCCACTGAATATTTATTTTGAATGTTTGAGATACAGAAGCCTTGACTTTTATGTCTTTCCCTGATGGTAAGCATTGTTCTTCCTCATCTGAAAGGGTGGGAGGAGATATCTGTTCACCAAGAAAGTAACCTTCTATGGTCTTATTTTTTTTCCTTTTTTGGGCATTTTCCTGACAAATTACTTGACTTTTGGGTCCATTGTCTAAAGTAAGGTATACTCTGGGGACCTGTAAGATATCAGTTCCTCCAAGGTGGCACAATCAAATGTGTGCTAGTCAGGGCACAGGGAAGGAATTTTGTGCCCAGAATCTTAGCAGAGGTTCCTCTCCACAGGCACCTGATGTCCAGTTCAGCCAAGCTAGCACTGGCGGGGCTGAGATTCAGTCAAGCTGTGGGGGCAGGGTCACCATTCAGTGTGAGACAAAGCCCAGCTCCCTCAGTGCCCCCAAGGGTTTTTACGATCCAGCAATGGTCTTGGGCTGCTGTAGAGGCTACTGTGAGATCTGCTGCCACCTGCCCAATGTGGCCTCTGCAAGCTGCTGCCTGAGGCTGGAGTTATGGAAAGGCCCTTCTTCCTTCCAGCTGAAAAAAAACCCTTCACTGACCTTTGGTGCCTATGGGTTGAGGGATCAGAGGACCCACTGCTTTGACTGGAGATTTTGCCCCCGAGGTGTCCTCTTCCAAGAGCCTCCTTTTGCTGCACCGAATAGCCACGGCTGGGCTGGGCTCTGTGCTCTGCTCTATGTCTGGTGCAACCGACATTTCCCGTGGGCGTTTCAGGTCACCTTTGGCTGGAAATCTCCACTCTGTTGTTCTCCACTTCTGTTGCTCCAAAATTTGTTGAGAGTCCCTCTCCACAGGTATTTTATGGGCTGTGTGGGGAGACCCTGCGTATGTGTGTCTTTCTACTCTACCATCTTCGCTCCTCCGCCCCCATGCTACTCATCATTTTAAGAAAAGTTCCATTGATTTCTATGTTGTTAGCATTTTCCTATGGCTTTTGTTATTCTTGTCTGGGATATTGTCAGTTATGCCCATAATTTCTCTAATATTGAACCATCCCTGCATTCCTCAACATCACACAACTCATGAGAAAACCCTTATGAATGAAATATATGTGGAGAAATTTTCCAACTGAGAACACAGCTTACTCAACATCAAGCAGTTCATAATTTAGAAAATCCTTATGAATGCAATGGTTTTGAGAAGAGTTTCATTCAGACATCAGGGCTTATTCAACATCATATAGTTCATGATGGAGAAAGATATTACAATCGTGACACATGTACAAAGGCCTTGCATTGTAGAAAGAAACTTATCCTTTTTCAGATAATTCATAGTGGAGAGAAACATTTGAAATATAATGAATGTGGGAAGGTCTTCTGCTAGAGGAGGGGTCTTACTGTTCATGAGACATTACATATTGGTGAAAAACTTTATGAATGTAATGAATGTAGGAAAGCCTTTGAGTGGAAAACTGCTGCTATTTAATATAACATATATTTCTTGAAGGGAGGAAGCCTTATCAAGATAATGAACATAAGAATGATATCAGCTAGCATTACAATACTTTGTTGAGAGGGAATAGTATATACTTTTTGAGATAAACTACTGTAGCCTCCTATCTAGAATTTTCTTTATTTTTTTGTGTCAATATTCATTAAAGGAATGGGTCTGTAATTTTTTTTTATGTGTTTTTTCAGACCTAGGCATCAGTAGCACATTTTTGTCAAAGAAGGCAATTGGTGGGACTCTGTTTTTTTCTAATTGTTTATATAATATTAGAATCAATTATTCTTCAAATATTTGGTAGATTTCACTTGTCAGTATATTTGATTCTGGGTATTTTTTCTTTCTTTAACTTATTTTATTTTTGATTTATAGAATATAACAATAATTTCCATAATATAGTATAATAAAAAAAGATGATTCCACAGTTAGTTTGTAAATAACTGCAAATCTGCTATTTACACCTTGCTGTTTCAATTCAAGTACATAATAACATTACCGCATAACTTTTTTTTCTTTTTTCTTCACTCCCCTTGATTTAGTCTATGCCAGTTCCTACCAGATTGCTTCTCAGTTTTCCATACTGGCCATTCCATTTTGGCCAGATAAAGAATTCACATTCCAAAACGTTAAATCTTTTCACTTGTCAGATACAGGTTTACAAAATACACGTTGATTCGCCATTCTAAATTTCATATTTATTCTTTCCTATTAATCTAATTTTGTATTTCTTACCTAGTACTAGATAGCTTTGATAATAACTAAATCATAATGTAGTTTAGGATATGATACTGTTAAGACTTTTTCCTTTACATCTACTTTTAATATATTCTTTTGATATTTTTGAATATTTTGTTCTTCCAAATGAATTTGTATTTTTTTATTTCACCAAAATATTTTGGAGTAATTTAATTTAGATAGCATTGAATATAAAATCATTTAAGTTAAATTTTCATTTTTATTACATTGGCCTTATGTACCCATCAACCATATTTCTCCAAATATTTAAATTTCATTGTATTTGTGTAAAAATTTTTTTTATAGGAGAGTGTAATTTTGAAAAAAATACAAAAACAAAATGAAAGATACAAAGTTTTTCTGTTTTTTGAACTGAATACACATGTCAAAGAAGCTAGAAAAGGACTAGTTTTTATTAAAGAAAAAATAAGCTTTATCATATATATATGTATGTATGGAAGACATTTTTCAGGTGGGATTTGAGCAATCTGGGGCAGTAAATGAATTATAGTATCAACATAAAAGTTTAAATGATTTTTCAAAGTATTCATTTGCATGTGAAGATTTTTGTGGTTTGATGGGGCAGAGAAAATATATTGTTAGTTAAAAATTTTTTTCAAGAAAACAGAATGTGATCTTGTTCCATATTAAGAATGGAGAGAAGCAGGGCATTCTAGTGTCTCATCTTATTTTCATGTAGCTATTTTAAGATAATAGAGTAAAACTAGAAAAAAGAGAGAAAGAAGTCACACAACCATTTGGCAACTGTGGGATAAATAATTCTATAAAGTAGATTTAGTGAGTTACTACTTCATAAGTAAAATGTGAGTCGTTGAGTGCCCTGCAGGGTTTGATTTAAGACAATGAACATAGAGGAAAGTAAGACTGAGGCTGGTATGGAAATCACATTAAAAAATGGCCAGGATGGGTAAGATGGCTAAGAAAAGGCAAGAACTTATCTGAGCTTTCCTGGAAAACCCTCTGAAAATCTTTAAATCATTCCCCCCCAAAGTTCTGGAGTGCCAAAATCCAAAAAAAAAGATGATATGAAACAATCATTTAAATAAAGACAACTTAGATGTGCAATCTGGGCCACAGTAAACCAGGAGTAGACTTTGAGCATGGCTGAAACAGAAGCGGTAATAGCTACTTCCAGAGTTCTCAGCCCACACATGGTAAGGGGTAGAGCAACTGGCCATAAGGAAGTTACAGGCCTCACTTTGATGGCACCAAGGGCAGGATTTTGTTGCTTTGCCCATACTCAGATCCAGGTTGCAGTTCTGGGCTGCAGTCTCAGTGCAAGGAGGAGCAATATCATGACAGAAACTACTGCCACAGTGCAATGAGGACCTTGTCACAGTTCCAGCATAGGAAAGAGTCTTTGTGGTTGCTCACAGATTGAATAACAGCCCAGGAAAGCAGTAAACACAATTCTTACATCATATTACCTTGGAAGAAGAGAAAAATTATTTTTCACTTAGATTATCACTGAAAACAGCAGTATTAAACACTTGCAGTTGGGACATCTACCCTGTAAAGAGAGCCTCACTTTAGCAAAGAGTTAAAAGTCAAGAAATAGGCTTGAAATATGAGGAAACAACATAAAAAGTATTCTGATTGTATTAAGTTCATATGCTGAAAAGGAAGACCAAAACATATACTCAGAAGAAGACAGCAAAGTCAAAACTCCTATATCTAAAGTCTTAAAAAAAAAAAAAAGTTGTATTAGTGTCAGACCATGGAAGAGTTCCAAAGGATTTTAGAAGTCAATCAGAGAGTGTTAGGGTAATTTAAATAATGAGATCTTTCAATTTCATTAATAAGATCATGTGACCTGCCTGAGTCATATGGAAGGCTGAGTCACATAGAGCCTGTGGAGGAAGGAGATTGCTGAATGGGTGGAATAAGAAGAGGTGGAGCTAGAGCAAATCTGAAAGGAAACTATTCAGAGACTTGTCAGAGCAGGGAAGAATGCAGGCAAGCAGGCTACTGGTTAGTGAGAGTGAAAGAGCTTGTTTGTGATTTTGTTTAAGGGAAACCTGCTTGTGATTTGTGATGTAGCTGGTTTGTGGGAGCCCTAGAAGGTTAAGGCTGGGGGATGGTGTTGTTCTTTGCATTATTATTGTGTAGAGATTTTTGTTACTATGATAGATTTGGCTTTCTGGTGTCTGAATCAATATTTTGGTTTTGCCTTCCATGGGGAGAGTCTCTTGTATTTCATGATTCACAACTGTGCCAGGATATTCATGGCCACCACAGGTGCTGCAAATTGGGCAATGGTGCAACAAATGGAAATGAAGATGGAATCACAAAATATGAGACCACTATTTGGAAACAGAATGGCAGAGAAGACAGAGGAAGAATTGGATGTCCCAAGGTGGTAGGATTTGCCTTAATCCACCATAGCAAGAGAATGGGCTAATGGCACCAGGCTTTGTGAAAATTCAGAATCATCACTGCAGAAGGGAGAACCCACAGACTTAGAGACATTTTTGCAGTGCATACCAGTAGAACCAGGGAAGGAAATGACAGGAGTGTGTAGGAGAGGGTGGGCCTTGTTAACAAGCTGTTCAATTATATGTAAAAGCAGACTCAAGCCGCTGGAGGAGAAGGCTCAGATGGAAAAGGAGTTGACTGGTTTGCAGGAGGGGTTTTTTATGCTGCAGTATTCAAACATGCCTTTAGAAGAGCAAGCTGCAGAGTCTCAGGTGGTAGGAAAAGCTGAGGGTAGTTTAGGTCACAAGAAGAAGCAACAAAGTAGTGAGAGACAGAATTTGTGGTCAGTTTATCAAACAGAAGCACAACAGGAGAATCAAAGAGGGGCACACAGTGTTTGGGGAGGTAAGTGAGGATTTTACTCAACAGGGGGTCACAGATATTTTGAGTTGGTTAACCTAAAGAATAGGAGAATCATTGGTATCTTGAATGATGAAAGTCAGTAAAAAATAAAACTCCTTGAGAGAGAAGAGTAAATAGCCTGAAGATTCAAAGTTAGAATGGATTGACAAGAAAAGAATTCTTTACTGCTGTATTTGTGACCGGGAGACAATTTTTGAAGAATAGATGATATTCCACCTAATGAACTATATAAAATGTACTGAAGAAAGAAGTTTGGTATTAGACTGAGCAGAGAAATGAGAAGTGCTTGTGCAGATCCTTCTAAAATGTTGTATCCAAGTTCATCATACCCGCAGGGAGAATGGAAAGTTGTCCAGGACCCAGCTCAGATTAAAGAAAGTGCACCTTAAAGCAGAATGATGACCTCAATACTGCAAGCTGTATTTCACAATTCAGAATTGTGCCAGGTTACTCATGGTTGCTATAGTCATTGTGAATATTGCATTGACTCTACAGACATGTAAAGAAAATATTAGAAGAGAAATGAGACTGAAGCAGGATTATTGTGGAAACAGAATCAATAACTTGTTAAAGAAGCACAAAAATACTGAAGAAAATAACACATTAAAACCCAGAATAGAACAAATGGTGAAAGAAGCAAAAAAAAAATTCATTTAAGAGAAAGATTACAGATTACATTCCTAAATGGTAAGATAATACTTGTAACTTACAAAATCTTTCTAATCATTAGGGCGGTTAGCAGTACCTACAGACAGAGGGCATAGGCATGAATTAAAAGTGAAGGAATGATTTCTGAAAAAGAAAAAGATGGTGAGAAGAGGAATGTACTGAGAGTTAGGGAAAGGGACAAGTAGAATGGGGTAAATAATCTGACATAAAAGAGACACAAAAGTGCTTTTCACAATGGAGAGGAAGGTGGATGGAGTGGATGAGTATTCTTCTATCATACTCTCATTGCTACTGGTTCAGAGGGAATAATACACATTCAATTGGGAATAGAAATTTATCTTATCTTACAGAAAAGTAGGAAGGGAAGGGGATAAGAGAAAATGAGAGGATATGCACATTGAAGGAATTGGCGGAGGCAATAGAAGCAAAACACTTTTGAGGAGGGATAGGGTGGATGGAGAATGAGAACAGCATAATCAGAAGGGAGATAGGATGAAGGGAAATACAGTGAGCAAAAACAACTATGAATAACATTTCTGAAGTAAGTTTCTCTTCATCTCTCAAAGATGTTGAGAACTGACTTGCACCCTTGAGAATAACAGCCATTCCTTAACTGATAAATAATCAGAAAATGTGAATCCTTCTCAGATGAAGTAATCAAAGCTTTTTATGGTACATAAGAAAATGTTGTGAATCACCACTGATTAGTGAAATGTAAGTTAAAACAATTTGAGGTACTACTTCTCAGCTATTAGATTGGCTTATAAGATAAAAAATGTAGTGACAATGTACTGTTTGTGGAGTTGTGAACTAATTCCATCATTATGTAGAGCAAGAATGTATTATGCTCAAATGACTATAAAACCAGGCATACCATTTTACCCAATAATACGACCACAAGAGCTAAATCATAAAAGAGTTTAAAAAAGAAACAAAAAGGAAAAGGAGCTATAGGCCTAAAAATACTGAAAGAAGCCTTTTTCTGCTGTCAGGGATTTGAAATTGAGGGAATGCCCATTAATTGTATAATAGCTGAAAATTTGTGGTATATGATTGGGATGGAATACTATTGTTCTATAAGAAATCATGAGTCCTCAGAGAAACCTGCAAAGACTTGCATGAAATGACACAAAGTGACAAGAGTAGAATCAAAAGGAAATTGTACACAACAATATTAATATTTTAAGATGATTATCACAGAATGACTTATTTGTACTCAGCAATACAATGATCCAGAAAAATTATGAGGGACTTATGATGAAAAATGCTATCCATTCCCAAAGAAAGAATTGATGGATCTTAATACACATTGAAGCAATGTTTTGTTATTTTTTTACTTCCTTTATTTTTTCTTTTAATTTTGTTCTGTGTTTTCTTTTACAGCATGAGTAATATGGAAGTATATTTTGAACGAACAGAGAGATATAACCTTAATCAAATTGCTTGCCTTCTCCATGAGGTGGGTATGGAGAGAGGCAGAAAATGTGGAATTCAATTTTTAAAATAATGTTGAAAATTGTTTTTAAATGTAATTGGGACAATAAAATACGAAATAGAAAAAATAATAATACAGATGAAAACAGGAAGATGTGGAAGAGGTATGTGGTTCAATTCCTTCAAACTTACATTTCAGCAAGTGAATGCTTATGACTATAACATGGGTTCCACTCCTGGATTTGCTTCTCACCTTCCAAACTTTGAGGCCTTGCCCCTCAGTGCATAACTTCCACCCCAACCTAATTTTGTAGTTTCCATTTGTGTGTTGTCTTCTTTCACTGGAGGGTAGGCAGTAGTTCATTTTTTTTTCTTTTCTTTTCATTACTTTTTTTTTTTTTTTTTGCATTCCTAACCCTTAGCTCAGTACCATGTATACAGGAAATATTTAGCAAATGCTTGTTGCCTTGCTGCTGTTCAATTGGGCCATAGAGAGACTATCCTGTTGAATAAAAAGCTGAACTATATTGCTTAGTATTTTGCTAGTTATCTCACTTAATCCTCACAACAAATTGGAAAATGAGATAAAAAGAAAGAATAAAAAAGTTTTATGATGGAGACATTTTCTATAAACAAGAAATACCCTGCCTCACCAAACTCACCAGAGCTGCCTTCATGTCCTTGTTCCTCAAACTGTAGATGGCAGGATTTAGGGTGGGGGGCACCACAACATAGAAGACAGAAACCAACAGGTCAAGCACAGAAGGGGTGTCAGAGGTGGGTTTTACATGAGCCGCAACACCAGTTGTGAAAAATACAGTGGTCACAATAAGGTGGGGCAGGCAAGTGAAGAATGCTTTGGACCTGCTTTCTGTGGATGGCATCCCTAGAACAGTGGAAAAAATGTAGACATAGGAGATAACAATGAAGAAAACACAGCCGAGATGCAAGACTATAGTTGTAACAGAGGTTCCAATTTCAGCCAAATTTGGCTGTGAACAGGAGAGTCTGAGCAAATGAGAGATCTCACAGAAGAACTGGCCAAGCACATTGGATTTACAAAAGGGTACATAGAAAGTGCTGACTGTGTGCATGAGTCCTGAGAGATACCCATTGATCCAACAAGCAGCTGCCATTTGCACACAGGCTCCTCTGTTCATGATGGTCTCATAGTGCAAGGGACGGCAAATGGCTGTATATCGATCATAGGACATCACTGTTAGAAGAAGAAGCTCAGTGCAGGCAAAAAACATAACACAATAAGTTTGGATAGCACATTCAGGGACAGAGATGGAGTTCTTGTGGGTAAGGGAGACGAGGATGGACTTAGGTACTGTGACAGAGATGTAGCAGAGATCTATGAAAGACAAATGCTTCAAGAAAAAGTACATGGGAGTTTGAAGGTGCTGATCAATATTAGTGACAAGGATAATGAGCAGATTTCCCATCAGGGCTGCCAGATAAATCAGAGAGAAAAGCACAGCATGTAAGATCCGTATCTCCCAGATATCAGAGAAGCTCATGAGTAGGAAGGTCGTGATGATTGTGTGATTGGCCATTGTCTTCCTAGGGACATATTAGAAGAAATAGGAAGAGATCAGAGAGACATTGAGATAGAACTCTGTGTACTATCAGAACAGTGAGATTTATTTTTAAACGTAAAAGCACTGAAAGGGAGAACAACCTCCCAGGTCACTTTTGATGACAATTTGCATTCTTATGGGCTTCTGCTTGGATACAAGAATCTATCCTCTTCTGAATCAGCTCCTACGTGAAGATGTATACTGGCTGTTACTAGGCAGTGTTGAAGTGTTGGTGCCTTATTCTTTCTAGTCCAGTTCAGCCTCATTTCTGATACTCTTTGCTGAAGAGAGCTATTCAAAAAATGGAGAATCCCTGCAGAGAGTAATTCAAATGGCTTCTCAGGTCAGATATTGGACTGGAAAAGAAGGACAATGGAAAACAGGGACGTTGAAAACCAGGGCATAGAGGGCAATTCTACAGAATATCAGTTTGCAGAAATAGAAGGACAGTGAGTGTCCAGAAAAAGATTTTCAATCTTGATAAGAGTTCATCTCCACACAATTTTGTTCATGTATAGGCAGCACAATATTGTGTAGGAGAGCCAACAAAAACATTGGAGAGTACCTACAGACCAACTTCTATGAAGTCAAAACCACTTTTTATGGAAACACAGATATTTAAATAGCCCTTTAAGACTCAAAAAGCAGAATAAAGGGAAGAGAAGATATTAAGGGAAGGAAAGAAACATTTATATTCCTCCTAGCATGTGACAGACATTGTATAAACTCATTTATTTTTTTGATTTTTTTCTCTTTCCTCCTTCCTTCCTCTTCTTTGTCTCTCTAGTTTCTCTCTCTCTCTTTCTCTCTCTCTCTCTCTCTCTCTCTCTCTCTCTCTCTCTCTCTCTCTCTCTCTCTCTCTCTCTCTTTATCTCTCTCTTTCTTTTACCAATATTATCTTATTTGTACCTTACAATCACTCTCAGAGGTAGGAGATATTTTCATCATTTTGCTATTTAGTATACTGAAACAAACACAATGTAAGTGACTTGCCAGCATCCCAAAGCTAAGAAGTATCTCAAGTCAAATATAAATTCATATCTTCCTGATTTCAGCCCCAGTGGCCATCAGCTGCCTCAAGTTTTTACTGTTTTTCAGGCACTACAAAATGCTAAGTATTATAAATATAAAAAAACAACACAGGCCCTCTTCTCAAGAAGCTCATTTCTTCTGAACTAACCAGGAGAGAGATCATACAAAGAATAAACAATATCAGTGCCGACCAGAAGGAAGAGTCTGAAAATTAGAAGAGTACAATAGTGAAATCAATGGCAAGATGGAGGATTCCTTAGAATACACTAGCACATCAGATAGTGGTGACTTCAGAGGGTAGAAGGACAGGAACCATGTCTTGTTCCATTGCTCCTCCGTTTTGCTGGAAGAATTATATTTAATTACTTCCAGAACACAAAAGAAATATGAGTAATCACCACAGGCTTCCTGACTGGCCACTTCACTGAGGTCTGGTCACCCCTGGGTTTGTGGGAAAGTCATCTCATTCATTATCTCATTTTATCCCCAAAAGCACTACGAGGAAAACAGCTTTGTTTTTGAACCCTAGAGTGCTATAGAAATGCTAGTTATTAATAATTTTTTATTACCGCAGTTATAATTATTTCACCAAGATGGACATTCAGAAGACCCAGACCTGGGGCTGTGTTTAAGCATGCCCTAGTGCCATCCCTACTAAGTATTGCTTTTCCTAACTTGGTGCTGAAAAGGTCAGGTGACAGAGGCTGTGTTTCTTAATAGATTGAGCACTGATTTTGGAGGAAGAAAAATTCAAAATTCAAATTTGCCTCAGACACTGTCTCGCTCTCTGACATAGAACCAGGGACATAATCTTTCTGATCATCCATTTCCCCATTCATCATTTGAAAATAATAATACCAGAAATGACTGCTCAAGTGACATTATGCATGGAAAATATTTGTTAAACTTTATATAGAATAGACCATGAACTCTTTGTGAATGCTTGGATGGTTGAAGGTTATTAACAGACCTCAAAAGAACTGCAAAATCCTTAGAAAGATTGTTTCACATCATTCAAAATAAGAGGAATATAAATTAAATTTACTTTAGGTTGCCCCATCTACTCAGGAGAATAACAAAGTGGAAAAATATGCGACTAGCTCATTTCAGAAAGGTTGTTGAAGCATTCCTGCTCTTCAGGGAAGCAATTGGCAATTAGAGAATGACTAAAGTGTCCATTCCCTCTGACCCATAGGTCCCCCTGCTAAGCAAAGTTCTCAAAGGAGGTCAGTGACAAGCTGAAAAGTTCCATTAACAAGAAAATATTGATAACAACATTTTTGTTGTAGCAAAGAAGTAAAGATTACAAAAATTCCCATCAGTGGTGGGAATGTTGGAACATATGATTGTCCATGAATATATCAGCCCCCTTAATGCTATAATAAATGGTGAGTACGAGAGATGGAAAGACTTACATGAAAAGACACAGGGTGTGTTAGTAAAAGAAAAACTGTCTCTAAAAAAAGCTCCAGATGAACTTGAGAGTTTAATCTTAATTATTAGAATTTTCTCCAATCCTCTTAAAATTATATTCAACCAGTCAATTGTGCGTTTGTCCTTGGTTGCTGAAGAAGACCATGCCATCAGAGAAATAATGACATGACTTGCACTTGACTTGATTTTGAGTGAAGGAGGGCTGTGCAGGTCAATGAACATTTATTACAAAAACATGAACCAAGCCCTGGTTTGTAGTATTGGCTGATTTCTGAGATGGTAATGCTCACATTGAAATTTTCCCAAGAGCTCTTCTCCTAAGAGCCATTTCAATCAGACCCAGATTGCATACCTCCGGAAAACAACATGTGTGATGATTCCCTGCAGTGACATAAATGGAAAGAATAGTGACCACGAATAGGGATACTAGAACTGGAAGAATCAAGCTTTTGGACTAGAGAACAGAGGAGAAAATACACTTTCCTCTCTTTCCAGAGGTAAGATTGATGTATGTGAACCACTGCCTGCATTGCAAGAATACATTGAAATTTGGCTTATTTTGCTGACTGGTTTCCTCTCAAACTTTCCTCTCACTACCTCCCCACTTCCTTCTTCCTTGTTTGTGTGAAGAGATAGCACTCTAGGGAGGGGAAAGAAGAGGGTTATATTTGGAAATAACTATTTAGAGACATTAAAAATATAAATATAGATCAATAACAGGACAAAAAACCAAATTACTAGGAACATTTATTATTAATATACAACTTAATAATACTAAATGTAGCAATTATAGGCATATTACAATTTTCCTCATTGTTGTGGGAAACATGGTGAAATGAGTAGAGTTTAAAGTATTTGGACTGAGAGCACTTGGGTCAGAATTCATGTCTGATATTTACCACCTGTATGAACTCATTTTTGCCTCTCTGGGTCTCAGTTATGTCATCTACACATGAAGAAGATGAACTCATTGGCCTCTAAGGTACCAGGCAGGTCTAGATTTTTAATTCTATTTTAACTGTAAGAGAGTTGATTGAGAAAATCAACCAGTTTTCCAACTCGTTTCATAAGATTAGTTGAATGGATTTGGGGGATTGATCTATTGTCTCAGTCTACTCTTTTCTACTGTCTGTAATTCCTCAGAATCCTCACTGGTAAAATAAAGGCACTACAAGCAAAGGCCTTTGGAGTCCCTTTAGTTCATAGCTACATAATATGATTTTCAAGTGTTATTGGCTTAAAGAATATCATATCCAGAATGTTTACGTTATGAAGTCAGGGTTTCACTCCTTTCTAAAATGACACAATTGACAATTCCACTTAGAAATATTGGAAAGTGTGCCTGATATTTCTATATCTAATATTTGTGGTTTTAATTCAACTAATCCTATACCCTTCAGTAGTGGGAAGAAACACACTATGAAAAAAATGTCATTATACTCTATTTCCCTACTCTAATTTTTAATAAATAAAAACAGTAAATATTGAGAATTTTGAGAGTTAGATCACATTCCTTACTTAATCATCAGACTAATCTTACTGTGATACCTTGAGTGAATAGAGCAATGATTTCTCCTCACCTTGAAAGTTAAGAAAATACCATGGCATGAAGAATCTGTGGAGTATCCAAGCAGAGAAGTCACTGGGAACTTCTGTAATAGGTCAATAAGCATTCTCTCTTGTCTCTAAGAGAAATATTTCAAAGATTAGGGAACTCACGTTTATCTGCTGCTAGAACGTTATCATCTTTACTCTTAAGGGATAGAAAATGGTCTCATTTTTACCTTGGGATTTTTTCATATTTTTTGTAAGGTAATAAATTTCTCAGGGACATATTTCTCAAAGGGGAAGAAAGAGCTTTATGCGACCCAGGGCTCTGATTAACCTCAATAGACTGGATTTCTTGCCATTGTGATCAAATCATCTTCGACATGATAAGATATTGGGGAAGGATAATTACTGTCTCAGCTTTACACCTGGGACTCCAAGCAGGATCAAAAAATGACCTCAGGATACCCTGGCCACATCTTCCTTATAGGGATGATAAAAGTGATTATCAAATTAATTTTGAAAAGAAACAGCACCAGTAAAGGAGAATATAAACTCATCCTAAACCTCAATTTTTGTTTGGACCCTAGTCTGACTCATTTTGTCATTAAGATAGGATGGAAATTACACTAGAACTGCTATTAAATGTTTAAGAAAACTGTGGAGGAAATGTTGTGTTCAAGGTGGAACTATTACTATGTGTATGCCATCAAAATGTATGTGCTGGCTACTGAAACTGCTGGTGAGAGGAAACATTACTTGGAACCACTCTTTTTGGGAGATTCAGATTTTTGTCTTCTCTTTTTATCCTCATTTCAAGAGCAGTATCCAAAGACCAAACTCACCTTTTCCTTTATGCAACCCAACCTGATCTAACAAGCAATCTCTAATCTAAGGTGAATTTCATTCAATTAAACTTGGGTGGAGATCCTTTCGTCTAGATTGCCAGAGGTTGGAGGTAGTCTAGTATAGAGATAGTCTCTCTTTCCAAGAGTGACATGATATCACCCTCAGCCCTTCACTGGACTAAACCCACTTCTCTTCCTAAAGCCCATCTCTCATTAATTGTTCACTAGAAAAGATTGCTACCCTCAGGAATGCTACTTTTCCAATGAGTATATAAGTTACGAGACTAGTACCATGATTGTCTTCTGTCTAAGAAAGATATGGACATATAACCATCTTTTTACTAAAGTTCTGACATTTTTAATAAAATAATTAGGTGAGCCAGAAATTAAATCTCCCAATCCTTTTTAAATACCATACTGGAATGGGCCAATTACATATGCCAATTTCCAAGCCATATATGTTCTGTGCATAGATGCCTTTGGTGATCCCAAGTATGAAGAAACATTCTTTATTAAGTAGAAAGAAAGAACCAAAGTTATCCATAGCCATGAAAAATGTTCTAAATCTCTATTGATTAGAAAATGCAAATTAATATAAATCTGAGGTACCGCATCACATGCGTCAGAAAAGACAAATGCTAGGAGGGATAAGTAAAAATAGGTTAATTAATGAACTGATAATAGAGTAGAGTGAACTAATAGAGTGAACTAATCCAAACATTCTGGAGAACAATTAGGGAGAAATCCAAAACGGGTCTAATGCTATACATAACGTTTCACTCAGTAACGTCACTATTAGGTCTGTACAACAAAGTGACCAAAGAAAAAGGAAATGGACTTCATATTAAAAAAAATATGTGTAGTCTTTTTGAGGTAGCAAAAAATTGAAAACTGAGGGGGTGGTCATCCATTGCAGAATGGCTAAATAACTTGTGATATATGACTATGATGGGGTATTATTATGCTGGGGAAAATTAAGATGTGGTGGTTTCAGAAAAATGTGTTAAGACATACATGAACTGATGCAAAGCAAAGTGAAAAGAACCAGAAGTTAAAATAAAATAAACATTGATAATGGAGTGCAATAAAAGTTAGTAATGAAGTAAAAGCTAAAAGAAAAACAAGACCTTTACATTAGCTTCCAGAAAAGGGAAAAGATGTAAAGGACTTCCATTGGTCCACAAATTCACCTAAAGAGTATTTTTGCTGTTGCATCAGTTCAGCCATGTTCCACTCTGGCTCCATTTAGGGTTTTCTTTGCAAAGATCCTGATGTGCTTTACCATTTCTTTCCTCAGGTCATTTTGCCCATGAGAAACTGAGGCAAACAGGGTTGAATGACTTGGCCGGGGTCACACAGCTAGTAAGTGTCTGAGTCCAGATTCCAGTTGGGGTCCTTCGGACTCCAGCATTGATTCTCTATCCTCTGTACCTTCTAGGGGATTTCACAAAATGGGTCTGATGAGAAGCAAGGAAGTGATCATAATCTACCCCTCTATTGAATCCTAATAATTCAAGAGGGTAACAAATTCCTTTCATCATTGTTTTTTTTTCTTTTATTTGATGTATTTATTTTTAGTTTTGGACATTCGTTTCCACAAGATTTTGAGTTCCAAATTTTATCTCCATCTCTCCTTTCTGCCCACCCCAAGACAGCAATCATTTTCATTACCCCTTCCTCCAATCTACCTTTCCTTCTTTCATACCCCTCCCTTCCCTTATGCCCATCTTCTCTGTTTTCTTGTATAACAAGATAGATTTCTATATCCCGTTGCATGTATATCTTAGTTCCCAGTTGCATACAACAACAATTTTTAAGATTCGTTTTTAAAATTGTGAGTTCCACTTTCTCTCCCTTACTGCCTCCTCCTCCCTGCTCCGCCATTCTTACCGAGAAGGTAAGCAATTCAATATGTGCTATACATGTGCAATTATGAAAAACAACTCCATAAAAGTCATGTTGTGAAAGACTATATATCCCTCCATCCTATCTTTTTCCTCATTTATTCTGTTCTATCTTTTGACCCTATCCCTTCTCAAAAGTGTTTGTTCAAATTTCCCCCTCATCCTTTTTGCCCTTCTTTCTATCATCCAACCCAAGGTACATTTATCCCCTTCTCCCCTTCTTTCCTGTAGTGTATGATAAATTTTCATAGCAAATTGAATGTGTATATTAATCGCTCCTTAAACCAAATGTGATGAAAGTAAGGTTCACTCTTTCCCTCTCACCTCCCATCTCTTCCCCTACATCAAAAGAGCTTTTTCTTTTCTCTTTTATGTGAGATAATTTGCCCCATTGTATTTTTCCCTTTCTCTTCCCAATATATTCCTCTCTCACTCCTTAATTTTATTTTATTTTATATCATCCCTTCCTATTCATCTCACTTTGTTGCCTCTATCTATCTATCTATCTATCTATCTATCTATCTATCTATCTATCTATCTATCTATCTATCTATCTATCATCCCTCCAACTACCCTCATACTGATAAACATCTCAAGAGTTACAGATATTATCTTGTTGTGAAGGAATACAAATAGTTCAACTTTAGTAAATCCCCTATGATAGGTCCCTTATGATAAGTCCCTTATGATTTAGTAAGTCCCTTATGATATTCTTTCCTCTTTATTTTTTCATGGTTCTCTTGATTCCTGTGTTTGAAAGTCAAATTTTCTATTCACCTTTTTTCTTTTCATCAAGAATGCTTGAAAGTCTTCTATTTCATTGAATGACCATTTTTTCCCTGAAGTATTATACTCAGTTTTGCTTGGTAGATGATTCTTGATTTTAATCCTATCTTCTTTGCCCTTTGGAATATCATATTCCAAGTCCTGTGATCCATTAGGGTAGAAGTGGCTGCATCTTGTGTTATCCTGATTGTATTTCCATAATACTCGAATTGTTTCTTTCTGGCTGCTAGCAATATTTTCTCCTTGACCTGGGAGCACAGGAATTTAGCTACAACATTCCTAGGAGTTTATCTTTGGGGATCTCTTTCAGGAGGCGATCACTAGATTGTTTCTGTATTTATTTTACACTCTACTTCTAAAATATCAAGGCAGTTTTCCTTGATATTCTTTTGAAAGATGATATCTAGGTTCTTTTTTTTTTTTTTTTTGATCATGGTTTTCAGGTAGTCCTATAATCATTAAATGGCCTCCCCTGGATCTGTTTTGCAGGTCAGTTATTTTTACAAGGAGATATTTCAAATTGCCTGCAATTGTTTTATTACTTTGCTTTTGTTTTGCAATTTCTTGATTTTTCAAATTCATTGGCTTCCTTCTGCTATATTGTTATCTTTAAGTAATTGTTTTCTTAATTGAGCTTTTATACCCCTTTTTCCTTCAGGCCAATTCTGCTTTTTAATGCATTCTTCTCCTCATTGACATTTTGCATCTCTTTTGTCATTTGGGTAAGTCTATTTTTTAAAATGTTCTTCCTCTTCAACATTTTTTTTGGATCTCCTTTAGCAAGCAGATGACTCATTTTTCATGATTTTCTGGCATCTCTTTCATTTCTCTTACTTGATTTTCAAAATCCTTTTTCAGCTCTTCCATGCCCTGAGTCCAATTCACATGTATCATGGAGGCTTTGGATGAAAGAATTTTTACTTTATTGTCTTCTGTTTTCATGTTTTGGTGTACCTTGTCACCAAAGTAAGATTTTAGAGTCTGATTCTTTTTTCTGGTTTTTGCTAATTTCCTCAGGCCTTTACTTGACTTTTGAGTTCTTTGACAAGGTAATTCTCTTATTCTAATGAGGATGAGGGTATAATGTCATCTGATTGATCCCCTCACAATCTGTTGGTCTAGAGCTTCAGAAAGAGTGGCTGCTGTTGTCCCTGCTGAAGGTTCCTCCTTCTCGTCCACCATTTGCCACCCTAGGGTTGGTGCAGATTACTCTACTCTCTCATAGAGGTCCCACAGGGCATTGTCTTGATAAGAGTAGCTAAGTCATTCAAAGCAGATCATCTTTAAAATATTCTGTTACTGTGTACAATGTTCTCCTGGCTCTACTCATTTACCTTTGTATGAAATCATAGTATTCCAATTTTCTGAAGCCATTCTACCCACCATTTCTCATGCAGAATAGTAACCCATCACAATCATATATTTGGTCAGTCACTCCTAACTGAAGGGTGGAATAGTCAACTTCTAATTGTTTGTCACCACAAAGAGAATAACTGTGTGTGTGTGTGTATGTATGTGTGTATACACACCCACACACACACACACACACACATATATATAATTGTTCTATGTGAAGTTTCTGCCAAACTGCTTTCTTTTTTTACCTTGTAAGTTCTTACACCAAATATTTATATCTTTGGATTTATCAAACTCTACATTGTTACACAACCTTTTTAGTACTCTATGTTACATAATTAATCTGTTTCACAGATTTACTATTCTTTATCTTAATCCTACATTGTTTTAATGATTAACACTTTGGAATACAGATTAAAATTTGAAAGTCATAGATCACCTTCATTTGCATTTTTTCATTGAATTGCTTGATAATCTATCTTGACCTTTTGTTCTTCCAGATGAATTTTGTTATGATTGTTTCTACTTCTACAAAATATCTTTTGCAATTTTATTGCTATGTACTTAATAAGAAAATTAACTAATTCAGAATTGTTACTTTTATTTTGTTGTCTTGACCTAACTATAAGTAAATAATATTTCTCCATTTCTTTAGGTATGTGAATTTTTTGGAAAGTATTGTATAAGCAGTCTCACTGGATAGGAGGAATTCCAAGTATTTTATGGTGTCTGCTGCCATTTAAAATGGAATTTTTTTTCTGTCTCTGCCTTTTAAGTTTGGCTAGTAATACACAAAAATATTGGTGATTTATGTGAGTTCATTTTCTGTCCTGGAATTTTGCTGAGTTGTTAATTGTTCCCACTAGTCTTTTAAGTGATTCTGTAGGGTTATCTAAGTATATCATCATATCATCTGCAAAAAGTTATAGCTTTATCTTTTCATTGCCTATTATTATCCCTTCAAATTTTCTTGTCTCCACTTCTGATCTCATTGGAAAACCATCAAGCTCATCACCATAACAGATAATGCATGCTCTTAGATTTAGATCGATAGTAGCATTCATTTTAAAAAAGGTTCCTTTCATTGCTATGCTGATAGTAATTTCCTATGATTTTTGTTATTGTTGTTATTGATACTGTGAATCATGGTGATAATTGCTTTAATACTGAACCAGTCCTGTATTCCTCATCAGCACACAATTCATACTGGAGAAATTCATATATTATGAATGTAATGTATGTGGAGACATCTTCCAAATGAGAACACAATTTACTCAACATCAGGCAATTCAAAATGTAGAAAATCTATATTCACATAATGGATGAGAGAAGAATTTCAGTGAGAGATCAGGACTTACTCAATAGCAGATAATTCATACTGGAGAAAGGTATTACAGATTTGATATATGTAAAAAGGCCTTCCAGTGTGGGAAAGGACTTATCCTTCATCAAATAATATAAAATGGAGAAAAATATTTTAAATATAGTGAAGGTGGGAAGGTTTTCTGCTGGAGAAGAGCACTTACTGTTTATCAGAGAATTCATATTGGTGAAAAAAACTTATAAATGTGGAAAAGCCTTCAGTTTAAAGTTGAAGTCTTACACAACATCACATATTTGAAACATGAGAGAAACCTTATGAACATAATGAATGTGGGAAGATCTTTCAATAGAGAGTCATCAAAGTTGTTTTTTTTTTATTTTTTTTTTATGGTACATGAGAAAATGTTCTACATCATCACTTATTAGTGAAATGTAATTTGAAACAATCTGAGGTACTATCTCACAGCTATTAGATTGGCTAATAGGATAGAAAATGAAAATGATAAGTGTTGGAAGGAATGTGGGAAAATGTAGTGTTTGTGGAGTTGTGAAATAATTCAGTCATTATGTAGAGCAATTGTTTATTGTTCCCAAAGGACTATAAAACCAGGCATATCCTTTTGCCTAACAAGAGCACTAATAGGTCTAAATGAGAAAACATATTAAAAAACAAAATCAAAGGAAAATGACCTATCTGCATAAAAATACTCATAGTAGCTCTTTTCTGTTGCCTTGGGGTTAGAATGGGAGGGACTGCTCATTAATTAGGGAATGGCTGAACAAGCAGTGGTCTATGACTCTGATGGAATACTATTGTACCACGAGAAATTATGAGCTCTCAGAAAAACGTGGAAAGACTTGTTTGAAATGATACAAAGTGAAAAGAGTAGGACCAAGAGAAAATTATAATAGCAACAATAATATTGTAAGGTGATCATACATGAATGACATTTATTCTCAGCAATACAATGATCCAAAACAATTCTGAAGGACTTATGATTAATAATGCTATACATACCCAAAGAAAAAACTGATGGGGTTTGAATACATTTTGAAAGAAGCATTTTTTTTACTTCCTTCATTTTTCTTGTTTTTTTTCCCTCATTTTTCTCTGTATTTTCTTTTACAATATGAGTAATATGGAAGTATATTTTGCATGACCATAGATATATAGCCTATATTTAATTGCTTACCTTCTGAATGAGGAGGGTGAGAAGTGAGGGAGAGCATTGGGAATTCAATATTTAAAATGAATGCTGAAAATTGTTTTTTAATATAAATGGAGCAAGTAAAATACCAAACAGGAACTAAAATATTAATGACTAGAACAGTATGATTTGGGAGAGGTATGGGGTACAGTTCCTTAAAGCTTACATTAGAGCAAGTGACCCTTATGATTCTGTCATTGATTCCACTCCTGTATTTGCTTCTCACCTTCCAAACTCTGAGACCATGCCCGGACATGGATACCTTATATCCAATCTAAACCCTGTAGCTCTCATTTATATGTTGTCTTCTCCCATTGGAATGAAAGCTTCATGAGGCAGAAAATAGTTCTTTTTTTTCCTGTATTCCCAATGCTCAGCCCAGTACCTTGTACATAATAAGTATTGAATATTCAACTGGACAATACCATAAATATCCTGGTGAATAAATGGCTGAATGGAATTTCATAGTATTTTGCCAGTTAACTCATTTGATTCCCACAATAATTAAATGGAAAAATGACATAAAAAAAATTAAAAAATTGTGCTTCATGATGAAGAGCTTTTATGTAAACGAGGAAGTTCCTGCCTCAACAACCTTGCCAGGGCTGCCTTCATGTCTTTGTTCCTCAAACTGTAGATGGCAGGGTTTAAGGTTGGGGGCACCACAACATAGAAGACAGACACCAATAGGTCAAGCACAGAAGGAGTCTCAGAGGTGGGTTTTACATGAGCCACAAAAGCAGTTGTGAAAAATACAGAGGTCACAATAAGGTGGGGCAAGCATGTGAAGAATGCCTTGGACCTCCCTTCTGTGGATGGCATCCTTAGAACAATGGAAAAAAACAACCAAGCCCAAAAATTGTAGTTGTAACAATGGTTCCAATTTCTGCAAAATTTGGCTGTGAACAGGAGAGTCTGAGCAAATGAGGTATCTCACAGAAGAACTGGCCAAGCACATTACTTTTACAGAAGGGTACAGAGAATGTGTTTACTGTGTGCATGATTCCTGAGAGAATCCCACCAATCCAAGAAGCTACTGCCATCTGAATGCAGGACACTCTATTCATGAGAGTCTCATAGTACAGAGGGAGGCAAATGGCTGCATATCGATCATAGGACATCACTGTCAGCAGAATCAGCTCAGTATATGCAAACAAAAAAATACAATAAGTCTGCATAGCACATTCAGGGATGGAGATGGAATTCCTGTGGGTCAGGGAGATGAGGATGGACTTAGGTACTGTGATGGAAATGTAACAGAGATCTATGAAAGACAAATGTCTCAAGAAGAAGTACATGGGAGTATGAAGGCGATGGTCGACGATAGTGACAAGGATAATGAGCAGATTCCCCATCAGAGCTGCCAGATAAATCAGGGAGAAAAGCACAGCATGTAAGACCTGTAGCTCCCAGACATCTGAGAAACTCATGAGGAGGAAGTTGGTGATGACTGTGAGATTGGTCATTGACTTCCTAGAGTCACACAAGCAAAAATAGGAAAGAATCAGAAAGAAATTGGGCTATAAGTATGTCCATTATGGGAATCATGGAATTTCTTTTTAAGCCCAAAGCCCTGAAAGGGAGGAGAGCCTCCTTGTCATCCCTGATGACCTTTTCAAATCTTATGAGCTTCAGCTGGGATGCAGAAATCAATCATCCTCTGAATCAATCTCTAGCTGAAAATATGTACTGCAGAAGAGAAGACAGTGTTGGAGTGGCTTTGTCTCATTCTTCCCAGCCCATTTCAGCCTCATTTCACATGCCTTTTGCAAAAGACAGCAATATACAAAGTGGAGAATCCCTGCAGAGAGTAATTCAAAGAGCCTGTTAGGTGAAATCTTTAATTGAAAAATAAGGAGAATTGGAAACAGGGATGTTGGAAAGCAGAACATAGAGGCCATTTCTACTGGATCTTAGGATTCACAAAGAGGACAGTGGATGTGAAGAGCGAAATATTCTATTTTAATAAGAGTCCATCTCCACACCACCTTATTTAGCTATAGGCAGCCCAATACTATATACGGAAGATTAGAAAAAAACAAACAAACTGGTGGGGACCTAGAAATCAACTCTCATGAATTTAAAATCATTTTGTACATGAACACAGACATTAAAAGAGCATTTTAAAATTCAAAAAGCAAAATAAATCTAAGAGGAAGGATTAATAGAAGGGAATAAGCATTTATATTGTGCCTACTATGTGCCAGGCATTACACAAAGTGCTTTTCTCTTTCTTTTTTTTCCTTCCTTTCTTCCTTTCCTTCTTTTCTTCTTCCTTCTTTTCTTTCTTTCTCTTCTTTCCTTCCTTCCTTCCTTCCTTCCTTCTTTCCTTTCTTTCTTTCCTCCTTTCCTCCTTTCCTCCTTTCCTCCCTTCCTCCTTTCCTTCCTTCCTTCCTTTCTTTCTTTCTTTCTTTCTTCTCTCTTTCTTTCTTTCTTTCTTTCTTTCTTTCTCTTTCTTTCTTTCTTTCTTTCTTTCCCTCTCTTTTTTATTCCTTCTTCCTTTCTTTCTTTCCCTCCTTCCTGCCTTCCTCAATCACCCTACCTTCTTTCTCTCTCTGTCCCCATCTCTGTCTCTCCTCTGTCCTTTTCAAATTCTATTTGTTGAATACAAGAAGTCTGAGATGTAAGAGATGTGTTCATCATTTCACTATTGACCATACTGAGGCAAACAAAATATACATGACTTGCCAGCATCCCAAAGCTAATAAGTGTCTGAAGCCAAATTTAAATTCAGATCTTTCCGATTTCATTCCTTCTTGAGTAACCAGGAGAGAGAGCATACATAGAACAAGGAGCTCTACTGCAGCCTAGAAGAAAAATTGTGAAAATTCTAAGAGTGTAAGAATGAAACCATTGCAGGACTCAGGAGTCTTAGGATTCATTAGTGGGTCAGATAGTGGTGTTTTCAGAAGTTAGAGGAACAAAAACAATTTCATGACTCACTGGTCCTCCATTTCACTGGAAGAATTATATTTGATTTTTACCAGAACATGAAAGCAATATGAGGAATCATCCCAGCCTTCCTGACTGCTCAGTTCACTGAGGTCTGGGCAACACATCAGTTTGTGGGAAATCCATTTCTTACAGCATCTCATTTTATCACCAAAACTAGAATTAGGAACATAGGGACATGGGCAGTGGGGACACTATGGAGATGTGAAAAGTGGCACTCATCACAAATAAATGACCTACCCATAATCACATAGCTAAAAAATGTAGGAAGAAGAATTTGAACTCATTTCTTTTTGTGATCTAAGGCCAGTACTCACAGAAAAAAATGGGATTTCTTATTTGGAAAGGACACCTGGAGACATCCAATCCGAAATACACAAGTCACCTTGTCTCTATATGAACAATTCTACTAAGGGGAAATCTGCCAACCTCCTGGAGCAGCCCATTTCATCTTGATATAGCCTTATTTTTTAGAAAAAATTTTTGTGGTACAAAGTGACTCTTTGGATCATCCCCAATGATTTTATTTTTCCCTTGTGAAATCAAAAAGTAAAAATCAAATCCTTCCAAATATCTACCTTTCAAAATCCCAAGTACAGTTCCCATCTCCTTATATAATACTTCTCCAAGTTGTATAATTCTAGTTCCTTCAACCAGTCTTCTTGTGGTGTGGGATCAGAGTCCTTTATCATCCTTATTTCACTCCTTTGTAAATTATCCAACTAATTAATCTCTTTCTAAACTTGTGTATGCCAGAATGGACATGAAGATACAGGTATCTTCTGAACAAGTTGAATAATATCATAGAAAAAGGAACGTAGAAACCAAGTCACAGTGACTAGTCTTTCCTATCCTTGAAGACTGGCATAGTCTCTATATGGGAGACCATTAAAACTATCCTCAAGCATGTTAAGCACCATCATTGATTATATTGACAGTAAAGCTCAGAAAATTTTTATGTTTTAAAGATCTATCCAATATAGTAGCCCAGAAGGTACTGAATTAAAGGGCTCCCTAAAGCAGTTATATTAGAGGTCAGATGATGGAAAGAACAATTTTAATTCAGGAATTAATGGAACAGTCCCTTCTAGCTTTGAATAGTACTTATGTAATTATTATATTACATTTCTGTTTATGTGACTGTAATCCTTTAAATCATTTATCATTAAGTTGACCCATTAAGCTAAACTTGCACCAGTTTCACAGTAGACAAAAACAAACAAAAAATTTCTCCTCCCTGTTGTAATAGGGGTGACTAAGTTTACATTCAGTTTCTCTAACCTGATAGAATAATCACAGATACACAACAGTTCATTACTTATATGAAAGAAAAGAGGGAGCAAGGAATGATTTTATATCTAACTTATCAGTCAAAGGTGAGAATGTTTAAGAAATGCTTGTCAAGGAGGAGGAGCCAAGATGACAGAGTAGAAAGACACACATATGCTAGCTCCAAATCCTCAGCCCATAAAACATCTGTAAAGAAGAACTCCCAACAAATTCTGGAGCAGAACCCACATAACAACAGAGTAGAGGAGATTTGTGTTCCAGAGAGCCCTGAAGAACTGACACCAAAGGTCCACCACACACCAGACCCGGAGAAGAACCCAGCCCTGCCTTGGCCGTGCAGCACGGAGAGGAGCAGATCTGACAAGGCTTCAGGGACAGAATCTCCAATGGCCACTCAGATCTGTTCAACCACAGACAACAAAGGCCAGTGAGAGAGATTGTTTGGCTGGCCAAAAGGGGAACACGGTGTCCCCATAACTCAGGCCCCCTCAGGAGGCAACAGCTGACGGGGCTCCCGGAAGAGGCAGGGGCTTGGATCAATTGTTGAAGGTCTCCACATAAACCCACCGCGGGATCTGAGCCCCTATGGCCTCCTCCTGAACAGCTGAATTTAATCTCACACGGAATAGCAGCCCTGCCACCACTGAAAGCCTTGAGGCTGGGGAGCAGCATTTGAATCTCAGACCCTAAGCACTAGCTGGGCGGATCTGAAGGCTAGATGCCTGTGGAGAGGAATCTCAGAAGTCAAGTAACTGGCTGGGAAAATGCCCAGAAAAGGGGAAAAAAATGAGACCATAGAAAGTTATTTTCTTGGTGAACAGATATCTCCTCCAATCCTTTCTGATGAGGGAGAAAAATGTTTACCATCAGGGAAAGACATAGAAGTCAAGGTTTTAGTATGCTAAATACCCAAAATAAATATTCAATGGTCTCAGGCCATGGAAGAACTCAAAAAGGATTTTGAAAATCAAGTAAGAAAGGTGGAGAAAAAAAAGGGAAGAAAAATGAGAGAGATGCAAGATAAGCATGAAAAGCAGGTCAACACCTTGCTAAAGGAGACCCAAAAAAATACTGAAGAAAATAACACGTTGAAAAATAGGCTAACTCAATTGGCAAAAGAGGTTCAAAATGCCAATGAGGAGAAGAATGCTTTCAAAAACAGTATTAGCCAAAAGGAAAAGGAGTTTGAAAAGCTCACTGAAGAAGATAGTTCTTTAAAAATTAGAATGGAGTAGATGGAGGCTAATGACTTTATGAGAAACCAAGAAAATCACAAAACAAAACCAAAAGAATGAAAAAATGGAAGATAATGTGAAATGGAAAAACAACTGACATGGAAAATAGATCTAGGAGAGACAACTTAAAAATTATGGGACTACCTGAAAGTCATGATCAAAAAAGAGGCTAGACATCATCCTTCATGAAATTATCAAGGAGAACTGCCCCAATATTCTAGAACTGGAGGGCACAATAAGTATTCAAAGAATCCACTGATCACCACCTGAAAGAGATCCCAAAAGAGAAACTCCTAGGAATATTGTGGCTAAATTCCAGAGTTCCCAAATCAAGGAGAAAATAGTGCAAGCAGCTAGAGAGAAACAATTCCAGTATTGTGGAAATACAATCAGGATAACGCAAGATCTAGCAGCTTCTACAGTGAGTGATAGAAGGGCATGGAATAGGATATTCCAGAAGTCAAAGGAACTAGGACTAAAACCAAGAATCACCTATCCAGCAAAACTGAGTATAATACTTCAGGGGACAAAATGGTCTTTCAATGAAATCGAGGACTTTCAATCATTCTTGATGAAAAGACCAGAGCTGAAAAGAAAATTTGACCTTCAAACTCAAGAATGAGAAGAAACATGAAAAGGTAAACAGCAAAGAGAAGTCATAAGGGACTTGGTAAAGTTGAACTGTTTACATTCCTACATGGAAAGACAATATTTAAAATTCTTGAAACTTTTCAATATCTGGGTAGTTGGTGGGATTACACACACACACACACACACACACACACACACACACACACACACATGCACGCACACACAGAAACAGAGAAAACAGAGTGACTTGAATAAGGTGGGATTATATCTTAAAAAAATGAAGTTAAGCAGTGAGAGAGATGTATTGGGAGGAGAGAGGGAGAAATGGAATGGGGCAAATTTTCTCTCATAGAAGAAGCAGTTTGGAAGCATTTTAGTGGAGAGAAAAGGAAGGGAACTGGGACAAAAACATGAAGTTTACTCTCATCACATTCGACTAAAGAAGGAATAAAATGCTCACTCATTTTGGTATGAAAACCTATCTTACAATACAGGAAAGTGGGGGAGAAGGAGATAAGCAGAGTAGGGGGGATGATGGAAGGGAGAGCAATGGGAGGAGAGAGCAATTTGAAATCAGAACTCTTGGGGAGGGAGAGGATCATAAGAGAAAATAGAAGCAATGGGATGGGCAGGATAGGATGGAGGGAAACATAGTTAGTCTTACACAACACAACAATTATGGAAGTCATTTGTAAAACTTCACAGATAGGGCCTATATTGAATTCCCTGCCTTTCCAAGAGAATGGGTGGGGAGGGAGGGATGGGGAGAAGTTGGAACTGAAAGCTTTAGGAACAACTGTTGAGTACTGTTCTTGCTACTAGGAATAAGAAATACAAGTAATGTGGAATAGAAAGTTATCTGGCCCTACAAGACAAAAGAGAAGATGGGGACAAGGGAAGGGAAGGATGATAGAAGAGAGGGCAGATTGGTGATAGGGGAAATTAGAATGTTTGGTGTATTGGAGTGGGGGGAGGGGACAAATGGGGAGAAAATTTGGAACCCAAAATTTTGTGAAAATGAATGTAAAAAGTTAAATAAATAAAATTTAACTAAAAAAAAAAAAGAAATGCTTGTCAAATGATTCTCTTATTATTTGGGCAAGGAAAGTAAAGATTCTAATTACAGAAGTGACCAAAAGGCTTTTGTACTGATATCATCTTATGAAAAATGCCAGGATGAGATGAGAAATGACGAAGAGTATCAGAGGAGTGGAGAAAATAGTTTTGACGAGGTCATCAGGGAAGAAACATACTTATCACAGAACATTGACTTGACTTTAATCACTCTGGGTGGATCATGAGGGTTATGTTTAACATTTAAGGGAATGATGGCCTCTCAATGACTTCCTCATAGAGCAATAAGCATTGCTATAATACTAAAACTGACTGCCAGAAATTTGAATCCAAAAAGAGAGAAATGTTACATATTTAGGACACTGGAATATATAACACAGTGGACCAACAGAAAACAAAATTTTATCAAGCAATTCAGAGGCTAGAAAATCTATCAGCTAATAAGATAACTCTAGAATGTAGCCTGAGACCTGCAAGGATTATCCATCACAATCACTTGCTACCCAAGTGGAAGCAATGAAAGTAACATGAAAGGATGAACAATAGTAATGTGGATAATATCCAGAGCAGACTTATGAGAGGCAAGATTGAAAGAGTAAGGTTTATTCTGGGGCGGGACAGGGACATATTCAGGGAAGAGGATGTTAACTATTTTGAAGTACTTGCACAATTGTGTTATATTGGAAACATTGCTTTTATTCCTCTGTGCTCTCACTGGAAGGCTCAGGGACAATAGGTGGGAGTTAGGAAGAGGCAGATGTAGGTACTGTCAAAGAAAAAAAAACACCTTATCAACAGCAACAACAACAAAAAATCTGTACCATTGAAATGGATCCATGCACAGATATAATGGGCTTGCTCTGGTGATCAGAGGTTCTCCCTAAATAGACGTTTTCAAGAAAAGGAAGGCTAGATCACTACCTACTAGGGATATTGTGAAATGGAATTCTTGGACCAACTATTCCCCAAGACATAAAGTCATAATGCAGCTCTGATTTTCCCAAACTCGGAAACATTAAGGTAGGGTGGCCTACAGATTCATTTTGTGAACCTTGCCTACAGCCCCATCAACATTCAGACACCTCTCGCCGACTAGGTGTCCACACCTTTTTAATTCCTTTTTTTCCTTGTTACACAAAGAAATCCAATTTGCTGAACAAATTAAAATGTATGTTTTAGCCACATACTGTTTGAACATTATCAAAATTTCCATTTGGTAGAAAGGTATCTGAAGAACTCATAATCCCATATAGGGAGAGTGGGAAGGAAATGTAGCAGTCATCCTGGCCCACACATGCACCAAAGAAATTTCTACCATAATATACCGCACAAGTAGCTGCCCAGTTTTTGCTTAGAGGCCTCTGTGGAAAGAATGCTGAACACCTCTAGAACCACTCTCCTCTAATTTGTGGAGACTGGATTATGAGAAAGTTCTTGACATTGATCTATTTACAATGTCCCTCATTCCCCTTGGTTCTGTCCTCTACCACCAAAGAGAACAAGTCTGATCCTTCATACATGTAACAGAACTTCAAATATTTCAATATAGTTTTCATTTCTTGTCACCCTCTCATGCCTGAGTCCAACTCTTCTCCAGGATTAACATCACCTGCTACTTCAAAGGAGCAATGAGAAAGCCAAAGATTTTTACATAAAGCCCATGGACCCTCAAAGGAATGTCTGAATAAATTTCTTTGGGTCTGTCAACTTTGAAGAGAAAAAAGTACCTTTACTTTCATTAGCTTCTAAATGAAATTTAACATCTCCTTCAATAATTTAAAAACATTACTTCAAGGAGGGATGAAAGGTTTTTCCCAGATTGCTGAGGCAGACTAAGACACAAAAAAAGTCAAGTTCATGGATTAAAATAAAAAAAGAACATAGATTTAATAATTATACAATTCATTCCATTGAAGGAACTGAAGGAGTTCTTTTATGGATTATTTTCCCCAAAGCAAGTTCCATTTTGATTTTATTCTACCAAGTTGAGAACACTGAATTGAGTGCATTTAGGTACAATGAGTAAGAGTGCTAGGCATAGAATCAGGATGACTTGAATTCTAATTATAATATAGACATACAGTATGTATGTGTGTGAAGGGATTGTGAGTGTGGGTGAGGGTACATGTTTTTAGCTGTATGATCCTTGGTATGTCACTAAGACCCTCTCAGTCTCACTGTCTTCATTTATAAAATGGAAATATTAGTAGCTATCTCCCAGTGTTGTAGTGAGGATTGAATGAGCTATTGTTTGTGCTGTGTTCTGAAACCCTAAAGTGCTATAGAAATGCTATCTTTTATTAACTGTTTATTATTGTTGTTATAATTATTTTACCAAGGTGGTCATTCAGAGGACTGAGAGTCACGGATTCACTGTGCTATGGGGTTGGGGACTTGTTGCCCCATTTATGAGCTCCAGAACGAATTGGGATCAAGGTTGGGTCTTTGAGCAGGAAATGTAGCCATTAAACCCGAAGGGAAAAAAGGGAGTTTTGGGCCACAGAATGTGCCTTTCCCTGACTAGAAAACCAGAAGACAGGAGAGAATAAGGGAAGAGAGGAGAGGAGAAGAGCTGCTACTTACTCACAGGTTATGTTTGTCCTTCCTCCTTGAAGCAGACCAGGACATTAAGATGATGACATAACTTGAAGTTGACTTTGATTTGAGTGAGGGAAGGCTGCTCAAGTGACCAACCTCACTCACTTCTCTGGAGTCATCTTTGTCCAGTGGTGTGATATTCAACATGACAACTTCAGATGGCCCATGATGAAATGTGAGACCTTGGCCCTTTCATTCTAAGGTCTTATCATATTTTCACTTTGAGTGAGATATACTTATTTAATGAATAGAATTCTTTAACTTACCCAAGGGAAGGCCTTTTAATAAAACAAAAATCAAACTGGGTGGGGAAAACCTACAGGATTTTTCAGTAAAGGAGATACAATTACTATTTCATTATTAAATACGATATTGCATAGGTCAAAAGAGCTGAGATTAAAACCAAGAATCACCTAAGATAAAAAATGAGTACACTTCAGGGGAAAATGGTTTTTCAATGAAATAGAGGACTTTCAAGTATTATTGATAAAAAGTTTATAGCTGAATAAGTAATTTAACTTTTATACACAAGTTTCAAGAGAAACTTCACAAGGTAAACATGAAAGAAAAATCATAAGGGAATTACAAACTGTTAACATTCCTACACAGAAAGATTATATTTGTAACTCTTTAGACTTTTCTGAGTATTAGGATAGTTGTAGGGATTATATGCATATAGACAGAGGGAACAGCATGAATTCAGTAGGTGGGGATGATATCTAAAAAATATAATTAAGGTATGAGAGAAGAATACATTGGGAGAAAAAGGGGATAAATAAAATGGGGCAAATTATCTTAAACAAAAGAATCAAGAAAAAAAATTTTTATAATGAAGGGGAAGATGGGGGAGATAAGTGGGAAAGAATGAATTTTATACTCTTATCTCATTTGCCTTAAGGAGGGAATAACAAAATTTGGTATGAAAAATCTGTCTTACACTACAGGAAAATAGGGGATAAAGGGACAGGTAGGGGTTGGGCAGATGATAGAAGGGAGGGGAAATGGGAAGTTGTGATACTTAGAAGTACACATTTTTGAGGAGGAATAGGGTAAAAAGAGAGAATCGAATAAATGAGGGGCAGGATATGATGGAGGAAAATATAGTCTTTCAGAATGACTCTTATGTAAAAGTTTTGCCTAGTTACACAAGTATAACCTATATAAAATTTCTTGCCTTCTCAGTGCAGGTGTGGGAGAAGGGAGAAAGGGAAGGTAGCTGTAACTGAAAATTTTGAAAATGAATATTTAAAATTGTTTTTACATGCAACAGGGAAATAAGTTATACAGACAATAGGGTATAGAAATGTATCTTACCTTAAAAGAAAATAGAAGGGATGGGGATAAGAGAAGGAAAGGGATGGGAGAAAAGGGAGAACAGACTGAGGAAAGTGGTATCCAAAATGTATGCTGTCCTGGGGTGGGTGAAGAGGAGAGATTGGGAGAAAATATTGATCTCAAAATCTTGTGGAAGAAGCTGTTGAAAATCAAAAATAAATAAATAAATTTAAAGAAAATGACTGAAATGTCAATCTCCTGTGACTCAAGCTCTTGCTGCTAGGTACAGATACCAAAGGAGGTCGGTAACAAGCAGAAAGATTCCATCAACAAGAAAATATTGTTTTTATGTTGTTGCAGCAAATCCATAAAACAAAAATAGATGTACATCAGTGGTGGGAATATTTAAATAGATGTTGGCAACTTGAATGGATTGGACCAGTTAATGTTGTAAGAAAAGGTGACTACAAGAGATGAGAAGACTCACATGAAAAGACACAAAGTGATATAAACACATCCAAGAAAAAGACAGAGCATGCAAGCTCAAAAACTACTTCTGGAAAAAAAAATATACTCATGACAAACTTGAAAGTTTAATCTGTGTTTTTACGATTTCTCCAATTCTTTTCAAATTTACCTGAATTTGTCAATGATCATTTATTACAAAATTGTGAAACAATCCCTGCTGTGTAGTATTAGCTGGTTTTTGATGTGGTGATGCTCACAATGAAAATTCTACAACTGACTCCCAAGTGCCATTTTAAGTGGAACCACAAAGCATATCTCTGGAAAACTATCTGCATGTTGATTCATTACAATGATGTAAATGCAAAGAATGGTGACAACAAATAGGGATGCTAGAACTGGAAGACTCAAGCTTGGGAATACAGAAAATAGGAGAAAATGCACCTTCTACTTTTGGCAGAGGTGAGATTGGTGAATGTGGACCACTGACTGCATTGCTAGGATACACTGATACTTGGCATATTTTGCTAACTGGTCTCTCACACTTTCCACTGCCCACCTTTTTCCTTCCTTCATTCTTTGTTTCCAGACATTTCTCTCTAGGTTGTGGACAGAGAAGGGCTATATTTGCATGTGGCTGTATTTACAGATGCTTAAAAGAAATAAAAATCAATAAAATATAAAAAAAAAGTCACCTGAGAAATTTATTTTTATTACACAACTTAATAACACTACGTATATCAAATTATAGGCATCTTATGAAAATTTTAGTCAATGTTGTGGAAAATATGGTGAAATGAGGAGAGTCTAATGGGTTTGGAGTCAGAGTACTTGGGTCAGTACTCACCTCAGATATATACTACCTATATGAGCTTATTTTGCCTCTCTGGGTCTAGTTTCCTTATTAGCATTAAGAAGAAAATGAACTCATTGGTCTCTAAGTTTCCTTCCAGGTCTAGATTTTGTATTCTATTTTCAGTCTCAGAGGACTGATTGAAACAGTCCACAAATGCTCCAACTATTTTAGTAAAACTTGTTGAACTGAGATAGGGTGGGGTGATTGATCCATTGACTCAGTCTACTCCTTTCTTCTGTTTGTAATTCCTCAGATCCCTCATTGATAAAACACAGGAGTTAGGTCTGATGTTCACTTTTATTTGTTTTTATTGGTAAAACACAGCAACTAGATCTGATGGCCCCTTTTATTTCAGAACCGCATAACATGATTTTCAGGTGGTATTGGTTTAACGAATGTGATATTCAGAATGGTTACATTATGAAATCAGATTTCACTCCTTTCTGAAGTGACACAAATGATATTTTCACTTAGAAATATTGGAATTGTATTGGGCATTAGTAAGTCTAATATTATTTCTGGTTTTGATTCTTTTAAGTTCTGCTCATATAAAAATCTCATGACCTTCAAGTGGGTAGTATCAGGAAGTCAAGAGGAGGAATACCTCCAATAATGCAAATCTTCAAATGTTCTGGACCTTAGAGTTTTTGAGAGTTACCTGAGGTGCTGAGAGATTAAATAATCTGCTGAGGGTTTACCAACCAGTATAACAGGTATTTGATCCCTGGGCATCCAGACTCCAAAACTTACTCTCTGTCTCCTACATCATATTGCTCTATTTTATGATCCATTAAACTCTTTGCATTTGTTTATCCTATGCCCTTCAGCATTGATACAAAACACATTTCAAAAAAAAATGTTCATTATACTCTATTTTCCCTAGTCTATTTGCTGGTGACAAAACAAGAATAAATGCTGAAAATTATGAGAATTAGCTCAGATGCCTTATTTAATTGGCAGACTAATCTTACTGTGGTGCCTTGAGTGAACAGAGCTATCATTTCTTCTCACCTGACAAATCCAGAAAATAATTTGTAGTGAAGAATCTGTGGGATATCATGTAGAGAAGTCACTGATAACTTCTGAGATAGGTAAATAAGCATTCTGCCTTGTCCATAAGAGAAATGCTTCAAAGATTAGCGAATTAACCTTTATCTGATGCTAGAATTAATCATCTTTACTCTTAAGAGATTAAAAATAGTCTCTTTGTGATTGGAATCTTTTCATGTTTCTGCATGGCAAGAAATTGCTCAGTAACAGATTTTTCAAAGTGGAAGAAAGAGCCTTATGGGACCCAGCCCTCTGATTAACCTCAATAGAATGCATTTCTTGCCTTTGTGAACACATCATCTTGACCATGATGTGGGACTGGGGAAAGGCAATTGCTGTCTCACTTTACCCCTGGGACTCAACAGCATGATCAAAAAATGGTCCCAGCATACCTTCACCACTTCTCAATGACACATGTGATAGAAGTGATTATAAAGGTAATTTTGGCATTTTTGTTTTGTTTTGTTTTATTTTGCTTTGTTTTGTTGTCATTTATTTATTTATTTATGTATTTTAATTTAATAAATTTATTTATTTGACTTTTTACATACATTTTCACAAACTTTTAAGTTCCAAATTTCCTCCCCATTTGAACCCTAACCCCACCCAGTACACTGAACGTTCTAATTTCCCCAATCACCAATCTGCCCTCTCTTCTATCATCCCTCCCTTCCCTTGTCCCCATCTTCTCTTTTGTCCTGTCCAGATAACTTTCTATTCCCCGTTACCTGTATTTCTTATTTCCTAGTAGCAAGAACAATACTCAGCGGAACTTTGAGTTCCAGCTTCTCCCCATTCATCCCTCCCCACCCATTCCCTTGGGAAGGCAGGGAATTGAATATAGACCCTATCTGTGTAGTTTTGCAAATGACTTCCATAATTGTTGTGTTGTGTAAGACTAACTATATTTCCCTCCATCCTATCCTGCCCCTCATTGCTTCTATTCTCTCTTTTGATCCTGTCCCTCCCCATAAGTGTTGATTTCAAATTTCTCCCTCCTCCCATTGCCCTCCCTTCCATCATCCCCCCCACCCTGCTTATTCCCTTCTCCCCCACTTTCCTGTATTGTAAGATAGGTTTTCATGCCAAAATGACTGTGCATTTTATTCCTTCCTTTAGTCAAATGTGATGAGAGTAAACTTCATGTTGTTCTCTCAGCTCCTCTTAAGAAGTTTCCTGCCTGCCTTTTCTATGAGAGATAATTTGCCCCATTCCATTTCTCCCTCGCTCTTCCCAATGCATTTCTCTCTCCCCGTTTGCCTTCATTTTTTTAAAGATATGATGCCATCTTCTTCAATTCACCCTGTGCTCTCTGTCTCTGTTTATGTGCGTACATATATGTGCGTGTGCATGTGTGCATGTGCGTGTGTGTGCGTGTGTGTGTGTGTGTGTGTGCAATCCCATCAACTACCCAGACACTTAAAAGTTTCAAGAGTTACAAATATTGTCTTTCCATGTAGGAATGTAAACAGTTCAACTTTAGTAAGTCCATTATGACTTCTCTTTGCTGTTTACATTTTCATGCGATTTCTCATTCTTGTGTTTGAAAGTCAAATTTTCTTTCCAGCTCTGGTCTTTTCATCAAGAATTCTTGAAAGTCCTCTATTTCATTGAAAGACCATATTTTCCCCTGAAGTGTTATACTCAGTTTTGCTACCTAGGTGATTCTTGGTTTTAGTCCTAGTTCCTTTGACTTCTGGAATACCCTATTTCATGCCCTTCGATCACTCATTGTAGAAGCTGCTAGATCTTGTGTTATCCTGATTGTATTTCCACAATACTGGAATTGTTTTTTTCTAGCTGCTTCTAAAATTTCCTCCTTGACCTGGGAACTATGGAACTTTGCCGCAATGTTTCTAGGAGTTTCTGTTTTTGGATCTCTTTCATGTGGTGATCGGTGGATTCCCTGAATAATTATTTTGCCTTCTGGTTCTAGAATCTCAGGGCAATTTTCCTTGATAATTTCATGAAAGATGATGTCTAGGCTCTTTTTTTGATCATGGCTTTCAGGTAGTCCCATAATTTTTAAGTCATCTCTCCTGGATCTATTTTCCAGGCCAGTTGTTTTTCCAATGAGATATTTCACATTATCTTCCATTTTTCCATTCTTTTGGTTTTATTTTGTGATTTCTTGATTTCTCAGAAAGTCATTAGCCTCCATCCCATTCTAATTTTGAGAGAACTATTTTCTTCAGTGAGCTTTTGAACCTCCTTTTCCATTTGGTAATTTTGCTTTTAAAAGCATTCTCCTCATTGGCTTTTTGAACCTCTTTTGCCAATTGAGTTAGCCTTTTTTCCATTTGTTATTTTCTTCAGCATTTTTTTGGGTCTCCTTTAGCAAGGTGTTGACCTGTTTTTCATGCTGTTCTTGTATCTCTCTTCCCAGTTTTTCCTGCACCTCTCTATTGTGATTTTCAAAATTCCTTTTGAGCTCTTCCATGGCCTGAGCCCATTGAGAATCTATTTTGGATGTTTGAGATACAGAAGTCATGACTTCTATGTCTTTCCCTGATTGTAATCATTGTTCTTCCTCATCAGAAAGGAAAGAAGGAAATATCTGTTCACCAAGAAAGTAATCTTCTATGGTCTTACTTTCTTTCCCTTTTCTGGGCATTTTCCCAGACAGTTATTGGTCTTCTGAGATTCCTTTCCACACCCATCTGGCCTCCCAATCCACCCAGCTAGTGTTTGGAGTCAGAGATTCAAATGCTGCTTCCCATCCTTAAGGCTTTCAGCAGGAGCAGGGATGCTATTCAGTGTGAGATTAAATTCAGGTGCTCAACAGGGTCCAGGGCCACCACAAAGGGCTCAGTTCCCTCAGTGGGTTTATGTGGATATCTTCAACAATGGATCCGAGCTCCTGACTGCTTTGGGAACAGCTGTCAGTTGTTGCTTCCACTGCTGCCTCCTGAGGGAGCCTGAGTTATGGAGACATCCCGCTCCCCTCTCGACCCACCAAACAGTTTCTATCACTGACCTGTGTGCCTTTAGGTGGAGGGAACTTCGTGGCTCCTGGAGATTCTGTCCCTGAAGCCTGCTTGGATCTGCTCCTCTCAGGGCCCTATGGCCAACATAAGGCTGGGCTCTGTTCCAGTCCTGTGGGCAAGGGACATTTGGTGTCAGCTTTTCACGTCTCTCTGGAGCATAAATCTACTCCACTCCATTGTTCTGTGGCTTCCACTGCTCCAGAATTTTTAGGAGTTCTTCTTTACAGATATTTTATAGGCTGTGGGTTCAGAGCGCATGTGTGTCTTTCTACTCCACTATTTTGGATCCTCCCCCTTATCAAGGTAATTTTGAAGAAACACAGCATCCAAAAAGGAGAATATAAACTCATTTTTAACCTATTTTTTTTTATTTGGACCCTGTTTTGATTCATTTTGCCACAAGACTAATATGAAAATTATGTTAAGACTTTTGTTAAATGTCGAAGGAAATAAGTATAGGCAATATTGTGTTCAATCTAGAATTATTATTATGTGTATGCCTTCTAAATGTATGCATTGGCTACTGAAGTCCCTGATGAGAGAAATCATTATTAATAATCAAAGATTTGGGACCATTCAGATTTCTCCCTTATTCTTTATCCTCATTTTAAGAGTAATCTCCAATAGCTGAGCTAATCTTCTCCTCTATTCAATGCCACCTGATCTTAAAATAAATATCTAAGTCTAAACTGAATTACATTCAATCAAGTTTGGGTAGAGATGGATCCTTTTATCTAGATTGTCTGAAACTGGGGGTAGTCCTCTATAGAAATAGTATTACTGTCCAAGAGTGACATGATAACACCCTCAACTCTTCACTGTACTAGGATCATTTCTCTTTGTAAAGCCCATCTATCATTAATTGATCTCCAGAGTTGATTGCCACCCTCAGGAACACTCCTTTTCTAATCGACATATAAGTAATGAGTACACAACCATGATTGTTTTTCATGTAAATGAGAGATGTACCTACAACCATTCTTTTTAAAAAAATGTTTATTTATTTATTTTTAGTTTTTCACATTCATTTCTATAAAATTTTGAGTTCCCAATTTTCTTCCTTTCTCTCTCCTCCCTTATGCTATAACCACTTGTTTTCTGATTGCCCCTTCCCTCAATATGCATCCCCTTATATCACACTCCTCCGTTCCCTTATCCCCATATTCTCTCTTTTCTTGTGGAGCAAAACAGATTTCTATACCACATTACCTGTTTTCTTATTTCCAAGTTGTATGGAAAAACATTTCTAAATGTTCTTTCCTAATACTTTGAAATCCAATTGCACTCCTTTCCTCCCTCCTCACCCATACCCACTGACAAGACAAGAAATTCAATATAAGCTATATATGTGTAGTTTGGAAAAGATTTTTGTAGTAGTGATACTGTGTAAGACTAACTATATTTCCTTCCACCATATTTTGCTCCCCACTTATTCTAATCACTCTTTTGACCTTGTCCCTCTCCATTGGTGCTTATTTCTAATTACTTTATCCTCCCATTTGTCCTCCTTTCTATCATTCCCCTAAACCCTACATGTATCTTTCTCTCCTACTTTCCTGTAGTGTAATATAGATTTTCATACCAAATTGAATGAGCATGTTTTTCCCTCCTTTAGTCAAATATGAAGAGATTTAACTTCACTTTTTCCCTCTCACCTCCTCCCTTTTCTCCTCCATTGAATAAACTTATTCTTCCTCTTTTATGAGTGATAATTTTCCCCATTCCATTTCTCCCTCTCTCCTCCCCGTGTATTCCTCCTTCACCCCTTAAGTTTACTTTTTTAGACATCATCCATTCTTCAACTCACCCTATGGTCTTTGTGTGTGTGTGTGTGTGTGTGTGTGTGTGTGTGTGTGTGTGTATATATATATATATATAATGTATGTGTGCATATATGTTTGTATATGAACGTATGTATATAATATATGTATGTGTATATATGTTTATATATGCTTGTATATAATATATATGTTTGTTTATGTGTGTGTGTGTATATATGTATATATATACATATATATATGTATATATATATATATACACATATGTATATATATATATATATACATATGTATGGTATGTGTGTGTGTATGTGTGTAATCCCTCCAGCTACCCAAGTGCTGAAAGAAGTCTCAAGAGTCACAAATATTATATTTCTATATAAGAATGTAAGCAGTTCAGTTTTAGAAAGTACTTTATGATTTTTCTCTCCTGTTTACCTCTTCATGCTTCTCTTGATTCTTGTGTTTGAATGTCAAATTTCTTTTCAAGTCTTGTCTGTTCATCAAGAATGCTTGAAAGTCGTCTATATCATTGAATGACTGTTTTTCGCCTTGAAGCATTATACTCAGTTTTGTTTGGTGATTCTTTATTTTAATCCTAGTTCCTTTGAATGCTGACATATTATATTCCAAGCCCTTCAATCTCTTAATTTAGAAGTTGGCAGATAATATGTTATCCCGACTGTGTTTCTACAATACTCAGATTATTATTTTTTTCTAGCTGCTTGCAATATTTTCTCCTTTTCCTGGGAACTCGGGAATTTGGTTAAAATAACCCTAGTAGTTTCTCGTTTTGAATTGCTTTGAGAAGGAGATGGGTGGATTCTTTCAATATTTATTTTATCCTCTAATTCTAGAATATCAGGGTAGTTTTCCTGGATAATTTCATGAAAGATGAAGTTGAAGCTTTCTTTTTGATTATGGCTTTGAAGTAGTCCCATAATTTTTAAATTGTGTCTCCCGGATCTACTTTCCAGTTCAGTTATCTTTCCAATATGCTGTTTCACATTATCTTCTATTTTTTTCATTCTTTTGGTTTTGTTTTGTAATTTCTTGATTTCTCATAAAGTCAATCGCTTCCACCTTCTCCATTCTCCTTTTTAAAGAACTATTATCAGCAGCAAGCTTTTGAACCTCCTTTTCCATTTGGCTAATTCTGCTCTTTAAAGCATTCTTCCCCTTATTGGATTTTTGGACCTCTTTTGCCAGAAGAGTTAGTCTATTTTTTAAAGTGTGAATTTCTTTATCATCTTTTCAGTCTCCTTTAGCAAACTGTTTACTTGTTTTTCATGTTTTTCTTGTATTACTCTTATTTCTCTTCCCAATTTTTCCTCCATCTCTCTTCATTTTTTTGAACTCTTCCATGGCTTGGAACCACTGGATATTTATTTTGAAGGTTTTGCATGCAGCAGCCTTCCCTTTTAGGTACTCCTCTGAATACCTAAATTGTTCCTCCTAATCTGAAAGGATCAAAGAAAATAGCTCCTCACCAAGAAAGTAATCTTCTATTCTTTTATTTTTTTTCCCATTTGGGGGCATTTTCTCAGGCAGTTACTTGACTTTTGTGTTCTTTGTCAGGGCAGAGCTCAGGGCTGAGATTCAGATCACTGCTCAATCACCTCAGGGGCTCTGGGTGGAGGGCTTCAAAAATGGAAGCCATTACTACAGTGAATACTGCAAGGGTCCACACCTCCCTCCCATCTTCTGAGTGACTGAGCCCTCCCACTGACCTTTGAATCTGTCTGTGGCTTTTGTGGGTTGAGCAATCTGGCAACTGCTGCTGCTGATGGGACCCTGAAATCTGTTCAGAGTCTTGTTCCTGCCATGCCAGGCTGCTCTCTGTGCTTCTTGAGTTGACCTTATGACTCCATTTGGGGTTTCTGTGGCAAAGATAGTGGCGTGCTGTGTCATTTTCTTCCCCAGTTCTTTGTACAGATAAGAAAATGAGGAAAACAGAATTAAATGACTTGCCCAGGGTCACACAGCTGGTAAATGTCTGAATCCAGTTTTCATCTGAGGACCTTCTGACTCCAGGGCTCATTCCCTATGCACTGTTCCTCCTAAGAGGCTTCACAAAATAGGTTAGATGAGAAGCAAAGTAGTATTCATAATCTACCTTTCTACCAAATCTTGCTCTTCCTTCTAGTCTTGTTTTTAAGAACACTCTCAAAAGAGCAATGAACTTTGGGTTGCTAGTGAAACAATCTACTGATATTCTGCTAAATATCTCCATCCCATGGAGTCATTGATTCCTCTTCCCTTCCTGATTCTTAGATCTACTTTGTATGAACTATCCCTCAAAGACAAGAAAATTTAACATTTTCCCCCTTAGATTTTCATAGCTTCCTGATGTACCATATAACTCAATAGTCACAATAATAATAGTAGCTAGTATTGAAGCTGTACTTTAAAATTTGAGTTCTTCATATGCCTCTTCTCATTTGATCCACATGGCTCTCTAACATAGGTATTATTGTTATCTTTTCAGTGTGAAAACTGAGACTGAGAGAGGTTGAGTGATTTGTCCATGATCTCATAACTAGTAAACAACTGATGCAGGATTCATTAGTTCAATGGCTGCCATGTAGATGATCCTCTTCTTTTTCCACCAGTCTTGCTGCTAAGGAACTCATCTCCTATTTCCAGAAGGCCAGGCTGTCAAATTCCTGAAGTCCAGGATATAACTCTTAAGACTAGGATGGTCAAAGAAATATTCCTTATGTTGCAGAAAAGCCAGACTCAGGTATTTGTGCCTTAGTCAGCTATTATCATCTATCTAGCATCCATAGTTCAGAAACAGTATTGTCCATTCTGCTTCTCTGGGGCCATAATGGGGAACACACCTAGTTTTTATATTGTCCCCCAAGTTATTTCAATATTGTCCAGTGTGCTGCCATATATTGGGTCAGGAATGTGCACTCTCAAGTTCCTGGCCTCTGGTTTGAGGTCAGAAAAAGATAAAGAAAGGCAAATGATCAGAAGGAACCCTGCTCTGCATTTATTTGAATGAGGACATGCATCTTCCATTTCTTTATTCCATTCCAAGGCTACTATTAACAGTTCGTACACATGGTGATATGTTATTAGTAGGGAAGGGGACAGATGTTTTGTTGAATCCATATCACAGACAGTAGTGAAAAGGCAAAAAGGAGTTTTTTAAAGTCTTAGCAGACCTGATGTTAGAAGAGCACAAAAGGACAGCAGTCCTTCAAGAGGTTGAGCTAAAAATCCATTTATTTTTGAAGTCATCCACATTTACTGAAGTTGGTTCCCTGGAAGCACTGAAGGTCCCTTTCAAATTTACCTGATCTTAGAGTAGCCAGAAATATTGATACTTAGGAAAAAATTTGGTCTTTTCCTATTCTAAGGTGTCAATTGAAAGGTCAATGGACTCTGTGAAAATATATAGAAACAGGTAAAGGTAAAAGGTTGGAGTGGGATATATTGTATTTCTGATGATGTAGGAAAAGCAGGAGTAGTAATTCTAATTTCAGACAAAGCAAAAGTAGAAATATATCTAGTCAAAAGAGTTAAGGAATGAAAACATATCCCTGCCAACAGGTACCATAGAAAATGAAACAATATCATTACTGAACATAAATGCTCCAAGAAGTATAGCAACCAGATTCTTAGAGGAGAGGTTGGGGGAGTTGCAGGAAGAAATAGACATCAAAACTATACTTATGGAAGGCCTCAAACTCCCACTCTCTGAACTTGACATATCTAATGTTAAAATAAACAAGAATGAAGTTAAGGAGGTGAACAAAATTCTGGATAAGGGGCATATGATAGATCTCTGGAAAAAACTGAATGAGGTTACAAAGGAATATATGTTTTCTCAGTAGCACATATACAAAAGTTTACCATGTTACAAGGCATAAAAATCTCACAATGCAGAAAGGCAGTGATAGTCAATGCATGGTTCTCAGATCATAATGCAATAGAAATTATCTATAATGAAAGGCCATGGAAATACAAACCAAAAAGTAATTGCAAACTAAATAATCTAGTGCTGCAGAAGGAGTGAGTTAAACAACAAGTCATAGAAATATTCAACAACTTCTTTCAAGAGAATGGCAATAATGAGACAATATGCCAAACCTTATGGGAAACAGCAAAAGCAGTTTTGGGGGGAAGTTTTATATCTTTGAATGCCTTCATGAATAAAATAGAGAAAGAAGAGATCAATGACTTGGGCATGCAGCTGAAAAAGCTAGAAAAATAATAAATAGAAAATCATCAACTAAACACCAAATTAGGAATGCTAAAACCCAAGGGACAGATCAATGAAAATGAAATTAAGAAAAGTATTGAATTAATAAATAAAACTAATAGTTAACTTTATGAAAAAAACTAATAAAATTCACAAACCTTTGGTCAATTTGATTACAAAAAGAAAAACTAAACCAAATTACCAATATCAGAAATGAAAGGGGTAGCTTACCTCTAATGAGGAGGAAATTAAAACAATAACTAGAAATTGCTTTGCCTGACTTTTGCACAAAATATAAACAAACTAAGTGAGATGGATGAGAATTTCAAAATATATAAATTTTCCAGATAAACAGAAGATGAAGTTAAATACTTCAACAACCCCATGTCAGAAAAAAGAAATTGAACTAGCCATCAATGAGCTCCCTAGGAAAAAATGTCCAGGGCCAGATGATTTTAAAAGTGAATTCTATCAAACATTTAAAAAACAGTTAATTCCAATATTACATAGACTATTTGAGAAAACTGGGGAAGAAGGAGTACTCCTGAATTCTTTTTGTGATGCAAATATGGTTATTATACCTGAACCAGGAAGAGTCAAAACAGAGAAAGAAAATTATAGACCTATTTCTGTAATGAATATAGATGCCAATATTTTCAATAAAATTTTAGCAAAAAGAATACAGTAACTTATCACAAGAATAATATTATCAGGTAAGATTTATACCCAGAATGCAAGGCTCATTCAATATTAGGAAAATTTTTAGCATTTTTGATCATATCAACAATAAAACTCACAGAAACCACAAGATTATCTCAACAGATGAATAAAAGGCTTTTGACAAAGTACAACACACATTCCTATTGAAAACACTGGAGAGTATAGGAATAAAGGAAACTTTCCATAAAATAATAAGCAGTATCTACCCAAAACATTCACAAAAATGATTTGCAATGCAAACATAAGCTAGGTGCATTTCCAATAAGATCAGGGGTGAAATAAGGATGTCCATTATCACCACTGTTATTCAATATGGTAATAGAAACGTTAGCTCTAGCAATTAGGGAAGATAAATAAAATTGAAGGAATTAGAATTGGCCAAGAAAAAACTAAGTTGTCACTCTTTACAGATTATGTGATGATATTCTTAGAAAATCCCAGGGATTCAAGTAAAAAACTACTTGAAATAATAAACAACTTTGCCGAAGTGGGTAGGTTACAAAATAAACCCATACAAATTTTCTGAATTTCTATATATTAGTAAAAAAGTCCAGCAGTAAGAGGTAGAAAGAGAAGTTCCATTTAAAGTTAGAGTAGGCACTACAAAATATTTGGGAGTTTATCTTCAAGAACATACCCAAGGACTCTATGAACAGAATCACAAGACACTTTTAGTGCAAATATGGTCAGATCCAACTGAGAAGAAAAACATCAATTGCTCATGGGTATGCTGAGCAAATATAATAAAACTGGCAATTCTGCCTAAATTAATTTACTTATTCAGTTCCATACCAATCAAACTTTCAGATAATTGTTTTCTTGAGCTGGAAAATATAATATGAAAACTCATCTGGAAGAACAGGAGGTCCAAAAATTTCAAGGGGACCAATGAAAAGAAATACTAAGGAAGGTAGTCTAGTGGTACCAGATCTCAAATTGTATATTATAAAGCTACCATTATCAAAACTGCTTGTTATTGGCTAAGAAACAGAAGTATAGACAAGTGCAATAGTCAGGGTACTCAAGTATAGACAAGTGGAATAGGCGGGGGACTCAAGACACAGTAGGAAATGAATATAGCAACTTACTGTTTGATAAACCCAAGGAACCCAGATTCTGGGATAAGAACTCACTATTTGACAAAAATTGCTGGCAAAAGTGAAAAAGAGTGTGGAAGAAACTAGGCATTGACCAATGCCTGGCACCATACACAAGAAGACACTCCAGATGGGTACATGAGATAGGTATAAAGATTGACACTATGGACAAATTGGTGGAGCAAGGAATAGTGCATTTATCAGAATTTTTGACTAAAGAAGAGATAGAAAGCATTATGAAGTGCAAGATGGATAATTTTGATTACATTAAATTGAAAAGTTTTTGCACAGCCTAATCCAGTAACCAATGTTTGGAAAGATGTAAAAACCTGGGAGAGAATTTTTGCAGCTAGTGTCTGTGATAAAGGCCTCATTTCTAGAATATATAGAGAACTGAGTCAAATGTACAAAAATACAAATCATTCCCCAATTGATAAATGGTCAAAGGATATGAACAGGCAGTTTTCAGAGAGAGAAATTAAAGATATCTGTGATCACATGAAAAAGTGATCCAAATCTTTATTGATTAGAGAGATGCAAATTAAAAAAAAACTCTGAGGTACTGCATCACACCTATCATATTTGCAAACATGACAGAACAGGAAGATGATAAATGTTGGAGAGGATGTGGGACAGTTGGAACACCAATTCATTGTTAGTGGGGCTGTGAGCTGATGCAAACATTCTGGGAAGCAATTTGGAACTATGCCGAAAAGGCTACAAAAATATTGACCTTTGACCCAGAGATATCAATTATAGAACACTATCCACAAGAGATCATAAAAATGGGAAAGGATCCCACATGTACAAAAACATTTATAGCAGCAATATTTATGATGGCCCAAAACCTGGAAATCAAGGGTATGTCCATCAATTGGGAAATGGCTGAATAATTGCATTGTGAATGCAATAGAATGCTATTACACACAAGAAATGATGAACAGGAAGGCTTCAGAAAGGCCTGGAAAGACTTACATGATCTTATGCTGAGTGAAAGGAGCGGAATCAGGGGAACTTTGTGCACAGCAACACCCACAATGTGTGAGAGTTCTTTGTGATAAACTTGGAACTTCTCTGCAATGCAAGGACTTAAAAAAATTACTAGTAATCTTTAAGGCAAAATGCCTTCCACATTCAGAGAAAGGTATTTGGAATTTAGTTGCAGAATATAGCAGATGATTTTCTTTTGTATTACGTTTTGGTTTCTTATATGATTTTCCCACTCATTTTAACTCTTCTATAAATCAAAACTATGTTGAAAATGTATTTAATAGGAATGCATGTGTAGAACCTATATAAGATTGTATGCCTTGTGGGGGAGGGATGGAAAAGGTAGGAGGAAAGAAAGGAAAAGAAATCGAAGTTATATGGCAGTGAATGCAGAACACTGAAAATAAATAAAATTAATAAAAAATAAAGAAAATATGTAGAAACTTTAAAGGTTACAAAGAACATCTATCAAGAAATTCAATCCATTGGTCCAAATAACATGGTCCCCTTCATAATCAAAATAACTTTCTGGGACAGTGTTTGGAAGAGTGTTTTGTTTGACTTGCTTCTAGTTAAGAAACGCTAAAAACAGATAAAAATAGTGTATTATCTATACTTGTTCAGCAAGCATGCCATTGTAAAGATGTGGTTCACTGTGCAGTTCCATTTGGCAAATCCTTCTAAATCCTTCTAATTATCTGTCTCCTGCTACTTCCCTCCTCAAGGATGTCCTCAAAATTTGGCAGATAACTCTAATTAAAATGTAATATATATGAGTTGACTAAGATATGGGTTCAAAATTATTGTTATTCTCTCTATGTAATTTTTTTTCATAATAATAAGTTCAGAAATTGTTACTCCCCATGATTTTGGTGTTTCTTTTTCTTCATAAATTGTTGCTGAGTGATTTCAGGCATGTTCAAATCTTTGTGACCCCATTTGGCATTCTCATGGCAAGGAATCTGGAGTGATATCGATGGGGTCATTGGGTGCACATGCTTGGGCCCCAATTTTAAAATCACATTTCTCTTAAAAATCACATTTCTCTCTAACCTCAAAACATGATTTCAGGCAGTCCCCTCCAGCTCAAGGACAGCCTGCCCCAACAGGAACAGTTATCTCCCTTCCTGCCACAGTAGCCAGCTGCACCTATAGAATTTATCACTTAGAGACACTGAATGAACTGGATGTGCACAAGGTCATAATGACATTTACTCCTCAATGAACAATCATATGTATCTTCTCCTTAGATGCATGTGCACTCTCTTTCCATTAATACCGTCTAACAAGACATTGGTGAGAGAAGCCTGACTTTTTCTGGTCAACCCTGACTGTTGATTGACTTAGGGATGTTTCAGGTCTAAAACCGAACCTCCATGTAGCCCTGCTTTGGGTTATTTCCCAATAAATTTTAGGTAAAATACCTGTGCAATAGCTACCAAAAGTGCATATTCCTTTAAGAACTGACTATTCCTTAGCCACTCCCTTATCACACCCCAAAGCACCTACTTAGCATATTTGGCACACATCTTATTATAGTACAATCTATAGAAACTTTATCTATAACTCTTTTAAATTTCAAGTTGCCTAAGGAGTCTTGCCCACTGAAAGGCATAATTTTAATAAACGTTTTTGCCGACTTGACTTAAGATTACCTGAGCCCAGTGAATTCTTTCAAGATTAGGTTGACAGGGATTTCTAGTGGTTCCTCCACCTTTCTAGAACCTCATCAGTATTGATGGTGGTTCAGACTCTGGAAATATCCCTGAACTCCCTTTCAATCTCCCTACTTACCCTGACCTTTCATGCTCAAATCTGTTGCCCTTATTCTCTAGTCTTATACTGCATTGTGTGTCACCTCTTTATTGCCCTACCAGCTTCCTACTTAAGTTCTCCATTGTCTGGTAGCCCCCAATTGCATCCAGCTGTCTCCCACCTTGGATTACATCACTAGATGCCTCAGTCTCATTAAGACTACCCCAGAAATCTTTCCCGCAGACTTTCTGTGTATACCTTCCATATCACCTCCATGAGGGTGCTCAGAATCATTGTAGCTCAGACTATGTCTAGCTGGGAATCTATCTAGTCCACTTGTTAACATAAGCATTACAAATGCTTAGGCCCCTTAATCGTCAACCCAGTATGGAAATCTTTAATAAACTTTGTTTTTCTTTGGTTTTAGGAATGCTTGTGTTGAATGCATTCAAGCAGGACCTGATGTGTCAGTATTTTGGAGTCCCCAGGACTCCTTATACCTCAGTGGAATGACATTTACTTTTACAGATCATTTTCCAGATGAGAAAGAAGATCAAACACTGTTACAGTGACTTGCCCAGGGTTCCTCAGGTAGTAAATGTCTGAGGTCATATTTGAATTCAGGTTCTCCTGTCTCCAGGGCCTGCACATAATTCATTTAGCAATCATTCAATCCTCTCAGGATGATTTCATCTGTTTTATTGATCTCTTCTGTTTATATACAACTCCAGTTGAAAAGCAAATACTGAAAAATTTCTGAACTTATTGCTACTGAAAAAAAATGCTGATCAAGAAAATATGTCAGTTATAGTGTCCCATTAAAGAGATTTAATTTCTTTTTTCCCATCTATCAATTTTATTTTATGCATTTATTTTACATATTATTTAATTTGTTTTGTTGTTTGTCCCAATTACACATAAAAAAAATGTTTTAAAATTTTCAGTTTTATTTTTTCTCTCTTCCATAATTTCCTAATTCTTTGAGAAGACAAGCAATTGTGAGATCAAGACAACCCTATTTTCCATATTAACCATGTTGCATTGCCCACACACATGCACAGAAGCAAAATAAAAATATAATAATAAACCTAAAGTAAAAAATATGCTATGTTTCAATGTATATTGACAGTCCTTTCTCTGGAGGTGCACAGAATTTTTCATCCTAGGTCCCATGAATTTTCTTGGATCGTTATCTTGATCAGAGTACCTAAGTGTTTCATAATCTAACTTTACAATATGACTATTACTGTGTACAGTGTTCTACTGACTCCTCACTTCAGTTTACAGTTTTTTCTGAAACCATTGTATTCATCATTTCTTATAGCACAATGGTACTTCAACACAATCATATACTTGTTCAGACATTCCCAATTGAATGACAATCAAATTAGGATCTTTTCTTGTTTTTGTTTTACTGAAAGTGCCTCTGACTGAATAATGAGATTGGAGAGGATCTTTCCCACACACTGATGGGCCTGCTCACTGTGGAAAGCTTGATTAGGGGAGTTGTTTTGTAAGAGGGTCACAAGTACCTTTTTATTTTTCTACTGAGGCACTATGGCAGAGAGCTCTGCCCTCTGGCTCGAAAAAGTGTATAAATACTCTGAGAGTGAGGTTTTACTTTGGGGGCTTAGTTTTTGAAAGAAGGTCTATGTGCCTGATGAGACTCTAGGAAGCCACTACAGCAACCCCCCTCCAGTTTCTTGAAAACCTAGATGTTGGTGCTTCAGGCAGTTTGGGTGTTTGGTTGCTCTGGAATTTTGACTTTGATTTACTCTGATACCTGTGTTTTATTAAAGTAATTATTAACCCCTCAAAAGTTGCCTTTTCTTTTATGAATGTAGATCTAAGAACCTGTGGTAGCATTTCCCTCTTTGTATGTTGGGATGCTTACTGTTACAAAGGGCAAATCCTCAACTTCCCATTCTTTGCCATCACAAAGAGAACCATGTGTGTATGTGTGTGTGTGTGTGTGTGTGTGTGTGTGTGTGTGTGTGTGTAGATGACCTGAAAGTTTGTTAAAAGAAGCAATAGCAAATATATACACTTTTGTCCTTTAAAGCTAGTGGTTACATGGCCTTGGAGTCAGAGAAGGAAATCTCTGACTGCCTGACACAAGAATGACCAGGCTTAAGTACACTTTACCAGGAGAAAGGAATTTTCTTAATTGAGTAAGTTGTAAATTCAGTGAGACAAGACAATTAACAAGGTAGAGTCAGTAGGAAATTAAGAACCTAGGATGTCTGTTTTCCTCTGTCTCTGCATATCAGGATAAGAAAATCCCACCATTCTGGTTGTAGGCAACCTGTCACAAACGCATCTTTGAATCTTTTGACAAAGAAAAGGGCATTTTTAGAGCAAAGCAAGACAGTATGATTGATTAGGTCAGGCTTTGACTCTTATTAAAAATCAAAAATGATATTATATGTTATGTATCTATGAGTCTATCTTGACCTTTTGTTCCTCCAGATGAATTTTATCATGATTTATTTCTAGTTCTATAATATTATTTTTTGTAGTTTGACTAATATGGCATTGAATAATAGAATAATTGAAATTAATTGTGATAAAATTGTACTTTGTATTATTTTGCCTTGACCTACCCGTGAGTAAAGAATGTTTCTCCACTCCTTTAGATATCTTTAATTGTGTGAAAAATGTGTAATTATTTTCATGTAATTCTTGAGTTTCACTTGTCAGGAGGACTCCTCATGTTGTCCGTTGTCTTTTAAATGGAATTTCTTTTACTGTCTCTTCTTTCTTGATTTAGATGGTAACACAGAAATGTTGATTTATGTGAGTTTATTTTCTATCCTGGAACTTTGCTGCATTGCCTATTGTTTCACCTAGTCTTTTAAATGATTTTCTGTGGATCTCTTAGTATTCTATCATATCATCTGCAAAAAGTTATAGTTCTATTTCCTGATTACCTATTTTTATCCCTTGAATTCTTTTCTTGTCTTATTGGTATAGCTCACATCTCTAGCAAAAAAGTATATACTACTTGTTGAAATAGAAATCCTTGCTTCACTCCTGATCTCATTGGGAAAGCATTGAGTTCATTACCATAACAGATAATGATTGTTCTTGGGTTTACATAAATACTCTTCAGCATTTTAAGAAAAGTTCCATTGATTTCTATGTTGATAGTATTTTCACATGGCTTTTGTTATTATTGTCAGGGACATTTTCAATTATGTCCATCATTTCTCTAATATTGTATCATCCCTACATTTCTCAACATCACAAAACTCCTACTCAAGAAAACCCTTATGAATGCAATATATGTAGAGAAATCGTCCAAATGAGAGCACAACTCACTCAGCATCAGGTAATTCACAATTTAGAAAATCCTTATGAATGTAATGGTTTTAGGAAGAGTTTCTTTCAGACATCAGGGCTTATTCAACATCATACAATTCATGCTGGAGAAAGATATTTCAAAGGTGATACATGTACAAAGGCCTTCTAGTGTAGGAAGAAACTTATCCTACATCAGATAATTCATAATGGAGAGAGACATTTTAAATGTAATGAGTGTGGGAAGGCCTTCTGCGAAAGGAGTTAATCAAAGTAAAAATAATCAAATGTGAAGCAGTGACTCTGATGAATGAAATAATCCATCACAACCCCAAAGGACTCATGATATAAAATATTATACACCTCTAGATAGGGAAATGATGGCCTCAAATTACAAACTGAAGTATGTTTTTCCCTTCATTTTTCTTGCTTCTTCTCCTTTCACCCTAAATATGACTAATAAAGAAATATTTTGCAAGACTTCAAAAAAAGTGAAAAACAAGAAAGAGAAAGAAAGAAAGATGTATTCATATGCCATCAGTTCTTTCTCTGGAGGTAGACACCATTTTTCTTGGATCTCTTGGATCATTGTATTCCTGAGAATATCTAAGTCCCAGAGTTGTTCATTGTACAGAATTGCTATTACTGTGTATAATATTCTGGTTCTGCTCACTACACTTGGTATCAGTTCACGTGAGCCTTACGGAATTCCCTCAGTTTCCAATTCCTGGCCACCACAAAAAGAAGTGGAACTAATACTTTTGTATGTATGGGTGCAGTTCCCATTTGTATGATCCTTTTGAGATATAAACCTTGTAGTGGTATTTTTAGAACAAAGAGTGTGCACAGTTTTATAGCCATTGGGGCATAGTTTCAAATTGCTCTCCAGAATGTTTGTATTAATTCAGAACTCTACCACTAATACATTAGTGATCCAGTTTTCCCACATCTTCTCTAACATTCATCATTTTCCTGCTTTGTCATGTTAGCTGGTCTGATAGGTGTGATGTGGTACCTCAGAGCTGTTTTAATTTGCATTTCTTCCAGCAATAGTGTTTTAGAGCATTTTTATATGACTATAGATAGCTTTAATTTCTTTTTCTGAAAACTATCTGTTCCTATCTTTTGACAATTAATCAGTTGGAGAATGACTTGCATTCCTATAAATTTGACTCATTTCTACCTATATTTTAGAAATGAGTCCTTTATCAGAGACAATGGCTGTGAAAATTATTTCCCAGCTTTCTATTTCCTTTCAAATCTTGTTTGCAATAGCTTTGTGCAAAACTTTGTAATTTAATGTAATCGAAATTATCCATATGGAATTTCATAATTTTCTCCATCTCCCATTTGGTCATAAATTCTTCCCTTCTCCATAGATCTGACAGATAAATCTTAAGAATTTCTTGATGTGTAATGTCTAAACTTTTTTTGATCATTGCAGGTTCTGCTCTACTTTTTTAATATTTTGATTTTGTTTTGTTATTTCTTTCTGACTTATGAAATGATTAGTTTCTCCTTCCTCAATTCTAATTTTTAGGAGTTTTTCCCCAGCAAGTTTGTGTACATCTTTTTCCAATTTTTAATTTTTCTTTGTATTCCTCAATTTATTTTTTCTAGTATTTCTTAATAACTTTTATTTGATTTTTAAAATCCTTTTGAATAATCTCCAAAAAAATTTAGAGGGAGTTTATGATGATTTATGGTTTTAAAGGTTTATGATTTACCTTTCTCTTACAAGCTTTACAAGTAGAAGCTTTGACTTTATTGTCTTCCTCTGAATTTCACTTGTAACTAACTGAATGCTAAGTTTGACATGACTGACTGACTGAAAAACATCAACAAAAGGAGAGGGAAAAGCCTATTCTAGTCATTACCATCAGCAACACAGGCATTCAGTCTTACAATCTGTTTCTTAATTGATTTTCATTGACGTTGTGCGTATAAATAGACTAGCATTAAAAAAAAAACTCAATTTGTACCAGATTGCTTTCCAGTTTTCCCCATCTTTTTTTTTTTTACCAAATAAAGAATTCACGTTCCAAAACTTTAAATATTTTCACTTGTCAAATACAAGTTTACAAATTACAAGTTGATTTGTCATTCTAAATTTCATGTTTACTCTTTCCATTTAATCTACTTTCTGTTTTTTTGCTGGTACTAGATAGCATTTATAATTGCTAAATTATAATAGAGTTTAAGATATGGTACTGCTAAACTTTTTCCCTTTACATATATTTTTTAAAGTTCCTTTGATAGTCTTGACTTTCTTGTTCTTCCAAATGAATTTTGTATTTATTTTATTTCACTAAAATATATTTTGGTAATTTTATTGGGATGGCATTGAATATATATTCATTTAAGTTAATCATTTTTGTTACTCTGGCTCCATGTACTATCAACCATATTTCTACAAATATTTAAATCTGATCATATTATGATAAAAGCATCTTTAGAAAAAAAGTGTAGTTTCCAATAAATAAAGAAGTAAAATAAAAGATGTAAAATTTTCTTTTTTTTAGATTAATATAAATTTATTAATTTATTATTTATTTAACTTTTTGCATTCATTTTCACAAAATGTTGGGCTCCAAATTTTCTCCCCATTTGTTCCCACCCCCCACCCCAATACACCAAACATTCTAATTTCCTCTATCTCCAATCTGCCCTCTCTTCTATCCTCCCTCCCATCTCTTGTCTCTATCTTCTCTTTTCTCCTGTAGGGCCAGATAACTTTATATTCCACATTAACTGTATTTCTTATTTCCTAGAAGCAACAACAATACTCGATGGTTTTTCCTAAAATGTCATTAGCCTCCATCTGTTCCATTCTAATTTTGAAAGAACTATTTTCTTCAGTGAGTTTTTGAACCTCTTTTTCCATTTGGCTAATTTTGCTTTTGAAAGCACTATTCTCCTCATTGGCTTTTGAACCTTTTTTGCCAATTAAATGAGCCTATATTTCAAGGTGTTATTTTCTTCAGCATTTTTTTCGGTCTCCTTTAGCAAGGTCTTGGCCTGTTTTTCATACTTTTCTTGCATCTCTCTCATTTCTGTTCGGTTTTTCCTCCACCTATCTAACTTGATTTTCAAAATCCTTTTTGAGCTCTTCCATGGTCTAAGCCCATTGGATATCTATTTTGGATGTTTGGGATACAGAGGCCTTGGCTTCTATGTGTTTCCCTGATGGTAAGCATTGTTCTTCCTCATCAGAAAGGAAAGGAGGAAACATCTGTTCACCAAGAAAGTAACCTTCTGTGGTCTTATTTTTTCTGCTTTTCTCGGCATTTTCCCAGCTAGTTTCTTGACTTCTGAGATTCCTCTCCACCCCTGCCTAGATCTGCCGAGCTAGTGTTTGGGGTCTGAGGTTCAAATGCTGGTCCCTAGCCTCAGGGCTTTCAGCAGGGCTTGGGGCTGCTATTCAGGGTAAGATTAAATCCGGTTCTCAGGTGGGGGCAAAGTGCCTCCCAGGCTCAGTTCCCTCAGGGGGTTTATGCGGAGATCTTCAGTAATGAATCTGAGGTCCTGTCTGCTTCAGGAGCCCCTGGCCTCCGCTGCCTCTGCTCCTGCCTCCCGAAGGGTCCAGATTTATGCTGACACCCCACTCCCCTCTCAGCCAGCCCAGACGTCTCTCTCACTGACCTGTAGTGCCTGTGGGTGGAGGGACATTCGCAGATTCTGGAGGTTCCGTCCCTGAAGCCTGCTTCAATCTGCTCCTCTCGGGGTTGCCAGGCCAGGGTAGGGCTGTGCTCTGTTGTCCAGTGAGCGACAGACCCTTGGTGCCAGTTTTTCAGGACTCTCTGTAACGGAAATCTCCTCCACTGTGTTGCTGCATGGCTTCCACTGCTGCAGAATTTGTGGGGAGTCCTTTTTACAGGAAATTTATGGGTTGTGGGTTTGGAGCTAGCATATGTGAGTCTTTCTACTCTGCCATCTTGGCTCCTCCCAAAAATTTTCATTTTTTTGACCTAAATTGTTACATATTTCAATGAATATGGAGGAAAAAAACTAGTTTTTATTAAAGAAAAAAGCAAATATTAAGAAATATATATTTGGAAAACAGTTTTCAGGTGGGATTTGAGCAATCTGAGGCAGAAAATAAATTGTGGCATCAACATAAAAGTTTAGATGATTTTTCAAAGTATTCATTGGTACGTGAAGATTTTCATGGTTTCATGAGGGAGAGAAAATATTTTGTTAATTAAAAATTAGTTTGAAGAACACAGAATGTAATATGTTCCATATTAATAATAGAGAGATGCAGGGCATTCTGGAGTCTCATCTTATTTGCATATAGCTATTTTAAGACAACAGAGCAAAAGTAAAACAAAAATAAAGAGAAAAAGAATTCATAAGACCATTTGGCAACTATGGGCTCAATAAAAAAGGGAAGTTCATTTCATAAGATAGATTTAGTGAATTATTATCTCATAAGTAAAATGTGAGTTACTGAGTGCCCTGTAGACATTTACTTAAGACAATGAGCACAGATGAAAGTAAGCCCAAGGCTGTTATAATGGCCAGGATGGGGTGGAGCCAAGATAGTTAAGAAAAGGCAAGAAGTAATCTGAAGTCTCCTGGAAAACCCTGTGAAAATCTTGAAATAATTCGACCCTATATTTATAGAGGCAAAACCCAAAAAGGTATGATGTGAAAGAATTCTTCAAATCAGGATAACTTAGCAGTGCAGTCTGGGCAACAGAAAACCAGGAGTAGACTTTTAGAGTGACTCAAACAGCAGTAGTAGTAGCTAACTCCAGAGTTCTCAGCTCACATATGTTAAGGAATTAGAGCAACCGACCAGAAGGAAATTACAGGTGTCACTTTGATGGCACCAAGGGCAGGATTTTGTTGCTTTGCCCATACTCAGATCCAGGTTGCAGTTCTGGGTTGCAGTCCCAAAGCGAAGAGGAGCACTTGCATAACAGAACTTGCTGCCATAGTGGAATGAGCACCTTTGTTACAGTCCCACCATAAGAAAGAGTCTTTGTGATTGCTCATAGATTGAATCACAGCCCAGGAAAATAGTAAAGACAATGCTTACATCATATTACCTTGGAAGAAGAGAAAAATCATTTTTCATTTTGATTATCTCTGAAAACAGCAGCATAAAACCCCTGAACTTGGGACACCTACCCAGTAAAGAGAGTCTTACTTTAGCAAAGAGTTAAAAGTCTAGAAAAAAGCTTGAAATATGAGGAAACAACATAAAAAGTATTCTGATTGCATTAAGTTCATATTCTGAAAAGGAAGACCAAAACATATACTCAAGAAGAAGACAGCAAAGTCAAAACTACTGTATCTAAAGTTTTCAAAAAAAAAAAAGTTGTATTAGTGTCAGACCATGGAGGAGTTCCAAAGGATTTAAAAAGTCAATAAGAGAGTGTAATGGTAACTTAAATAGGGCGTTCTCTCAATTTTATTAACACGGTCATGTGACATGCCTGGATCACATGGAAGTCTGAGTCACATGGAGGCTGTGTTGGAAAGAGTTTGCTGAATGGGTGGAACAAGAAGATGTGGAGCTAGAGCAAATCTGAAAGGAAATTATTCAGAGACTTGTCAGAGCGGGGAAGAATGCCGGCAAGCAGGCTACTGGTTAGTGAGAGTTAAAGAGCTTGTTTGTGATTTTGTTTAAGGGAAACCTGCTTGTGATTTGTAATATAGCTGGTTTGTGTGAGCCCTAGCAGGGGAAGGCTTGGGGATGGTGTTGTTCTCTGCATTATTATTGTGTAGAGATTTTTGTTCCTATGATAGATTTGGCTTTCTGGTGTCTGAATCAGTGTTTTGCTTTTGTCTTCCATGGGGTAAGTCTCTTGTATTTCATGATTCACAACTGTGCCAGGATATTCATGGCCACTACAGGTGGTGCAAATTGGGCAATGGTGCAAGAAATGGAAATGAGGATGGATTCACAAAATATCAGACCACTATTTGGAAACAGAATGGCAGAGGAGATAGAGAAAGAAGTGAATGTCCCAACGTGGTAGCATTTGCCTTAATCCACCATAGCAAGAGAATGGGCTAATGGCATCAGGCTTTGTGAAAATTCGGAATCATCACTACAGAAGGGAGAACTCACAGACTTAGAGACATGTTTGCTGTGCATACCAGGGAAGGAAATGGCAGGGGTGTGTAGAAGAGGGTGGGCCTTGTTAGCAAGCTGTTCAGTTATATGAAAAAGCAGACTCAAGCTGCCGGAGGAGAAGGGAAAGAAGGAAAAGGGGTTGATTGGTTTGCAAAAGGGGCTTTGTATGCTGCAGTATTGAAATATGCCTTTAGAAGAGCAAGCTGCAGAATCTCAGGTGATAGAAAAAGCTGAAGGTAATTTAGCTCACAAGAAGAAGCAACAAAGCAATAAAAGACAGAATTTGTGGTCAGTGTATCAAACAGAAGCACAACAGGAGAATCAAAGAGGAGCACACAGTGTTTGAGGAGGTAAGTGAGGATTTTACTCAGCAGGGGGTCACAGATGTTTTGAGTTGGTTAAAATCAGTAAAAAAATTAAATCTCCTTGAGAGAGAAGAGTAAATAGCCTGAAACCCAAAGTTAGAATGTATTCATGAGAAAACAAATCTTTACTGCTGTATTTGTGACCAGGAGAAAATTTTTGAAGAATAGATGATATTCCACCTAATGAACTATATAAAATGTACTGAAGAAAGAAGTTTGATATTAGACTGAGCAGAGAAACAAGAAGTGCTTGTGCAGATCCTTCTAAAATTTTGTATCCAAGTTCAACATACCCTCAGGGAGAATAGAAAGTTGTCCAGGACCGACCTCAGATTAAAGAAAGTGTACTTTTAAGCAGAATGATGACCTCAGTACTGCAAGTTGTATTTCACAATTCAGAATTGTACTAGGTTATTCATGGTTGCTATAGTCATTGTGAATATTGCATTGACTCTACAGAGTTGGAAATGAAACGTTAGAAGAAAATAAGACTGAAGCAGGAACATTGTGGATACAAAATCAATAACTTATTAAAGAAGCACAAAAATACTGAAGAAAATAACATATTAAAACTCAGAATAGAAAAAATGGTGAAAGAAGCAAAAAAAATTCAGTTAAGAGAAGGAAGCTATGATTAGCAGAAGTGGCCAAATAGAGAAGCAGGTATAAAAGCTGACAAAAAAAAAAATAATTCCTTAAAAATTTGTACTGAGTAGACAGAAATTAATGACACTATGGGACAACCATAAAACAAAAACTAAAGAAAAAAAAAAAGGTAGACAATGGAAAATATCTCAATGGAAAAAAAAACAGATCAGAAGAGATAACTTAAAAATTTTTGGAGTTCATGAAAGCCTAGTTAAAAAAAAAAAAAAAAGAACCTAGAAATTCCCTTTCAAGAAACTATCATGAGAAAGTGTCCTGATATCCTAGAACCAGTGGATAAAATAGAAACTGCAAAGTTCCACCAATCACCTCCTCGAAAAGGTCCCAAAGGAAAAATTCCAGGAATATTATTACAAAATTTCAAAGTTCCTAGTTCAAGGAGAAAAATATTGCAATCAGCCAGAAAGGAACAATTCAAATATCATTAAGCCACAGTCAGAAAAAGGTAATATGCGGTAGTGTCTGTGTTTAAGGATTAGAGGATACTGAATTTGATATTATAGAGCACCAATGAGAAAGAATCACAACCAAGATTCACTTGCCCTGCAAGACTGAATGTAATCTTTCAGGGGAAAAATATGTTTAATGAAAGCAAATTGACTTGAACATTCCTGATGAAAAAACAGAGCTAGATAGAAAATGACTTTCAAATGCAATATTCTAAAGAAGCATAAACAGGTAAACTGGAAAGGGAAACCATAAAGGATTTAATAAATTTAAATTGTTTACATTCCTCTATGGTAAGATGATACTTGTAACTTACAAAATCTTTCTAATCATTAGGGCAGTTAGCAGTACCTACAGACAGAGGGCATAGGTATGAATTGAAAATGAAGGAATGATTTCTGAAAAAGAAAAAGATGGTGAGAAGAGGAATGTACTGAGAGTTAGGGAAAAGGACAAGTAGAATGGGGTAAATAATCTGACATAAAAGAGACACAAAAGTGTTTTTCACAATGAAGAGGAAGGTGGATGGAGTGGATAGGTATTCTTGTATCATACTCTCATTGCTACTGGTTCAGAGGGAATAATACACATTCAATTGGGAACAGAAATTTATCTTACCTTACAGAAAAGTAGGGAGGGAAGGGGATAAGAGAAAATGAGAGGATATGCACATTGAAGGAATTGGCGGAGACAATAGAAGCAAAACACTTTTGAGGAGGGATAAGGTGGATGGAGAATGAGAACAGCATAATCAGAAGGGAGATAGGATGAAGGGAAATACAGTGAGCAAAAAAAACTATGAATAACATTTCTGAAGTAAGTTTCTCTTCATCTCTCAAAGATGTTGAGAATTGACTCACACCTATGAGAATAACAGCCATTCATTAATTGATAAATGTGAATGCTTCGCAGATGAAGTAATCAAAGCTTTATATGGTACATAAGAAAATGTTATAAATCACCACTGATTAGTGAAATGTAAGTTAAAACAATTTCAGGTACTACCTCTTGGCTATTACATTGGCTTACAGGATAGAAAATGTAGTGACAAATGATGGAAGGGATGTCTTAAAACGTACCGTTTGTGGAGTTGTGAACTAATTCAGCCATTATGTTGAGCAAGAAGGTATTATGCTCAAACGACTATAAAACCAGGCATACCATTTTACCAAATAATACCACCACAAGATCTAAATCAGAAAAGAGTTTAAAAAAGAAACAAAAAGCAAAAGGAGCTATAGGCCTAAAAATACTGAAAGCAGCCTTTTTCTGGTGTCAGGGAATTGAAATTGAGGGAATGCCCATTAATTGTATAATAGCTGAAAATTTGTGGTATATGATTGGGATGTAATACTATTATTCTATAAGAAATCAGAGAAGCCTGGAAAGACTTACATGAATGACACAAAGTGATAAGAGTAGAATCAAAAGGAAATTGTACACAACAATAGTAATATTTTAAGATGATTATCACAGAATGACTTTTTTGTACTCAGCAATACAGTGATGCAGAACAATTATGAAGGACTTATGAAGAAAAATGCTGTCCATTCCCAAAGAAAGAATTGATGGGATCTTAATACACATGGTAGTAAATGTTTTGTTATTTTTTTACTTCCTTTATTTTTTTCTTTTAATTTTATTCTGTTTTCTTTTATAACATGAGTAATATGGAAGTATATTTTGCATGAGCAGAGATATATAACCTTGATCAAATTGCTTGCCTTCTCCATGAGGTGGGTATGAATAAAGGGAGACAATTTGGAATTCAATTTTTTTAAAAAAATGTTTAAAAAATAATACAGTTAGGTGGAGCCAAGATGACGGAGTAGAAAGACTCACGTATGTTAGCTCCGAACCTACAGCCCATATATTTCCTGCAAGAAGAACTCCCCACAAATTCTGGAGCACTGCAAGTCGTGCAGAAACACAGTGGGAAAGATTTCCATTCCAGAGAGCCCTGGAGTGCGGCCCCAGGGGTCCATGGCACACTGCAAAATGGAGCCCACACCTGTGCTGCCCTGGCCACAGCCCTAGAGGAGCAGATCCGAGCACGCTTCAGGGACCAAATCTCTGGCGGCCACGAAGTTTCCTTCACCCACAGGCGCTACAGGTCAGTGAGGGAGACATCTGGGCTGGCCAAGAGGGGAGCAGGGTGTCTCTGTGACTCGGGCTCCCTTGGAAGGGAGCGGCAGAGGGAGGGGCAGCGGCAGCAGTGGCAGCCTGGGACTCCCCAAGCGGCACACAGAAGTTCAGGGACATTACCAAAGGTCTCTGCATAAACCCCCTGAGGGAACTGAGCCTAGGAGGCGGCCCTACCCCCACCGGTCCCATTACTGAAGGTCTCTGCATAAAGCCCCTGAGGGAACTGAACCTGGGAGGTGGCCCTGACCCCACCCAAGCACCAGTACTGAAGCTCACATTGAATAGCAGCCCCATCCACGCTGAAAGTCCATTTGAATCTCAGACCCCAAGCACTAGCTGGGAAGATCTAGGCAGGGGTGGACAGGAATCTCGGAAGTCAAGTAACTGGCTGGGAAAATGCCCAGAAAAAGGAAGCAAAATAATACTATAGAGAGCTACTTTGAGGGGGTACAGATGTTCTAGCCGTTCAATTCTGATGACAAGGAACTATTCTTACCATCAAGGAGAGACGTGGAGGTCGGGGCCTCTGTATCCCAGACATCAGAGGTGGATGTCCCATGGGCTTAGGCCATGGAAGAGCTCAAAAGGGATTTTGAAAATCAAGTTAGACAGGTGAAGTAAAAACTGGGAAGAGAAATGACAGAGATGCAAGAAAAGCATGAAAAATGGGTCAATTCCTTGGTAAAGGAGACCCAAAAAAATGCTGAAGAAAATAAAACCTTGAAAAAATAGGCTCACTCAACTGGCAAAAGGGGTTCAAAAAGCCAAAGAGGAGAAGAATGCTTTCAAAAGCAGAATTAGCCAAATGGAAAAGGAGGTTCAAAAACTCACTGAAGAAAATAGTTCTCTTAAAATTAGAATGGAACAGATGGAGTCTAATGACTTTACAAGAAACCAAGAAATCACAAAACAAAATCAAAAGAATGAAAAAATGGAAGAGAATGTGAAATATCTCATGGGAAAAACAACTGACCTGGAAAATAGATCCAGGAGAGACAATTTAAAAATTATGGGACTACCTGAAAGCCATGATCAAAAAAAGAGCCTAGAAATCATCTTTCATGAAATTATCAAGGAAAACTGCCCTGATATTCTACAGCCAGAGGGCAAAATAAGTATTGAAAGAATCCATCGATCACCACCTGAAAGAGATCCAAAAAGAGAAACTCCTAGGAACATTGTGGCCAAATTCCAGAATTCCCAGGTCAAGGAGAAAATATTACAAGCAGCTAGAAAGAAACAATTCCAGTATTGTGGAAATAGAATCAGGATAACACAAGATCTAGCAGCTTCTACATTAAGGGATCGAAGGGTGTTGAATAGGATATTCCAGAAGTCAAAGGAACTAGGACTCAAACCAAGAATCACCTACCCAGCAAAACTGAGTATAATACTTCAGGGGAAAATATGGTCTTTCAATGAAATAGAGGACTTTCAAGCATTCTTGATGAAAAGAGTAGAACTGAAAAGAAAATATGACTTTCAAACACAAGAATGAGAAGAAGCATGAAAGAGTAAACAGCAAAGAGAGGTCATAAGGGACTTACCAAAGGTGAACTCTTTACATTCCTACATGGAAAAACAATATTTGTAACTCTTAAAACTTTTCAGTATCTGGGTAGTTGGTGGGACCACACACACACACACACACACACACGCACACACACATACACACATGTATGCACATACAGAGACAGGGAGCACAGAGTGAATTGAATAGGATGGGACCATATCTCAAAAGAAATTAAGGTAAATTGTCAGAGAGAAATGTAGTGGGAGGAAAGAGGGTGAAATGAAATGGGGTAAATTATATCTTATTCAAGAGGAAAGCAGGAGACTTTTTAGTGGAGGGAAAAAGAAGAGAGCTGAGAAAAAAACAAGAAGTTTACCCTCATCACATTCGACTAAAGGAAGGAATAAAATGCACACTCATTTTGGAATGGAAACCTATCTTACAGTATAGGAAAGTGGGGGAGAAGGAGATAAACAAGGGTGGGAGGCGATGGTAGAGAGCGTAATGGGAGGAGGGAGCAATTTGAAATCAACACTTGGGGAGGGACAGGTTCAAAAGACAGAATAGAAACAATGGGGGGCAGGATAGGATAGAGGGAAATATAGTTAGTCTTACACAACACGACTATTATCGAAGTCATTTGCAAAACTACACAGATAAGGCCTATATTGAATTGCCTGCCTTCCCAAAGGAAATGGGTGGAGAGGGAGGGATGGGGAGAATTTGGAGTTGAAAGTTTTAGGAACAACGTTTTAGTATTTTTGTTGCTTCTAGGAAATAGGAAATACAGTTAATGGGGAATAGAAAGTCATCTGGCCCTACAGGACAAAAGAGAAGAAGGGGGCAAGAGAAGGGAGGGAGGATAGAAGAGAGGGCAGATTGGTGATAGGGAAAATTAGATTGCTCAGTGTATTGGGGTGGAGGGAGGGGAGAAAAAGGGAGAAAATTTGGAACCCAAAATTTTGTGAAAATGAATGTAAAAAGTTAAGTAAACAAATTTTTATTAAAAAAAAAATACAGATAAAAACAGGAAGATGTGGAAGAGGTATATGGTTCAATTCCTTCAAGGTTATATTTGAGCAGGTAAGTGCTTATGACTATAACATTGATTCCACTACTGGATTTGCTACTCATCTTCCAAAGTTTGAGATCTTGCCCCTCAATGGATAACTTCCACCCCACCCACCTTGTAGTTTCCATTTTGTGTTTTCTTCTTTCACTGGAGGGTAGGCAGTAGTTCATTTTTTCTTCTCATTTTTTTCATTTTTTTTTTTTTTTCATTCCCAACCCTTACCTCAGTACCATGTACATAGGAAATATTTAGCAAATGCTTCTTGCCTGGCTGCTGTTCCATTGGGCAATAGAGGCTATCCTGTTGAATAAATAGCTGTACTGTATTGCTAAGTATTTTGCCAGTTATTTCACTTGATCCTCACAACATATTGGAAAATGAGATAAAAAGAAAGAATAAAAGAGCTTTATGATGGAGATTTTCTATAAACAAGAAATGTCTTGCCTCCCGAAACTCATGAGAACTGCCTTCATGTCCTTGTTCCTCAAACTATAGATGGCAGGCAGGACGCACCACAACGTAGAAGACAGATACCAACAGGCCAAGCACAGAAGGAGTCTCAGAGGTGGGTTTTACATGAGCCACAACACCAGTTGTGAAAAATACAGTGGTCACAATAAGGTGGGGCAGGCATGTGAAGAATTCTTTGGACCTGCCTTCTTTGGATGGCATCCCTAGAACAGTGGAAAAAATGTAGACATAGGAGATAAAAATGAAGAAAATACAGCCAAGATGCAAGACTATAGTTGTAACAGAGGTTCCAATTTCAGCCAAATTTGGCTGTGAACAGGGGAGTCTGAGCAAATGAGAGATCTCACAGAAGAACTGGCCAAGCACATTGGATTTACAAAAGGGTACATAGAAAGTGCTGACTGTGTGCATGAGTCCTGAGAGACTCCCATTGATCCAACAAGCAGCTGCCATTTGCACACAGGCTCCTCTGTTCATGATGGTCTCATAGTGCAAGGGATGGCAGATGGCTGTATATCGATCATAGGATATCACTGTCAACACAAGAAGCTCAGTGCAGGCAAAAAACATAACACAGTAAGTCTGGTTAGCACATTCAGGGATAGAGATGGATTTCCTGTAGGTCAGGGAGACTAGGATGGACTTAGGTACTGTGACAGAGATGTAGTAGAGATCTATGAAAGACAAATGCTTCAAGGAAAAGTACATGGGAGTTTGAAGGTGCTGATCAATATTAGTGACAAGGATAATGAGCAGATTTCCCATCAGGGCTGCCAGATAAATCAGGGGGAAAAGCACAGCATGTAAGACCCGTATGTCTCAGATATCAGAGAAGCTCATGAGTAGGAAGGTCGTGATGATTGTGTGATTGGCCATTGTCTTCCTAGGGACATATTAGAAGAAATAAGAAGAGATCAGAGAGACATTGAGATAGAACTCTGTGTACTTTCAGACTAGTGAGATTTATTTTTAAACTTAAAGCACTGAAAGGGAGAATAACCTCCTAGGTCACCTTTGATGACAATTTGCATTCTTATGGGCTTCTGCTTGGATACAAGAATCTATCCTCTTGTGAATCAGCTCCTAGCTGAAGATCAATACTGCCTTATGCTAGGCAAGGTTGGAGTGTTGGTGCCTTATTCCTCTCGTCCAGTTCAGCCTCAGTTCAAATGCTCTTTGCAGAAGAGAGCAATACAAAAAATGGAGAATCCCTGCAGAGAGCAATTCAAATGGCCTCTCAGGTCAGATCTCTGACTGGAAAAGAAGGACAATGGAAAGCAGGGATGTTGAAAACCAGAGCATAGAGGGCAGTTCTACAGAATATCAGTTTTCAGAAATAGAAGGACAGTGAGTGTCCAGAAAAAGATTTTCAATCTTGATAAGAGTTCATCTCCACACAATTTTGTTCATGTATAGGCAGCACAATACTGTGTAGGAGAGCCAACAAAAACATTGGAGAGTATTTACAGATCAACTTCTATGAATACAAAACCACTTTTTATGGAAACATAGATATTTAAATAGCCCTTTAAGATTCAAAAACCAGAATAAAGGGAAGATAACATATTAAGGGAAGGGAATAAACAGTTATATTCCTCCTAGCATGTGACAGACATTGTATAAACGCATTTATTTTTTTTATTTTTTTCTCTTTCCTCCTTCCTGCCTCTTCTTTGTCTCTCTCCTCTCTCTCTTTCCCTCCCTCCCTCTCTCTCCCTCCCTCTCTCTCTCTCTCTCTCTCTCTCTGTCTCTGTGTCTCTCTGTCTCTCTGTCTCTCTCTCTCTGTCTCTCTCTCTCTCTGCTTATCTCTCTCCTTCTTCTTTTATCAATATTATTGTATTTGTTCCTTACAATCACTCTGAGAGGTAGGAGATATTTTTATCATTTTCCTATTTAGTATACTGAGACAAACACAATATAAGTGAATTGCCAGCATTCCAAAGCTAAGAAGTCTCTCAAGCTAAATATAAATTCATGTCTTCCTGATTTCAGGCCCAGGGGCCATCAGCTGCCTCAGGTTTTAATGTTTTCCAAGCACTACTAAATGCTAAGTATTATAAATATAAAAACACCAACACAGGCTCTCTTCTTAAGAACCTCATTTCTTCTGAAGTAACCAGGAGAGAGATCATACAAAGAACAAAGAATTTCAGTGCAGACCAGAAAGAAAAGTCTGAAAATTCTAAGAGTACAATAGTGAAGTCAGTGGCAAGATGGAGGAGTCCTTAGAATACCCTAGCAGATTAGATAGTGGTGGCTTCAGTGAGTAGATGGAAAGGAACCATGTCTTGGTCCATTGGTCCTCTGTTTTGGTGGAAGAACTATATTTATTTATTTCCAGAACATGAAAGAAATGTGAGTAATCTCCACAGGCTTCCTGACTGGCCACTTCACTGAGGTCTGGTCACCCCTGGGTTTCTGGGAAAGTCATTTTATACATTATCTCATTTTATCCCCAAAAGCACTACGAGGAAAATAACTTTGTTTTTGAACCCTAGAGTGCTATAAAAATGCTAGTTATTAATAATTTTTTATTACCGCAGTTATAATTATTTCACCAAGATGGACATTCAGAAGACCCAGACCTGGGGCTATGTTTAGGCATGCTCTAGTGCCATCCCTACTAAGTATTGCTTTTCCTAACTTGGTGCTGAAAAGGTCAGGTGACAGAGGCTGTGTTTCTTAGTAGGTTGAGCACTGACTTTGTAGGAAGAAAAATTCGAAATTCAAATTTGCCTCAGACACTGTCTCGTTCTCTGACATAGAACAAGGGACGTAATCTTTCTGAACTTCCATTTCCCCATTCGTCATTTGAAAATAATAATACCAGAAATGACTGCTCAAGTGACATTATGCATGGAAAGTATTTGTTAAACCTTATATATACTAGACCATGAAGTCTTTATGAATGCTTGCATGGTTGAAGATCATCAACGGAACTCAAAAGAACTGGAAAATCCTTAGAAAGATTGTTCCACATCATTCAAAATAAGAGGAATATAAATTAAATTTACTTTAGGTTGCCCCATCTACTCAGGAGAATAACAAAGTGGAAAAATATGTGACTAGCTCATTTCAGAAAGGTTGGTGAAACATTTCTGCTCTTCAGGGAAGCAATTGACAATTAGAGAATGACTAAAGTGTCCATTCCCTCTGACCCAAAGGTCCCGCTGCTAAGCAAATATCTCAAAGGAGGTCAGTGACAAGCTGAAAAGTTCCATCAACAAGAAAACATTGATAGCAACATTTTTGTTGTAGCAAAGATGTAAAGATTACAAAAATTCCCATCAGTGGTGGGAATGTTGGAACATATGTTTGTCCATGAATATATCAGCCCCCTTAATGCTATAATAAATGATGAGCACGAGAGATGGGAAGACTTACATGAAAAGACAGTGTGTTAGTAAAAAAAGCTGTCTCTGAAAAAAATACTCCTGATGAACTTGAAAGTTTAATCTGAATTATTAGAATTTTCTCCAATCCTCTTAAAATTATATTCAACCAGTAAATGTATGTCTTTGTCCTTGGTTGCTGAAGAAGACCATGCCATCAGAGAAATAATGACATGACTTGCACTTGACTTGATTTTGAGTGAGGGAGGGCTGTGCAGGTCAATGAACATTTATTAGAAAAACATGAACCAAGCCCTGGTTTGTAGTATTGGCTGATTTCTGAGGTGGTAATGCTCACAATGAAATTTCCCCAGGAGCTCTTCTCCTAAGACCCATTTTATGCAGACCCAGAGAGCACACCTCAGGAAAACAATATGTGTGATGATTCCCTTCAATGATATAAATGAAAAGAATGGTGACCACAAATGAGGATACTAGAACTGGAATAATCAAGCTTTTGGACTAGAGAACAGAGGAGAAAATACACTTCCTCTCTTTCCAGAGGTGAGATTGATGTATGTGAACCACTGCCTGCATTTCAAGAATACGTTGAAATTTGACTTATTTTGTTAACTAGTTTCCTCCCAAACTTTCCTCTGCCTACCTCCCCACTTCCTTCTTCCTTGTTTGTGGGAAGAGATAGCTCTCTAGGGAGGGGAGAGAGGAGGGTTATAATTGGAAATAACTGTATTTAGTGACATTAATTATATATGTATATATATATATATATCAATAACATGGAAAAAACCAAATTACTAAGAACATTTATTATTAATACACAAATTAATAATACTAAATGTAGCAATTATAGGCATATTGCAATTTTCCTCATTGGTGTGGGAAACATGGTGAAATGAGTAGAGTTCAAAGTATTTGGATTGAGAGCACTTGGGTCAGAATTCATGTCTGATATTTACCACTTATATGAACTCATTTTGCCTCTCTGGGTCTCAGTTATATCATCTACAACATGAAGAAGATGAACTCATTGGACTCTAAGGTACCAGTGAGGTCTAGATTTTTAATTCTATTTTAACTGTAAGAGAGTTGATTGAGATAATCAATCAATTTTCCAACTCTTTTCATAAGATTAGTTGAACTGGAGTTCAGGGATTGATCTATTGTCTCAGTCTACTCTTTTCTACTGTCTGTAATTCCTCAGAATCCTCACTGATAAAATAAAGGAGCTACAAGTAAAGGCCTCTGAAGTTCCTTTATTTCATAGCTACATAATCTGATTTTCAAGAGTTACTGGCTTAAAGAATATCATATCCAGGATGTTTGCATTATGAAGTCAGGGTTTCACTCATTTCTAAAGTGACACAATTGACAATTCCACTTAGAAATATTGGAATTGTATCTGGTATTTCTATATCCAATATTAATGGTTTTAATTCAACTAGTCCTACAGCCCTCAGAATTGGGGGGAAACACACTGAAAAAATGTCATTATGCTCTATTTCCCTACTGTAATTTTTAATAAATAAAAACAGTAAATATTGAGAATTATGAGAATTAGATCATATTCCTTACTTAATTGTCAGACTAATCTAAATGTGATACCTTGAATGAATAGAGCAATGATTTCTCCTCACCTTGCAAGTACAGAAAATACTGTGGCATGAAGAATCTGTGGAGTATCCAAGCAGAGAAGTCACTGGGAACTTCTGTAATAGGTCAATGAGCATTCTATCTTGTCTCTAAGAGAAATATGTCAAAGATTAAGGAACTAACCTTTGTCTGCTACTAGAACTTTATGATCTTTACTCTTAAGGGATAGAAAATGGTCTCATTTTTGTGCTTGGGATTTTTTCATATTTTTTGTGAGGCAATAAATTTCTTAGGGAAATATTTATCAAAGGGGATAAAAGAGTCTTATGGGACCCAGGACTTGGATTAACCTCAGTAGACTGGATTTCTTGCCTTTGTGATCAAATCGTCTTGGCCATGATAAGAATTGGGGAAGGATAATTACTGTCTCAGCTTTACACCTGGGACTCCAAGCATGATCAAAAAGTGACCTCAGGATACCCTGGCCGCATCTTCCTTATTGGGATGATAAAAGTGGTTATCAAATTAATTTTGAAAAGAAACAGCTTCAGTAATGGAGAATATAAGCTCATCCTAAACCTCAATTTTTATTTGGACCCTAGTGTGACTCATTTTGTCATTAAGATAGGATGGAAATTACACCAGAACTGCTTCTAAACGTTTAAGAAAAAAGCACAGGTACTGTTTTGTTCAAGGTGGAACTATTACTTGGTGTATGCCCTCAAAATGTATGTGCTGGCTACTAAACTGCTGGTGAGAGGAATCATTACTTGGAACCACTGTTTTCCTCTTCTCTTTTTATCCTCATTTCAAGAGCAGTATCCAAAGACAAAACTCACCTTTTCCTTTATGCAATCCAACCTGATCTAACAAGGAATCTCTAATCTAAGGTGAATTTCATTCAATCAAACTTGAGTGGAGATCCTTTTGCCTTGATTGCCAGAAGCTGGAGGTAGTCTAGTATAGAGATAGTATCTCCTTCCAAGAGTGACATGATGTCACCCTCAGCCCTTCACTGGACTAAACTCACTTCTTTTCCTAAAGCCCATCTCTCATTAATTGTTCACTAGAATTGATTGCGATCCTCAGGAACGCTACTTTTCCAAAGAGTATATAAGTTATGAGACCAGCACCATGATAGTCTTTCATCTAAGAGAGATATGGACATATAATCATCTCTTTAGTAAAGTTCTGACATTTTTTAATAAAATAATTAGGTGAGCCAGAAATTAAGTCTCCCATTCCTTTTTAAATACCATACTGGAATGGGCCAATTACATATGCCAATTTTCGAGCCATATATGTTCCTTGTATAGATGCCTTTGGTGATCCCGAGTATCAAGAAACATTCTTTATTAAGTAGAAAGCAAGAACCAAACTTTTCTATAACCTTGAAAAATGTTCTAAATCTGTATTGATTAGGAAATGCAAGTTAATATAAATCTGAGGTACCCCATCACATGTATCAGAAAAGACAAATGCTAGGGGGAATCAGTAGAAATAAGTTAAACAATGAACTGATAATAGAGTATTGAACTGATCCAAACATTCTGGAGAACAATTTGGAAGAAAGCCATAAGGGGTCTAACTCTGTGCATAACCTTTCACTCAGTAATATCACTGTTAGTTCTATATAACAAAGTGACCAAAGAAAAAGGAAATGAACTTAAAATTAAAAAGAAATGTGGGTAGTCTTTCTGAGGTGGCAAAAAATTGAAAACTGAGGGGATGATCATCCATTGCAAAATGGCTAAATAACTTGTGATATATAACTGTGATGGGCTATTATTATGCTGGGGAAAATGAAGATGGGGTGGTTTCAGAAAAATGTGTCAAGACATACATGAACTGATGCAAAGCAAAGTGAGAAGAACCAGGAGATCATTTTACACAGTAACAGAAATTTTGTAATAATGATCAACTGTGAAAGAATAGACTACTCTGATAAGAGCAATAACTGAAGACAATTCCAAAGTATTTGTGATAAAAAAAAAACACTATTCAATCCTAGAGTCAGAAGTGATGAACTGAGTGCAAATTGAAGCATAGTTTTCTGAGTTTTTATTTCATTTTTTGTAATATGACAAGTATGGAAATATGCTTTGCCCAATTTCACATGAATGATAGCATATTATTTACCTTTTCAATGATTGTGAGAGGAGGTACAAAAGAAGTACATAATATGGAACTCAATTTTAAAAAATACTCCTAATAAATAAATAATCAGAAAAATTAAAATAAAGACAAAGTTAAAATAAAAGTTAGCAAAGGAGTGCAACGAAAGTTAGTAATGAAATACAACCTAAAAGAAAAACAAGGCATTTACATTAGCTTCCAAAAAAGCAAAAGATGTCAAGGACTTCCATTGATCCACAAATTCACCTAAAGTGTATTTTTGCTGTTGCATCAGTTCAGTTATGTTCGATGGTGGCTCCTTTTGGGGTTTTCTTTTCTAAGATCCTGATGTGCTTTACCATTTCTTTCCTCAGGTCATTTTGCCCATGGGAAACTGAGACAAACAGGGTTGAATGACTTGGCCAGGGTCACACAGCTAGTAAGTGTCTGAGTCGAGATTCCAGTGGGGTCCTTCTGACTCCAGGGTTAATTCTCTATCCTCTGCAAATCCTAGGGTATTTCACAAAATAGGTTTGATGAGAAGCAAAGTGGTCATAATCTACCTCTCTATTGAATCCTAATACTTGAAAAGGGTAACAAATTCCTTTCAGCCTTGTTTTTTTTTTTAATTTAATTTATTTATTTTAGTTTTGGACATGCATTTCCACAAGATTTTGAGTTCCAAATTTTATCTCCATCTCTTGTCTCTGCCCACCCTAAGACAGTATTCATTTTCATTACCCTTTCCTCCAATCTACCTTTCCTTCTTTCACATCCCTCCCTTCCCTTATGCCCATCTTCTCTATTTTCTTGTATGGCAAGATAGATTTCTATATCCCATTGCGTGTATGTGTTAGTCCCCAGTTGCATACAAAAACAATTTTTAAGATTGGTTTTAAAATTGCGAGTTCCATTTTCTCTCCCTTACTTCCTCCTCCCGGTCCCCCTCCCCCATCATACACACTGAGAAGGTAAGCATTTCAATATATGTTATACATGTGAAGTTATGCAAAACAATTCCATAAGTCATGTTGTGAAAGACTATATATCCCTCCATCCTGTCTTGTTCCTTATTTATTCTGTTCTATTTTTTGACCTATCCCTTCTCAAAAGTGTTTGTTCGAATTTCCCCCTCATCCTTTTTGACCTTCCTTCTATCATCCATCCCAAGGTACATTTATCCCCTTCTTTCCTTCTTTCCTGTAGTGTATGATAAATTTTCATAGCAAATTGAGGGTGCATGTCATTCCCTCCTTAAAGCAAATGCGATGAGAGAAAGTAAGGTTCACTCTTTCGCTCTCAATTCTTCCCCTACATCAAAAGAGCTTTTTCTTGCTTTTTTATGTGAGATAATTTGCCCCATTGTATTCCTCCCTTTCTCTTCCCAATATATTCCTCTCACTCCTTCATTTTATTTTTTTAGGTATCATCCCTTCCTATTCATCTCACTTTGTTACCTCTATCTATATGTATATAATCCCTCTAACTAGCCTCATACTGATAAACATCTCAAGAGTTACAGATATTATCTTTCCATGCAGGAATGCAAATTGTTCAACTTTAGTAAGTCCCTTGTGATTTGTCTTTCCTCTTTACTTTTTCATGGTTCTCTTGATTCCTGTGTTTGAAAGTTCAATTTTCCATTCATCTCTTTTCTTTTCATCAAGAATGCTTGAAAGTCTTCTTTTTACTGAATCACCATTTTCCCCCTGAAGTATTATACTCAGTTTTGCTGGGTAGATGATTCTTGATTCTACTCCTAACACCTTTGCACTGTGGAATATCGTATTCCAAGTCCTCTGATCCATTAGGGTAGAAGTTGCTACATCTTGTGTTATCCTGATTGTATTTCCTTAATACTCGAATTGTTTCCTTCTGGCTGCTAACCATATATTATCCTTGACCTGAAAGGACAGGAACTTAGCTGCAACATTTTTAGGAGTTTATCTTGTGGGATCTCTTTCAGGAGGTGATCAGTAAATTATTTCTGTATTTATTTTACATTCTACTTCTAAAATATCAAGGCAGTTTTCCTTGATATTCCCTTGGAAGATGTTATCTAGGTTCTTTTTTTGATCATGGTTTACAGGGTCTAGTCCTACAATTTTTAAATGGTCTCCCCTGGATCTGTTTTCCAAGTCACTTCTTTTTACAATGATGTATTTCAAATTGCCTGCTATTATTTTATTACTTTGCTTCTTTTTTGTAATTTCTTGATTTTTCATATTCATTGGCTTCCTTCTGCTATATTCTGATCTTAAAAGAATTGTTTTCTTCAATAAGCTTTTATACCCCTTTTTCCTTCAGGCCAATTCTGCTTTTTAATGCATTCTTCTCCTCATTGACTTTTTGCATCTTGTTTGTCATTTGGGTAAGTCTATTTTTTAAAATGTTTTTCTTCTTCAACATTTTTATTGGATCTTTTTTAGCAAGCAGTTGATCCATTGTTCATGATTTTCTCTCATCACTCTCATTTTTCTTTCCCATTTTTGCTCTGCTTCTCTTACTTGGTTTTGAAAATCTTTTTTGAGCTCGTCCATATCCTGAGTCCAATTCACACATATCATGGAGGTGTTGGATGAAAGAATTTTAACTTTATTGTCTTCTGTTTTCATGTTTTGGTGTACCTTGTCACCAAACTAAGATTTTAAAGTCTGATTCTTTTTTCTGCTTTTTGCTAATTTTCTCAGGCCTTTACTTGACTTTTGAGCTCTTTGACAAGGTAATTCTCTCATTCCAGTGAGGATGAGGGTGCAATGTCATCTGTTTAATGCCCTCACAATCTGTTGTCCTAGAGTTCCAGAAAGAGTGGCTGCAGTTGTCCGTGCTTCAGATTTTTCCCTCTCATCCACCGTTTGCCACCCTAGGTTTGGTGCAGACTACTCTACTCTCTCATAGAGGTCCCACAGGGTTTTTGCACTGACCTTCCACTGTCTTGATCAGAGTATCTAAGTCATTCAAAGTAGATCATCTTTACAATATTATGTTACTGTGTACAATGTTCTCCTAGCTCTCCTTTGTATGACCTCATAGAATTTCGATTTTCTGAAACCATTCTACTCACCATTTCTCATGCAGAATAGTAACCCATCACAATCATATATATGGTCAGTCACTCCTAACTGAAGGGTGAATAGTCAACTTCCAATTGTTTGTCACCACAAAGAGAGCACAGTGTTTGTGTGTGTGTCTGTGTGTCCATATATATATATATATATATATATATATATATATATATATATATATATATATATATATATATATATATATATGTATGTATATCTTTATATACACACATATGAATATACATATATGTATGTACATAGATATACACATAAATGTATATATGTATGTGTATGTATATATACACACATACATACATATATATAATTGTTCTATGAGTACTTTCTGTCAAAATGCATTCTTTTCACCTTCTGAGTTATTACTCCAAATACTTGGATCTTTGCATTTATTAAACTCTACATTGCTACACTTTCTTTTTACTACTGTATGTTGCATACCTAATCTGTTTCCCTGATTTACTATTCCTTGTCTTAATACTGTATTGTTTTCATGATTAACGCTTTGGAATACAGCATAAAATTTGAAAGTCACAGGTCACCCTACTATTTGTTCATTTAATTGCTTGATAATCTACATTGACGTTTTCTTCTTCCAGATGAATTTGGTTATGATTGTTTCTAGTTCTACAAAATCAATTTTGCAATTTGATTGCATTGAACTGAATAAGTAAATTAACTAAGGTATAACTGTTAATTTCATTTTGTTGTCTTCACCTAACTATGAGTAAATAATATTTCTCCATTTGTTTAGGTATGTAAATTTTATGAAAGTGTTATATAAGCAGTTTCACTAGATAGGAGGGGTCACAAGTATTTTATGGTGTCTGCTCTCATTTTAAATGGAATTTCTTTTTCTATCTCTTCCTTCTGAATTTAGTTGATAATATACAGAAATATTAATGATTAATGTGAGTTCATTTTCTGTCCTGGAATTTTGCTGAATTGTTAATTGTTTCAACTAAACTTTTAAGTGATTCTCTAGGGTTATCTGAGTCTATCATCATATCATCTACAAAAAGTTATAGCTTTATTTTTTCATTGCCTATTTTTATCCCTTCAATTTTTTTCTTGTCTCTACTTCTGACTTCATTGGAAAAGCATGAAGCTCATCATCATAACAGACAAGTCTTGCTCTTAGGTTTAGATAGATAATGCTCCTCATTTTAAAAAAAGGTTCCATTTATTGCTATGCTGCTCGTAATTTCCTATGATTTGTGTTATTATTGTTATTGATATTGCCATTCATGGTGATAGTTACTTTAACACTGAACCAGCCTTGCATTCCTCATCAGCACACAGATCACGCTGGAGAAATTCATATATTATGAATATAATATAGGTGGAGAGATCTTCCAAGTAAGATTGCAACTTACTCGACATCAAGCAATTCAAAATGTAGACAATCCATATGCATGTAATGGATGAGGGAAGAATTTCAGTCAGAGATGATGACTACCATTATCAGATAATTCATACTTGAGAAAGGTATAATAAATTTCATATAAGTAAAAAGACCTTCCAGTATAGGAAAAGACTTTTTCCTACATCAAATATTTCATAATGGAGAAAAATATTTTAAATATAATGAAGGTGGGAAGGTTTTCTATTGGAGGAGAGCACTTACTGTTTATCAGAGAATTCATACTGGTGAAAAAAAAAAACTTATAAATGTAGAAAACCCTTCAGTTAAAGATGAAGACTTACACAACATCAGGTATCTGAAACAGGAGAGAAACCTTATGAACATAATGAAGGTGGAGAGATCTTTCAAAAGAGAGCTATCAAAGTTATTTTTTTTAATTTTACATGAGAAAATGTTCTAAATCATCACTGATTAGTGAAACATAATTTCAAGCAATCTGAAGTACTACCTCACAGCTATTAGATTGACTAATAGGATAGAAAATGAAAATGACAACTGTTGGTAGGAATGTGGGAAAATGTAGTGTTTGTGGAGTTGTGAAATAATTCTGTCATTCTGTAGAACAATTGTGTATTATGCACAAAGGACTATAAAACCAGGCATATCCGTTTACCTAACAAGATCACTAATAGTTGTAAAACAGAAAAGATACTTAAAAATAAAGTCAAAGGAAAATGACCCATATGCATAAAAATATTGATAGCAGCTCTTTCTGCTGCCATGGGGTTGGAATTGGAGGGACAGCTCAATTGGGGAATGGCTGAACAAGTTGTGGTTTATGATTGTGTTGGAATACTATTGTATCACAAGAAATTATGAGCTCTGAGAAAAACCTGGAAAGAGTTGCTTCAAATGATATAAAGTGAAAAGAGTCGAACCAAGAGAAAATTATAATTAGCAACAATAATATTGTAACGAATGAATTTATTCTGAGCAATACAATGATCAAAAAATTCTGAAGGATTTATGATGAATAATGCTATACATACCCAAAGAAAGAACCGATGGTGTTTGAATACATTTTGGAAGAAGTGTTTTATTTACTTCCTTTATTATTTCTTGGTTTTTTTCATATTTTGCTCTGTGTTTTCTTTTACAATATGAGTGATATGGAAGTATATTTTGCATGACTACACATATATAGCCTATATCTAATTGCTTACCTTCTGAAAGAGGAGGGTGTGAAGGTAGGGAGAGAATTTCAAACTCAATGTTTAAAATGAACCCTGAAAATTGTTTTTTAATGTAAATGGAGAAAGTAAAACACCAAATAGAAATTAAAATAGTAACGAGCAGAACAGGATGATTTGGAAGAGGTGTGGGGTACAATTCCTTAAAGCTTATATTAGAGCAAGTGACCCTTATGACTCTGACATTGATTCCACTACTGTATTTGCTTCTCACCTTAACAGCTATGAGACCATGACCCTAAATGGATACCTTTCATCCAATCCAAACCCTGTAGCTCTCATTTATGTGGTGTCTTCTCCCATTTTAATGAAAGCTTCATGAGGGCAGGCAATTGTTCTTTTCTGTTTTTTGCATTCCCAATGATCAGTCCAGTACCTTGTACATAGTAAATATTGAATAAATATCTCTTGCCTTGCTACTGTTCAATTGGACGATGCCATAAATATCCTGTTGAATAAATACCTGAATGGTATAGTAAAGTACTTTGCCAGTGAACTCATTTCTTTCCTACAATAATTAAATGAAAAAAATGACATAAAAACAATGAAAAAATTGTGCTTAATAATGAAGAGCTTATCTATAAACGACGAAGTTCTTGCCTCACCAACCTTGCCAGGGCTGCCTTCACGTCCTTGTTCCTCAAACTATAGATGGCAGGGTTTAAGGTTGGGGGCACCACAACATAGAAGACAGACAGTAAGAGGTCAAGCACAGAAGGAGTCTCAGAGCTGGGTTTTACATGAGCCACAAAACCAGATGTGAAAAATACAGAGGCCACAATGAGGTGGGGCAGGCATGTGAAGAATGCCTTGGACCTGCCTTCTGTGGATGGCATCCTTAGAACAGTGGAAAAAATGTAGACATAGGAGATAACAATGTAGAAAAAACAACCAAGCCCCAAAATTATAGTTGTAACAATGGTTCCAATTTCTGCAAAATTTGGCTGTGAACAGGAGAGTCTGAGCAAATGAGGGATCTCACAGAAGAACTGGCCAAGGACATTACTTTTACAGAAGGGTACAGAGAATGTGTTTACTGTGTGCATGATTCCTGAGAGATTCCCACCAATCCAAGAAGCTACTGCCATCTGAATGCAGGACACTCTATTCATGAGGGTCTCATAGTACAGGGGCAGGCAAATGGCTGCATATCGATCATAGGACATCACTGTCAGCAGAATCAGCTCAGTACATCCAAACAAAAAAATACAATAAGTCTGCATAGCACATTCAGGGATGGTGATGGAATTCCTGTGGGTCAGGGAGATGAAGATGGACTTAGGTACTGTGATGGAAATGTAACAGAGATCTATGAAAGACAAATGTCTCAAGAAGAAGTACATGGGAGTATGAAGGTGATGGTCGATGATAGTTAGAAGGATAATGAGCATATTCCCCATCAGAGCTGCCAGATAAATCAGGGAGAAAAGCACAGCATGTAAGACCTGTAGCTCCCAGACATCTGAGAAACTCATGAGGAGGAAGTTGGTGATGACTGTGTGATTGGTCATTGACTTCCTAGGGTCACACAAGCAAAAACAGGAAAAGATCAGAAAGAAATTGGGCCATCCATTGGGCCATGTTCATTATGGGAGTCATGGAATTTCTTTTTAAGACCAAAGTCCTGCAAGGGAGGAGAGCCTCATGGTCATCCTTGATGACCTTTTCAAATCTTATGAGCTTCGGCTTGGATGCAGGAATCAATTATCCTCTCAATCAATCCCTAGCTGAAAATATGTGCTGCAGAAGAGAAGACAGTGTTGGAGTGGATTTGCCTCATTCTTCCCAGCCAACTTCAGCCTCATTTCAGATGCCTTTTGCAAAAGAGATCAATATACAAAGTGGAGAATCCCTGCAGAGAGTAATTCAAAGAGCCTGTTAAATTAAATCTTTAACTGAAAAAGAAGGAGAATTGGAAGCAGGGATGTTGGAAAGCAGAATACAGAGGCCATTCTACAGGATCTTAGGATTCACAAAGAGAAGGACATTGGTAGTGAAGAGCAAAATATTCTATTTTAGTAAGAGTCCATCTCCACACCATCTGATTTAGCTATAGGCAGCCCAATATTATATAGGAAGGACTAGGAAAAATACTGGTGGGGACCTAGAAATCAACCCTCATTAATTTAAAATCATTTTGTACATGAACACAAACATTTGAAGAGCATATTAAAATTCAAAAAGCAAAATAAATCTAAGAGGAACTATTAACAGAAAGGAATAAGCATTTATATTGTGCGTACTGTGTGCCAGGTATTGCATAAAATGCTTTTCTATTTTTTTCCTTCTTCCTTCTTTTCTTTCTTTCTTTATTTCCTTCTCTTCCTTCCTTCCTTCCTTCCTTCCTTCCTTCCTTCCTTCCTTCCTTCCTTCCTTCCTTCCTTCCTTCCTTCCTTTCTTCCTTCCCTCCTTCCTTCCTTCCTTTCTACCTTCCTTCCTTCCTTCCTTCCTTCCTTCCTTCCTTCCTTCCTTCCTCCCTTCCTTCTTTCCTTCGTTCCTTCGTTCCTTCCTTCGTTCCTTCCTTCGTTCCTTCCTTTTTTCTTTCATTTTTTCCTTCCTTCCTTTCCTTCCTTCATTCCTTCCTTCCTTTTTAGACTCTCTCATTTCACCATGCTTTCAACAACAATGAGTAAAATGTTCATAATATGCCTATAATTTGATAGATTCAGTGTTATTAAGTTGTGTAGTAAAAATAAATTTCTCAAGTGATGTTTTTTACATTTTCCTTCCTTCCTTCCTTTCTTCCTTCCTTCCTTCCTTCCTTCCTTCCTTCCTTCCTTCCTTCCTTCCTTCCTTCCTTCCTTCCTTCCTTCCTTTAATTTTTTCTTTCCTATATTAAACAGGTTAAAGTAGCTGAGATTGAAACTAAGAATCACCTACAATCAAAACAGAGTATCCTTCAGGGGAAAAAAATGGTCATTCAATGAAATAGAGGACTTTCAAGAATTATTGATAAAAATTTTATAGCTGAATAAGTAATTTATCTTTCATACACAAGTTTCAAGAGAAACTTCAAAAGGAACACAGTAAAGAAAACTCATAAAGGAACTACAAACTTTGAATTGCTAACATTCCCACACAGAAAGATAATATTTGTAACTCTTTAGACTTTTCTGAGTATTAGGATAGTTGTAGGGATTATATACATATAGACAGAAGGAACAGCATGAATTGAGTAGGTGGGGATGATATCTAAAAAATATAATTAAGGTATGAGAGAAGAATATATTGGGGAAAAGGTGATAAATAGAATGAGGCAAATAATCTTACAAAAAAGAATCAAGAAAAAAACTTTTACAATGAATGGGAAGAGGGGGGAGATGAGAGGGAAAGAATGAATTTTATACTCTTATCTCATTTGCTTTAAAGAGGGAATAACAAAATTTGGTATGAAAAATCTATCTTACATTACAGGAAAATAAGGGATAAAGGGACAAGCAGGGGTTGGGCAGATGATAGAAGGGAGGGGAAATGGGAAGTGGGGATACTTAGAAGTAAACATTTTTGAGGAGGGATAGGGTAAAAAGAGAAAATTGAATAAACAAGAGGCAGAATATGATGGAGGAAAATATAGTCTTTCACAATGACTGTTACGTAAAAGTTTTGCATAGCTACACATATATAGCCTGTATAAAATTGCTTGCCTTCTCAGTGCAGGTGCGGGAGAAGGGAGGAAGGGAAGGTAGCTGTAACTGAAAATTTTAAAAATGAGTGTTTTAAATTGTTTTATACATGCAACTGGAAAATAAGATATATAGACAATAGGGTATAGAAATCTATCTTACCTTAAAAGAAAATAGAGGGAATAAGAGAAGGAAAGGGATGTGATAGGAGGGAGAACAGATTGAGGAAATTGGTATCCAAAATGCATGCTGCCCTCGGGTGGGTGAAGGGGAGAGATGCGGAGAAAATATGGAACTCAAAATCTTGTGGAACAAGCTGTTGAAAATCAAAAATAAATAAATAAATTTATAGAAAATGACTGAAATGTTAATCTCCTGTGACCCAAGCTCTTGCTGCAAAGAGGTCAATAACAAGCAGAAAGATTCCATCAACAAGAAAATATTGTTTTTATGTTCTTGCAGCAAATCTATAAAACAAAAATAGATGTAAATCAGTGGTACCAATGTTTAAATAGATGTTGGCACTTGAATGGATTGGACCAGTTAATGTTGTAAGAAATGCTGACTACAAGAGATGAGAAGACTCACATGAAAAGACACAAAGTGATACGAACACATCCAAGAAAAAGACAGAGTGTGCAAGCTCAAAAACTACCTCTGGAAAAAAACTGTACTCATGACAAACTTGAAAGTTTAATCTGTGTTATTACGAATTTCTCCAATTCCTTTGAAATTTACACTGAATTTGTCAATGATCATTTATTACAAAATTGTGAACCAATCCCTGGTTTGTAGCATTAACTGATTTCTGATGTGGTAACACTCACAATGAAAGTTCTACAATTGACTCCCAACTGCCATTTTAAGTGGAACCACAATGGAACCACAAAGCATATCTCTGGAAAACTATATGCATGAAGATTTATTACAATGAGGTAAATTGAAAGAATGGTAACAACAAATAGGGATACTAGAACTTGAAGAATCAAGCTTGGGAATAGAGAAAATAGGAGAAAATTCACCTTCTGCTTTTGACAGAGGTGAGATTGATGAATGTGGACCACTGACTGCATTGGTAGGATACACGGATATTTGGCATATTTTGCTAAGTGGTCTCTCAGACTTTCCAATGGCCACCTTTTTCCTTCCATCTTCATTCTTTGTTTCCAGACATTTCTCTTTAGGGAGGTGAGAGAGAAGGGCTATATTTGCATATGGCTATATTTAGAGATGTTCAAAGAAAAAAAAACAATAAAATGTAAAAAACATCACTTGAGAAATTTATTTTTATTACACAACTTAATAACTATCAAATTACAGGCATATTATGAACATTTTACTCATTTTTATTGAAAGCATGGTGAAATGAGGAGAGTCTAATGGGTTTGGGGTCAGAATATTCTGGTCAGCATTCACCTCAGGTATTTACTATCCGTATGAGCTCATTTTTCCTCTCCGGGTCTAGTTTCCTTATTAGCAGCATGAAGAAAATGAACTCATTTGCCTCTAAATTTCCTTCGAGATCTAGATTTTATATTCTATTTTCAGTCTAAGAGGACTAATTGAAGCAGCACACAAATGCTCCAACTCTTTTAGTAAAGCTTGTTGAGCTGAGGTAGGGTGGGTGATTGATCCATTGACTCAGTCTACTCCTTTCTCCTGTTTGTAATTCCTCAGATCCCTCATTGGTAAAACATAGGAGATAGGTCGGATGTCCTATTTTATTTGTTGTTGTTGGTAAAACATTACAACTATATCTGATGGCCCCTTTTATTTCAGAACTTCATAATATGATTTTCAAGTGGCATTGGTTTAATAAATGTGATATCCAGAATGTTTGCACTACGAAATCAGATTGCACTCCTTTCTGAAGTGACACAACTGACATTTTTACTTAGAAATATTGGAATTTCATCGGTCATTAGTAAATCTAATATCACTTCTGCTTTTGATTCTTTTAAGTTCTTCCCACATAAAAATTTCATTGGCTTCAAGTGGGTAGTTTCAGGAAGTCAAGAGGAGGAATACCTCCACTAATGCAAATCTTCCAATGTTCTGGACCTTAGAGTTTTTGAGAGCTGCCTGAGGAGCTGAGAGATTAAATAATCTGCTGAAGAGATACCAGCCAGGATCCTGGGGATCTGAAACCTAGCCATCCAGACTTCAGAACTTACTCTCTGTCTCCTACATCATGTTGCTCTATTTTATGACCTATTAAACTCTTTGCATTTGCTTCTCTTATGCCCTTCAAAATTGATGCAAAACACATTTCAAAAAAAAAATTGTCTTTTTACTCTATTTTCCCTAGTCTATTTGCTAGTGAGAAAAAAAGAATAAATACTGAAAATTATGAGAATTAGCTCATATGCCTTAATTAACTGGCAAACTAATCTTACTCTGGTGCCTTGAGTGAACAGAGCTATCATTTCTTCTCACCTGGTAAGTCCAGAAAATAACTTGTAGTGAAGAATCTGTGGGATATCTTGAAGAGAAGTCACTGGGAGCTTCTGAGACAGGTAAATAAGCATTCTGCCTTATCCATACATAAGAGAAATCCTTCAAAGATTAGCGAATTAACTTTTTTCTGATGCTAGACCTTAATCATCTTTACTCTTAAGAGATTAAAAATACTGTATTCTTTGTGCTTAGAATCTTTTCATGTTTCTTTATGGCAACAAATTGCTTAGGAACAGATTTCTCAAAGTGGAAGAAAAAGCCTTATGGGACCCAGGCCTCTGATTAACCTCAATAGACTTCATTTCTTGCCTTTGTGATCACATCATCTTGGCCATGATGTGTGACTGGGGAAGGACAATTACTGTCTCAGCTTTACCCCTGGGACTCCACATTATGATCAAACATGTTCCCAGTATAGCTTGGCCAGTTCTCAATGATACAGGTGATAGAAGTGATTATGAAGGTAATTTTGAAGAAACACAGAATCCAAAAAGGAGAACATAAGCTCACCTTAAACCTAATTTTTATATTTGCACCCTGGTGTGATTCATTTTGCCACAAGACTAGTATGGAAATTATGTTAAGACTTCCATTAAATGTTTAAGGAAGTAAGTATAGGCAATATTGTGTTCAGTCTAGAATTATTATTATGTGTATGTCTTCTAAATTTATGCATTGGCTACTGAAGTTCTTGATGAGAGAAATCATTATTAATAATCAAAGATTTGGGACCATTCATATTTCTCCCTTATTTTGTATCCTCATTTTAAGAAATCTCCAAAAGTTGAGCTAATCTTTTCCTCTATTCAATTCCACTTGATCTTAAAAGAAATCTCTAAGTCTAAACTGAATTATATTCAATCAAGCTTGGGTAGAGATGGATCCTTTTATCTAGATTGTCTGAGACTGGGAGTAGTCCTCTATAGAGATAGTCTTACTGTCCAAGAGTGACATGATTGCACCCTCAACCCTTCACTGTAAAAAGCTCATTTCTCTTTGTCAAGCCCATCTCTCATTAATTGATCTTCAGAGTTGATTGCCACCCTCAGGAACACTCCTTTTCTAATCGACATATAAGTAATGAGAACACAACCATGATTGTTTTTCATGTAAATGAGAGATGTACCTGCAACCATCCTTTTTTTAAAAAAAATGTTTATTTATTTTTAGTTTTCAATATTCATTTCTATAAAGTTTTGAGTTCCAAATTTTCTCCCCATCTCTCTCTTCCCTCACTCTATAACAACTTATATTCTGATTACCCCTTCCCTCAAAATGCCCTCCCTTCTATCACATCTCCCCCTACCCTTATCCCCATATTCTCTCTTTTCTTGTGGGGCAAAATCGATTTCTACAACCCATTACCTGTATTTCTTATTTCCCAGTTGCATGGCAAAACATTTCTAAATATACTTTCCTAATCCTTTGAATTCCAACTGCTCTCCTTTCCTCCCTCCTCACCCATACCCACTGAGAAGGTAAGCAATTCAATATAGGCTATAAATGTGTAGTTTGGAAAAAAATTTTTGTAATAATTATACCATGTAAGACTAACTATATTGCCCTCCATCCTATCCTGCTAGCCTTTAATTCTAATCACTCTTTTGACCTTGTCCCTCCCCAAAAATATTTACTTCTAATTACTCTATTCTCCCATTTGTCCTCCTTTCTGTCATCCCCCTAACCCTCCTTGTATCTTTCTCCCCTACTTTCCTGTAGTGTAAGAAAGATTTTTATACCAAATTGAATGAGTATGTTATTCCCTCCTTTAGTCAAATATGAAGAGATTAAGCTTCACTTTTTTCCTCTCATCTACTGCCTTTTCTCCTCCACTGAATAAGCTTTTTCTTGCCTATTTTATGAGTGATAATTTCCATCATTTCATTTATCTCTCTCTCCTTCCAGTGTATTCTTCTCACCCATTAATTTTATTTTTTTTTAGATATCATCCTTCTTATTCAACTCACCCTGTGCTCTCTGTATATGTGTGTGTTTATATGTATGTATTTAATATATGTATGTGTATGTATGTTTATATATGCATGAATAAGTAATATATACATATGTGTATATATACATATATGTGAGTATGTACATATACATAGTGAAACTACCCAAATATGGAAAAAAGTCTCAAGAGTCACAAATATTATCTTTCAATATAGGAATGAAAACAGTTCAAATTTAGAAAGTGCTTTATGATTTCTCTCTCCTGTTTACCTTTTCATGCTTCTCTTGATTCTTGTGTTTGAATGTCAAATTTCTTTACAGGGGAGGGCAGGAGCCAAGATGGTGAAGTAGAAAGACTCATGTATGATAGTTCTGAACCCACAGCCCATAAATTTCCTGTAAAAAGAACTCCCCACAAATTCTGGAGCAGTGCAAGCCACGTAACAACACAGTGGAGGAGATTTCCGTTCTAGAGAGCCCTGAAACACCAAATCCAAAAGTCCGTTATGCACCAGACATGGAGCCCACCACTGCCCTGCCTTTGCCGGGTGGCCCCTAGCGGAGCAGATCTGAGCAGACTTCAAGGACGGAATCTCCAGCGGCCACGAAGTTCCCTCAATCCTCAGGCGCTACAGGTCAGTAAAAGAGACTTATGGGCTGGCCGAGAGGGGAGCATATCTCAGGCCCCCTCAGGAGGCAGCAGCAGGGACAGGGACAGCAGCAGACCCGGGCTCCCCAAGCAGGCAGGAGCTCTGCTCCATTACAAAACGTCTCTGCATAAAGCCCCTGATGGAACTGACCCTGGGAAGAGGCCCTGCCCCCACCTGAACAACAGAACTTAAGCTCATGTTGAATAGCAGCCATGCCCACGGCTGAAAGCCCTGAGGCTGGAGAGCATCATTTTAATCTCAGACCCCAAGCACTAGCTGAACGGATCTAGGCAGGGGTGTAGAGGAATCTCAGAAATCAAGTAACTGACTGGGAAAATGCCAAGAAAAGGGAAGAAAAATAAGACCATAGGAGGCTACTTTCTTGGGGAACAGATGATGTTTCCTTCTTTCAATTCTGATGAGAAAGTACAATGCTTACCGTCAGGAAAAGGCATAGAAGCCAAGGCCTCTACATGCGAAACAGCAAAAATAGATATCCAATGGGCTCAGGCCATAGAAGAGCTCAAAAAGGATATGGAAAATCAAGTTAGACAGGTGGAGGAAAACTGGGAAGAGAAATGAGAGAGATGCAAGAAAAGGATGAAAAACAGGTCAATACTTAGCTCAAGGAGAACCGAAAAAATGCTGAAGAAAGTAACACCTTGAAAAATAGGCTCACTCAATTGGCAAAAGAGGTTCAAAAAGCCAATGCGCAGAAGAATGCTTTCAAAAGCAGAATTAGCCAAATGGAAAAAGAGGCTCAAACGATCACTGAAGAAAAAAATAGTTCTCTCAAAATTAGAATTGAACAGATGGAGGCTAATGACTTTTTGAGAAACCAAGAAATCACCAAACAAAACCAAAACAATGAAAAAATGGAAGAGAATGTGAAATATCTCATTGGAAATAGAACTGACCTGGAAAATAGATCCAGGAGAGACAATTTAAAAATGATGGAACTACCTGAAAGCCATGATCAAATAAAGAGCCTAGACATCATCTTTCATAAATTATCAAGGAAAACTGCCCTGAGATTCTAGAACCAGAGGGCAAAATAAATATTGAAGGAATCCATTGATCACTGCCTGAAAGAGATCCAAAAAGAGAAACTTCTAGGAACATTGTGTCCAAATTCCAGAGTTCCCAGGTCAAGGAGAAAATATTGCAAGCAGTTAGAAAGAAACAATTCCAGTATTGTGGAAATGCAATCGGGATAACACACGATCTTGCAGCTTCTACATTAAGGGATCGAAGGGCGTGGAATAGGATATTCCAGAGGTCAAGGAAACTAGGACTAAAATCAGCAAAACTGAGTATAATGCTTCATCGAAAATATAGTCTTTCAGTGAAATAGAGGACTTTCAAACATTCTTGATGAAAAGACCAGAGCTGAAAATAAAATGTGACCTTCAAACACAAGAATGAGAAGCATGTAAAAGCAAACAGCAAAGAGAAGTCATAAGGGAGTTACCAAAAGTGAACCATTTACATTCCTACATGGAAAGACAATGTTTGTAACTCTTAAAACTTTTCAGTATCTGGGTAGTTAGTGGGACTACATGCACACATACATACACACCCACACACACACATGTACATACCTGCATGCACACACACATACACACGTGCATGAACACACAGAGATAGGGAGCACAGAGTGAATTGAATAGGATGAGATCATTTCTTAAAAGAAATTAAGGTAAACGGGGAGAGAGAAACGTAGTGGGAGGAAAGAGGGTGAAATGAAATGGGGTAAATTTTCTCTCATTCCAGAGGCAAGCAGGAGGTATTTTAGTGGAGGGAAAAAGAGGAGAGCTGAGAAAAAAACATGAAGTTTACTCTCATCACATTCGACTAAAAGAATGAATAAAATCCACACTTATTTCGGTGTGAAAACCTATCTTACAATACAGGAAAGTGGGGGAGAAGGAGATAAGCAGGGTGAGGGTGATAATGGAAGGGAGGGCAATGGGAGGAGGGAGTATTTTGAAGTCAACACTCGCGGAGGGACAGGATCAAAAGACGGAAGCGAAACAATGAGGGGAAGGATAGGATGGAAGGAAATATAGTTAGTCTTACACAACATGACTATTTTGGATGTCATTTGCAAAGCTACACAGATATGGCCTATATTGAATTGCCTGCCTTCCCAAAGGGAATGGGTCGGGAGGGAGAGATGGGGAGAATTTGGAACTCAAAGTTTTAGAAACAACTGTTGACTATTGTTCTTGCTACTAGGAAATAAGAAATACAGTTAATGGGGAATAGAAAGTCATCTGGCCCTACAGGACAAAAGAGAAGATGGGGACAAGAGAAGGGAGGGATGATAGAAGAGAGGACAGATTGGTGATAGGGAAAATTAGAATGCTCGGTGTATTGGAATGGGGGGAGGGGACAAATCGGGAGAAAATTTCGAACCCAAAATTTTGTGAAAATGAATGTAAAAAGTTAAATAATTAAAATAAAATAAAAATTAAAAAGAATTTCTTTTCAGGTCTTGTCTGTTCATCAGAATGCTTGAAAGTCCTCTATGTCATTGAATGACTGTTTTTTCCGCTGAAATATTATACTCAGTTTTTCTGGGTGTTTCTTGGTTTTAGTCCTAGTTCCTTTTAATTCTGGAATATCATATTCCAAGCCCTTCAATCCTCTAATTTAGAAGCTGGCAGATCTTGTGATATCCTGATTGTGTTTCCAAAATACTCGAATTATTTTTCTCTAGCTGCTTGCAATATTTTACCCTTGACCTGAGAACTCTAGAATTTGGCCACAATAGTCCTAGTAATTATGCTTTATGGATCTCTTTCAGTAGGAGAAGGGTGGATTATTTCAATATTTATTTTATCCTCTGGTTCTAGAATATCAGGGTAATTTTCCTTAATATTTTCATGAAAGATGATGGTGAGGCTCTCATTTTTGATCATGACTTTCAAGCAGTCCCATAAGTTTTAAATTGTCTCTCCTGTTTCTATTTTCCAGTTCAGTTATTTTTCCAGTATACTGTTTCACAATGTCTTCTATTTTTTTCATTCTTTCCCTTAATATGTGCCTTATGTGATCCAAATTATGAGGAATCCTTCTTTATTAAGTGGAAAAAAGAAAATTGAAGCTATCCATAGTCATTAAAAATGTTTTAGATCTCTACTGATTAGAGAAAGGTAAATTAAAATAATTCTGAGGTACCACCTCATTCCTATAAGAAATGAAAAATACTGTAGGGGATGAGTAAAAAAAATCGGTTCACTAATTAACTAATGAGTAGTGAATTAATGCAACCATTCTGGAGAACAATTTGGAAGTGGGCCAGAAAGGCTCTAAAATTGTGCATACCCTATGACTCAGCAATTTCACTGCTAGGTCTCTATACCAAAATGACTAAAGAAAAGGAAAATGAATCTATAATTCAAAAAAGGTAGCAAGTATTTCTGTGGTGGCAAAGAATTAAAAACTAAGGTGATGCTCATCAATTGAGGAGTAACCAAATAACTTGTGTTATATGATTTCGATGGAATATTATTATTCTGTGGGAAGTGAAGATTGAGTGGTTTCAGAAAAATATGTCAAGACCTGTGTGAATTGATACAAAGCAAAGTGAGAAAAACCATGGCATCATATTACACAGCAACAGCAATGTTTTACTGATCATTCCCTGTGAAATACTTGACTATGCTGATAAATACGATGATCCAAGACAAATCCAAAGTATTCACAATCAAAAAAATTCCATTCTCTTCTAGAGATAGAACTGTTGAACTGAGTGCAAATTGTTTTTTTGAAATATGACTAATATGGAAATATAATTTGCACAATTTCACATAAATGGTATAATATTATTTGCCTTCTCAGTGAGTGTGCTACAAGGTAGACAGGAATGAAAAAATTTGAAAATTCATTAAAAAGCATTCTAATAAATAAATAATTTTAAAAAGTTAAAGTAGAAACAAAGTGAAAATAAAAGTCAAAAGTGAAGTAAAATAAAAGTTACTACTGAAGCAAAATTTAAAAGCAAAAGAAAGCCTTTACTTTAGGCTTCAGAAAGGACAAAAGATACAAAAGACTTCTATTGATCCATAAATTTACCTAAAGAAAATTTTTGTTGCTAAATAATTTCAGTCATGTTCAACTTTATGACTCCATTTGGGGTTTCCGTGGAAAAGATAGTGGAGTGCTGTGTCACTTTCTTCCTCAGTTCTTTGTACAGATGAGAAAATGAGGAAAACAGAATTAAATGACTTGACCAGGGTCACATAGTTAGCAAATGTCTGAATCCAGTTTTCACCTGCAGACCTTCTGAATCCAGGGCTCATTCCTTTTCCATTGCTTCTTCTAGGAGGCTTCACAAAATAGGCTGGATGAGAAGCAAAGCAGTGATCGTAATCTAACTCTCTATTGAGTCTTGCTCTTCCTTCTAGCCTTGTTTTTAAGAATACTCTCAAAAGAGCAATGAACTTTGGGTTACTATTGAAACAATCTACTGATATTCTGGTAAATCTCTCCATCCCATGTGGTCATCTATCCCTCTTCCCTTCCAGATTCATAGATCTACCTTGTATGAACTATCCCTCAAAGACAGGGAAACTTAACCTTTTTCCCCTTAGATTTTCATAGCTTCCTGATCTACCATATAAGGGTTTTGACTTTCATTGGTCGTGTAGATCCAATCACAATAGTCACAATAACAATAGTAGCTAGTATGAACGTTGAACTTTAAAATCTGGTAGTTCATATACCACTTTTCATTTGATCCACATGGCTCTCTAACATAGGTATTATTGTTTTCTTTTTACAGTGTGAAAACTGAGACTGAGAGAGGTTAAGTAATTTGTCCATGATCACATAACTAGCAAACAACTGATGCAGGATTCATTAGTTCAATGGCTGCGATGTAGATGATCCTCTTCTTTCTCCACCAGTCTTGCTGCTAAGGAACTCATCTCCTATTTCCAGAAGTCCAGGCTGTCAAATTCCTGAAGTCCAAGATATAACTCTTGAGACTAGGATGGTCAAAGAAATATTCCTTATGTTGCAGAAAAGCCAGAATCTGGTATTTGTGCCTTAGTCAGCTATTATCATCTATCTAGTATCAATAGTTCAGAAATAGTATTGTCCATTCTGCTTCTTTGGGGCCGTAATGGGGAACACATCGAGTTTCTATATTGTCACCCAAGTTATTTCAACATTTCCAGTATGCTGCCATATATTAGGTTAGGCATGTGCACTCTCAAGTTCCTGGCCACTGGCTGGAGGTCACAAAAAGATAAAGAAAAGCAAATAATCAGAAGGAACCCTGCTCTGCATTTATGTGAATGAGGACATGCATCTTCCATTTCTTTATTCCATTCCAAGACAACTATTAACAGTTCCTACATATGGTATTACGTAATTAGTAGGGAAGGAGAGAGATGTTTTGTTTAATCCATATCACAGACAGTAGTGAAAAGGCAAAAAGGAGTTTTTTAAAGTCTTAGCAGACCTGATGTTAGAAGAGCAAAAAAGGACAGCAGCCCTTCAAGAGGTTGAGCTAAAAATCCATTTATTTTTGAAGTCATCCACATTTACTGAAGTTGGTTCCCTGGGAAGCACTGAAGGTCCCTTCCAAATCTGCCTGATCTTGGAGTAGCCAGAAATATTGATACTTAAGACAAAATTTGGTCTTTTCCTCTTCTAAGGTGTCATTTGAAAGGTCAGTGGGCTCTGTGAAAATATATAAAAACAGGTAAAGGTAAAAGGTTGGATTGGAGTATATTGTGTTTCAGACGATGTAGGAAAAGCAGGGGTAGTAATCCTAATCTCAGAAAAAGCAAAAGCAGAAACACATCTAGTCAAAAGAGATAAGGAGTGAAAATATATCCTGCCAAGGGGTACCACAGAAAATGAAACAATATCCTTACTGAACATAAATGCTCCAAGTGGTATAGCAACCAGATTCTTAGAGGAGAGGTTGGGGGAGTTGCAGGAAGAAATAGGCATCAAAGCTATACTTATGGAGGGCCTCAAATTCCCTCTCTCTGAACTTGATAAATCTAACATTACAATAAACAAGAATGAAGTTAAGGAGATTAATAAAACTCTGGATGAGGAAGATATGATAGATCTCTGGAAAAAAATGGAATGGGGATAGAAAGGAATATATGTTTTCTCAGTAGCACATATACAAAAGTTGACCATGTTACAAGGCCTAAAAATCTCACAACGCAGAAAGACAGTGATAGTCAATGCATGGTTCTCAGATCTTAATGCAATAGAAATTATCTATAATGAAAGGCCATGGAAATACAAACCAAAAAGTAATTGCAAACTAAATAATCTAATGCTGCAGAAGGAGTGAGTTAAACAACAAGTCATAGAGATATTCAACAACTTCATTCAAGAGAATGGCAATAATGAGACAATATACCAAACCTTATGGGAAACAGCAAAAGCAGTTTTTTTGGGGAAGTCTTATATCTTTGAATGCCTTCATGAATAAAACAGAGAAAGAAGAGATCAAAGACTTGGGCATGCAACTGAAAAAGCTAGAATAAGAACAAATTGAAAATCATCAACTAAACACCAAATTAGAAATAGTAAAAACCAAGGGACAGATCAATGAAAATGAAATTAATAAAACTATTGAACTAATAAATAAAACTAATAGTTGACTTTATGAAAAAAACTAATAAAATTCATAAACCTTTGGTCAATTTGATTACAAAAAGAAAAGACAAAACCAAATTACCAATATCAAAAATGAAAGGGGTAGCTCCCCTTCAATGAGGAGGAAATTAAAACAATAACTGGAAATTACTTTGCCTGACTTTATGTCCAAAAAATCAACAAACTAAGTGAGATGGATGAGAATGTCAAAATATATAAATTTCCCAGATAAACAGAAGATGAAGTTAAATACTTAAACAAGCCCCATCTCAGAAAAAAGAAATTGAACAAGCCATCAATGTGCTCCCTAGGAAAAAAAATGTCCAGGGCCAGATGAATTCACAAGTGAATTCTATCAAACATTTAAAGAACAGTTAATTCCAATATTACATAGACTATTAGAGAAAACTGGGGAAGAAAGAGTACTCTTGAGCTTTTTTTATGATACAAATATGGTTATTTTTCCTGAACCAGGAAGAGTCAAAACAGAGGAAGAAAATTATAGACCAATTTCTGTAATGAATATAGATGCCAATATTTTCAGTAAAATTTTAGCAAAAACAATACCGTAACTTATCACAAGAAAAATATTATCAGGTAGGATTTATACCCAGAATGCAAGACTCATTCAATATTAGGAAAAGTTTTAGCATTTTTGATCATATCAACAATAAAACTCACAGAAAACACAAGATTATCTCAACAGATGAAGAAAAGGCTTTTGACAAAGTGCAACGCCCATTCCTATTAAAAACACTGGAGAGTATAGGAATAAAGGAAATTTTGCATAAAATAATAAGTAGTATCTACCCAAAATATTCAGCAAGCAAGATTTGCAATGGACATAAGCTAGGTGCACTTCCTATAAGATCAGGGGTGAAATAAGGATGTCCATTATCACCTCTGTTATTCAATATGGTAATAGAAATGTTAGCTCTAGCAATTAGAGAAGATAAAGAAATTGAAGGAATTCGAATAGGCAAAGAAAAACTAAGTTGTCACTCTTTGCAGATGATATGATGATATTCTTAGAAAATCCCAGAGATTCAAGTAAAAATCTACTTGAAACAATAAACAACTTTGCCAAAGTAGTAGGTTACAAAATAAAGCCATACAAATTTTCTACATTTCTATATATTAGTAAAAAAAGCCCAGCAGTAAGAGGTAGAAATAGAAGTCCCATTTAAAGCTAGGGTAGACACTACAAATTAGTTGGGAGTTTACCTGCCAAAACATACCCAAGGACTATATGAACACAATCACAAGACACTTTTCGCACAAATATGGTCAGATCCAAGTAAGAAGAAAACCATCAGTTGCTCGTGGGCAGGTCGAGCAAATATAATAAAATTGACAATTCTGCATAAACTAATTTACTTGTTAAGTTCCATACCAATCAGACTTTCAGATAATTGTTTTCTAGAGCTGGAAAATATAATATGAAAACTCATCTGGAAGAACAGGTGGTCCAAAATTTCAAGGCGACCAATGAAAAGAAATACTAAGGAAGGTGGTCTAGTGGTACCAGATCTCAAATTGTATATTATAAAGCTACCATTATCAAAACTGCTTGTTATTGGCTAAGAAACAGAAGTATAGACAAGTGGGATAGTCAGGGTACTCAAGTATAGACAAGTGGAATAGGCCGGGTACTCAAGACACAGTAGGAAATGAATATAGTAACTGACTGTTTGATAAACCCAAGGAACCCAGCTTCTGGGATAAGAACTCACTATTTGACAAAAATTGCTGGAAAAGTGGAAAAGAGTGTGGAAGAAACTAGGCATTGACCAATGCCTGGCACCGTACACAAGAAGAAACTCCAGATGGGTACATGAGATAGGTATAAAGATTGACACTATGGACAAATTGGTGGAGCAAGGAATAGTGCATTTATTAGAATTTTTGACTAAAGAAGAGATAGAAAGCATTATGAAGTGCAAGATGGATAATTTTGATTTCATTAAATTGAAAAGATTTTGCACAGCCTAATCCAATGCAACCAATGTTTGGAGAGATGTAAAAACCTGGGAGAGAATTTTTGCAGCTAGTGTCTGTGATAAAGGCCTCATTTCTAGAATATATAGAAAACTGAGTCAAATGTACAAAAATCCATATCATTCCCCAATTGATAAATGGTCAAAGGATATGAACAGGCAGTTTTTAGAGAAAGAAATTAAAGATATCTATGATCACATGAAAAATGATCCAAATCTTTATTGATTAGAGAGATGCAAATTAAAACAACTCTGAGGTACCACATCACACCTATCAGATTTGCAAACATGACAGAAAAGGAAGATGATAAATGTTGGAGAGGATGTGGGACAGTTGGAACACCAATTCATTGTTAGTGGGGCTGTGAGCTGATGCAACCATTCTAGAGAGCAATTTGGAACTATGCCCAAAAGGCTACAAAAGTATTGATCTTTGACCCAGCAATATCAATTCTAGAACACTATCCACAAGAGATCATAAAAATGGGAAAGGATCCCACATGTACAAAAATATTTATAGCAGCAATCTTTATGATGGCCAAAACCTGGAAATCACGGTATGTCCATCAATTGGGAAATGGCTGAATAATTGCTATGTGAATGCAATAGAATGCTATTACACTGCAAGAAATGATGAAAAGGAAGGCTTCAGAAAGGCCTGGAAAAACTTACATGATCTTATGCTGAGTGAAAGGAGCAGAATCAGGAGAACTTTGTGCACAGCAACACTCACACTGTGTGAGAGTATTTTTCTGGTAAACTTGGGACTTCCTCGCAATCCAAGGACTTAAAATAATTACCAGTAATCTTTAAGGCAAAATGCCTTCCACATTCAGAGAAAGATATATGGAATTCAGTTGCAGAATGTAGCAGATCATTTTCTTTTGTATTACGTTTTGCTTTCTTATATGATTTCCCCATTCATTTTAACTCTTCTATAAAGCACAACTATGGTGAAAATGTATTTAATAGGAATGCATGTGTAGAACCTATATAAGATTGTATGACTTGTCGGGGAGAGATGGAAAAAGTAGGAGGAAAGATGGGAAAAGAAATCTAAGTTATATGGCAGTGAGTGTAGAACAGTGAAAATAAAATTACTAAAAAATAGAGAAAATATATAGAAACTTTAAAGGTTACAAAGCACATTTTTCAAGAAATTCAATTCATTGGTCCAAATAACATGGTTCCCCTCACAATCAAAAGAATTTCCTGGGACAATGTTTGGAAAAGTGCTTTGTTTGACTTGCTTCTAGTTAAGAAACACTAAAAACAGATAAAAAGAGTGTATTATCTATACTTCTTCAGCAAGCATGCCATTGTAAAGATGTGGTTCACTGTGCAGTACCATTTGGCAAATCCTTCTAAAATATATCCTGTTTTTTCCCTTAAAGGTAGTGGTTACATGGTCTTGGAGCCAGAGAAGGAAATCTCTGACTGCCTGACACAAGAATGACCAGGCTTAAGTACACTTTACCAGGAGAAAGGAATTTTCTTAATTGAGTAAGTTGTAAATCCAGTGAGACAAGACAATTAACAAGGTAGAGTCGGTAGGAAATTAAGAACCTAGGATGTCTGTTTTCCTCTGTCTCTGCATATCAGGATAAGAAAATCCTACCATTCTGGTTGTAGGCAACCTGTCACAAACCCATCTTTGAATCTTTTGACAAAGAAAAGGGCATTTTTAGAGCAAAGCAAGACAGTATGATTGATTAGGTCAGGCTTTGACTCTTATTAAAAATAAAAAATGATATTTTATGCTATGTATCTATGAGTCTATCTTGACCTTTTTTTCCTCCAGATGAATTTTGTCATGATTTTTTTCTAGTTCTATAATTCTATTTTTTGTAGTTTGGCTAATATGGCATTGAGTAATTGAATAATTGGAATTAACTGTGGTAAAATTGTACTTTGTATTATTTTGTCTTGACCTACCCATGAATAAAGAATGTTTCTCCACTCCTTTAGATATCTTTAATTGTGTGAAAAATGTGTAATTATTTTCATATAATTCCTGAGTTTCACTTGTCAGGAGGACTCCTCATGTTGTCTGTTGTCTTTTAAATGGAATTTCTTTTACTGTCTCTTCTTTCTTGGTTTAGTTGGTAACACAGAAATGTTGATGATTTATGTGAGTTTATTTTCTATCCTGGAACTTTGCTGCATTGCCTATTGTTTCACCTAGTCTTTTAAATGATTCTCTGTGGTTCTCTTAGTACTCCATCAAAACATCTGCAAAAAGTTATAGTTTTATTTCCTGATTACCTATTTTTATCCCTTGAATTATTTTTCTTGCCTTTTTGGTATAGCTCACATCTCTAGCAAAAAATTATATACTACTTGTTAAAATAGAAATCCTTGCTTCACTCCTGATCTCACTGGAAAAGCATTGAGTTCATTACCATAACAGATAATGCTTGCTCTTGGGTTTACATAAATACTGTTCAGCATTTTAAGAAAAGTTCCACTGATTTCTGTTGATAGTATTTTCACATGGCTTTTGTTATTATTTTCAGGGATATTTTCAATTATGACCATAATTTCTCTAATATTGTATCATCCCTACATTCCTCAACATCACACAACTCCTACTCAAGAAGACACTTATGAATGCAATATATGTAGGGAAATCGTCCAAATGAGAGCACAACTCACTCAGCATCAGGTAATTCACAATTTAGAAAATCATTATGAATGTAATGGTTTTAGGAAGAGTTTCATTCAGACATCAGGGCTTATTCAACATCATACAATTCATGCTGGAGAAAGATATTTCAAAGGTGATACATGTACAAAGGTCTTCTAGTGTAGGAAGAAACTTATCCTACATCAGATAATTCATAATGGAGAGAGACATTTTAAATGTAATGAGTGTGGGAAGGCCTTCTGCGAGAGGAGTTAATCAAAGTAAAAATAATCAAATGTGAAACAGTGACTCTGATCAATGAAACAATCCATCACAACTCCAAGGGAATCATGATATAAAATATTATACACCTCTAGATAGAGAAATGATGGCCTCAAATTACAAACTGAAGTATATATTTCCCTTCATTTTTCTTGCTTCTCCTTTCACCCTAAATATGACTAATAAAGAAATATTTTGCAAGACTTCAAACAAAAGTAAAAAACGAGAAAGAGAAAAACAGAAAGGAAGAAAAAGAAAGGAAGGAAGGAAGGAAGGAAGGAAGGAAGGAAGGAAGGAAGGAAGGAAGGAAGGAAGGAAGGAAGGAAGGAAGGAAGGAAGATGTATTCAGAGGCCATCAGTTCTTTCTCTGGAGGTAGACACCATTTTTCTTGGATCTCTTGGATCATTGTATTCCTGAGAATATCTAAGTCCCAGAGTTGTTCATTGTACAGAATTGCTATTACTGTGTATAATATTCTGGTTCTGCTCACTACACTTGGTATCAGTTCACGTGAGCCTTACAGAATTCCCTCAGTTTCCAATTCCTGGCCACCACAAAAAGAAGTGGAACAAATACTTTTGTATGTATGGGTGCAGTTCCCATTTGTATGATCCTTTTTGAGATATAAACCTAGTAGTGGTATTTTTAGAACAAAGAGTGTGTACAGTTTTATAGCCATTGGGGCATAGTTCCAAAATGCTCTCCAGAATGTTTGGATAAGTTCACAACTTTACCATTAATACATTAGGGTTCCAGTTTTCCCACATCTTCTCTAACATCCATCATTTTCCTGTTTTATCATGTTAGCTGGTCTGATAGGTGTGATGTGGTACCTCAGAGCTGTTTTAATTTGCATTTCTCCGAGCAATAGTGTTTTAGAGCAATTTTATATGACTATAGAAAGCTTTAATTTCTTTCTCTGAAAACTCTCTGTTCCTATCCTTTGACAATTAATCAATTGGAGAATAACTTGTATTCCTATAAATTTGACTCATTTGTACCTGTATTTTAGAAATGTGTCCTTTATCAGAGATAATGGCTGTGAAAATTATTTCCCAGCCTTCTGTTTCCTTTCAAATCTTGTTTGCAATAGCATTATGTAAAACTTTTTAATTTAATGTAATCAAAACTATCCATAATGCATTTCATAATTTTCTCTATCTCCCATTTGGTCATACATTCTTCCCTTCTCCATAGATCTGATAGGTAAATCTTAATAATTTCTTGATGTATAATGTTTAAACTTTTTTTGATCATTACAGTCTCTGCTCTACTTTTTTAATATTTTGGTTTTGTTTTATTATTTCTTTCTGACTTATGAAATGATTAGTTTCTCCTTCCTCAATTCTAATTTTTTAGGACTTTTTCCCCAGCAAGTTTGTGTACATCTTTTTCCAATTTTTAATTTTTCCTTGAATTCCTCTTAATTTATTTTTCTAGTATTTCTTCAATAACTCTTATTTGATTTTTAAAATCCTTTTTAATAATCTCCAAAAAAATGTAGAGGGAGTTTATGATGATTTATGGTTTTAAAGCTTTACAAGTAGAAGCTTTGACTTTATTGTCTTCCTCTGAATTTCACTTGTAACTGACTGAATGCTAAGTTTGACATGACTGAGTGACTGAAAAACAGCAACAAAAGATTGGGGGAAAGCCTCTTCTAGTCATCACCACCAGCAACACAGGCATTCAGCCTTACAATCCGTTTCTTAATTGATTTTCATTGATTTTGTGCTTATAAATAGATTAGCATTAAAAAAATACGTTGTGACTTACACCATAACAGATATGGTTAACGGGAATCAGGGTGAATCTCTGAACAAGGAGAGATTCATTTGTCCTATTAAAGCAACCAGAAAATTTCTTCCCTTCAGTGGAAGCATATGACCTAGAAAAACAATGAGAGTACATGTGAAACTGGGTTGTTCCGTTGGCCCATAAACATAATAATATTGTTTTCATTCCACTTTGGCATTTATTGGGATTTTTGTGCATTCTTCTGTTGTAAGAAAAAGAATATTTTGTTGATATCTTTTGTTTTTTACATCACTCACATTTCCCAAAATAGCCCTCCTTTCCCAATCTCTCTAGTCCTTTCTTACAATAATGAACAAAAAAGAGTCAGAAAATTTGGCAATATGAACTAAGAAATAAAAAAAAAATTCATTGTTCCACATTCATATTCAGACAACTCTGCAAAAGAATCAGGGATTCTTCATATCTTTTCTTTGGGGCAAACCTTGGTCATACTTTTTCACCATCCATATTCTGTTGTTTTGTTTTTTTCTTCCACTAACATTGTGTGAATCATTTTTATACTTATATCTGTAATCAAACTCCTTATCCTCTCTGACCTAAGCAATTACTTAAGAGTATAAATTGCAAAGAACTTGTCAACCTTCATTAATAAATGAAATTACCCCTTTATAACTAATGAAAATCTTCCTATATTTTTGTTATTTGACCATGCATCCTTGATATCAGACCTGCATGAGATACTTGATATAAAAGGTACCCTTCACAGTATCCTTCCAGTCAGAGTCATACCTTCTATTCCTTTTTGCATTAATATTATTCAAGTAAAAGCTTTTTATTTTTATGTGATTAAAGCTAACTATTTTATCTCATAATCACTTCTGCCCCTTGTTCTGTTAACACATTGCAAATAAGTCATAAATTGTGAAAGGTATATGAAATGATTCTCTTCTTTTTTCCATCAAGGTAGGAACTTAACACGTGTGATAGTATGTTATGCATCTGCTTAGATTTTATTATGGCATATGGCATTCTATAAAATGCTGGTCTATATATAATCTCAGCCAGACTGCTTTGCATTTTTCCTAGTAATGCTTATCAAATAGGAAAGTCTTTCTTAGGGAATTCATGATTTTAGGTTTATCATGTACAGGATTATTGAGTTGAATTATTTCTCTTTCATTGTTCATTTTATATTTTTAAATGTGTAGCAAAACAATTTTAATGTATGTTTTATTGTGAATACAACCAACAACCAGATAAAATTATATGTCCCCCACAGAATAGGACTTTAAAAATGACTGAATATTAAAAAAAATCATGTAACCCATAGTGGAGGAAGATATTACAAAGGTGATTCGTGTACAAAGGCCTTCCAGTGTAGGAAGAAACTTATCCTACATCAGACAATTCTTAATGTGGAGAGACATTATAAATGTAATAAATGTGGTAAGGCCTTCTTCTAGAGGAGGGGTCTTACAATTCATCAGGGAATTCACATTGGTGAAAAACCTTATGAATATAATCAGTGCGGAAAATCCTTCAGTCAAAGATCAAGACTTACTCAAAAATCAACTAACTCACACAGAAGAGAAACCTTATGAGTGTAATGAGAATGGGAAGGCCTTCCAATGAAGAATTGCTGTTACTTAATGTAACATATATTTCTTGATGAGAGGAAGCCTTCTGGAGATAATGAACATAAGAATGATTTCATCTAGCATTACAATATTTGTTGAGAGAGAACAGTATATAATCTTTGTGATAAACAACTCTAACCTCCTAGCTAGAATTTTCTTTATTTTTTTGCATCAATATTCATTAAAGAAATGGGTCTATAATTTCTTTCTTTCTTTTTCCAGGTTTAGGTATCAACACCATATTTGTGTCAAAAAAAAGCATTTGGTGGGACTCTATTTTTTTCTAATAGTTTATATAGTATTAGAATGAAATATTCTTCAAATATTTGGTAGAATTCACTTCCCAATATATTTGATCCTGGGTATTTTTTCTTTCTTTAATTTATTTTATTTTTTTATTTATAGAATATAACAATCGTTTCCGTAATGTAGTATAATAAAAGGATGATTCCACATGAAACTGCAAATCTATTATTTACAACTTGCTATTTCAATTTAATATATAACTTTACCACGAAAATTTCTTTTTTCTTTTTTTTCACTCCCCTTGATCTAGAAGTGGCTACCATTAGATACAAAAAAGTAAGTATATGTGCACATAGGTAAAATCATTCTGCGTGTGCTTTGCCCATTTATCAATTAATGCATGACTTATATTCTTATAGATTTCACAAATTTCTTTATATATTTGAGATATTAGACCTTTATCTAAAAGACTTGTTATAAATCTTCCTATCACCCCTCAATGCCTCAAAATTCTACTTTTCTTCTGATCTTGGCTACATTTGTTTAACTATACGAACGTTTGTATTTTAATGTAATCAAAATTATCTATTTTATACCTTAGTCTAGTCTACATTTCTTGGTTACTCATAAATTGTTTGCCCATCCATATTTCTGGAAAGTAATATATATGATTTTCTTCAAACTTTCTTGTAATATCTCTCCCTAGATCTAGGTCACATATTGATTTTGACTTTATCTTAGTAAATGCTATAAGCTGTTGCTCTATGCCCAATTTCTACCAGATCGCTTTCCAGTTTTCCCCAACTTTTTTTTTTTTTTTTTTTACCAAATAAAGAATTCATGTTCCGAAACTTTAAATCTTTTCACTTGTCAAGTACAACTTTACACATTACAAGATGATTTGCCATTCTAAATTTCATGTTTTCTCTTTCCATTTAATCTCCTTTCTGTTTCTTAGCTGGTACTAGATAGCATTAAAAATTACTAAATTATAATGTACTTTAAGGTACGGTACTGCTAAACGTTTTCCCTTTACATATATTTTTTAAAGTTCCTTTGATATTCTTGACTTTCTTGTTCTTCCAAATGAATTTTTTATTTATTTTATTTCACTAAAATATTTTTGGGTAATTTAATTGGGATGGCATTGAATATAGATTCATTTATGTTAAAAGATGATTTTTATTACTTTGGATCTATGTGCTATCAACCATAGTTCTACAAATATTTAAATCTCATTTTATTTTGATAAAGGTATCTTTAAGAAAAGTGTAGTTTTCCAGTAAATAAAGGAGTAAACTAAAAGATGCAAAATTCTCCATTTTTTGAACCAAACAGTTACATATTTCAAAGAATTTGGAAAAAACTAGTTTTTATTGAAGCTAAAAGCAAATATTAAGAAATATATGTTTGGAAGATAGGTTTCAGGTGGGATTTGAGCAATCTGAGGCAGAAAATAAATTATGGTATCAACATAAAAGTTTAAAGGATTTTTCTTTTTCTTTTGTTTTTTTCATAAAATATAAATTTACTAATTTAACTTTTTTAATTCATTTTCACAAAATTTGGGGTTCGAAATTTTCTCTCCATTTATCCCCTCCACCCACCCCAATACACCGAGCATTCTAATTTCCCCTATCACCAATCTGCCCTCTCTTTTATCATCCCTCCCTTCTCTTGTCCCCATCTTCTCTTTTGTCCTGTAGGGCCAGATGACTTTCTATTCTCCATTAACTGTATTCCTTATTTCCTAGGAGCATGAACAATACTAAACACTTGTTCCTAAAACTTTGAGTTCCAAATTCTCCCCATCCCTCCCTCCCCACCCATTCCCTTTGGGAAGGCAGGCAATTCAGTATGGGCCATATCTGTGTAGTTTTGCAAATGACTTCGATAATAGTCATGTTGTGTAAGACTAACCGTATTTCCCTCCATCCTATCCTTCCCCCCATAGTTTCTATTCTGTCTTTTGATCCTGTTCCTCCCCGAGTGTTGACTTCAAATTACTCCCTCTTCCCATTGCCCTCCCTTCCATCATCCCTCCCTCACTGCTTATCTTCTTCTCCCCCACCTTCCTGTATTGTAAGATAGCTTTTCACACCAAAATGAGTGTGTATTTTACTCCTTCCTTTAGTCGAATGTGATGAGGGTAAACTTCATGTTTTTTTCTCACCTCTCCTCTTTTTCCCTCCACTAAAAAGTCTCCTGCTTGCCTCTTGAATGAGATTAATTTACCCCATTCCATTTCACCCTCTCACCTCCCACTACATTTCTCTCTCACCGTTTACATTAATTTCTTTTAAGATATGGTCCCACCATATTCAATTCACTCTGTGTTCTCTGTCTCTGTATGTGTGTGCATGTGTGTATGTGTGTGTGCATGCATGTGTGTATGTGTGTGTGTGTGTGGCCCCATCAACTACCCAGATACTGAAAAGTTTTAAGAGTTACAAATATTGTCTTTACATGTTGGAATGTAAACAGTTCATCTTTGGTAAATCCTTTATGACATCTCTTTGCTGTTTACTTTTTCATGCTTCTTCTCATTCTTGTGTTTGAAAGTCAAGTTTTCTTTTCAGCTCTGGTCTTTTCATCAAGAATGCTTAAAAGTCCTCTGTTTCAATGAAAGACCACATTTTCCCCTGAAGTATTGTACTCAGTTTTGCTGAGTAGGTGATTCTTGTTTTCAGTCCTAGTTCCTTTGAGCTCTGGAATATGCTATTCCACACCCTTCAATCCCTTAATGTAGAAGCTGCTCATCTTGTGTTATACTGATTGTATTTCCACAATACTGGAAATATTTCTTTCTAGCTGCTTGCAATATTTTCTCCTTGACCTGGGAACTCTGGAATTTGGCCACAATGTTCCTAGGAGTTTCTCTTTTTGGATCTCTTTCAGGCGGTGATCGATGGATTCCTTCAATACTTATTTTGCCCTCTGGTTCTAGAATATTAGGGAAGTTTTTCTTCATAATTTCATTAAAGATGATGTCTAGGTTCTTTTTTTGATCATAGCTTTCACATACTCCAATAATTTTTAAATTGTCTCTCCTGGATCTATTTTCCAAGTCAGTTCTTTTTCCCATGAGATATTTCACATTCTCTTCCACTTTTTCATTCTTTTGGTTTTGTTTTATGATTTCTATGATATGATTTTTTTATGATTTATGATAAGACAAATCACAAATTATTATTTGTCTTATGATTTCTGTTACATGTTTTATGATTTTGATATATGGTTTCTCAGAAAGTCATTAGCTTCCATCGGTTCAATTCTATTTTTGAGAGAAATATTATCTTCAGTGAGCTTTTGAACCTCTTTTTCCATTTGGCTAATTCTGCTTTTGAAAGCATTCTTTTCCTCATTGGCTTTTTGAACCTCTTTTGCCATTTGAGTGAGCCTATTTTTCAAGGTGTTATTTTCTTCAGCATTTTTTTGGGTGTCCTTTACCAAGGTATTGACCCGTTTTTCATGCTTTTCTTGCCTCTCTCTCATTTCTCTTCCCAGTTTTTTCTCCACCTGTCTAACTTGATTTTCAAAATCCTTTTTGAGCTCTTCCATGGCCTGAGCCCACTGAACATCCACCTGGGATGTCTGGGATACGGAGGACCCGACCTCCACATCTTTCTCTGATGGTAAGAATTGTTGCTCGTCATCAGAAATGAAAGGCAGGAACATCTGTCCCCAAGAAAGTAGCTTTCTATCATCTTATTTTTCTTCCCTTTTCTGGGCATTTTCCCAGCCAGTTACTTGACTTCTGAGATTCCTCTCCACCCCCACCTAGATCTGCCCAGCTGGTGCTTGGGGTCTGAGATTCAAATGCTTCTCCTCAGCCTCAAGGCTTTCAGTGGCGGGCATGGCTGCTATTCCATGTGAGTTTAAGTTCTGGTGCTCAGGTAGGGACAAGGCCGCCTCCCAGGCTCAGTTCCCTCAGCGGGTTTATGCAGAGATCTTCGTAATGGCCCTGAGCTCCTGGCTGCTCCGGGAGTCCCAGGGCCAGCACCACTGCCTCTGCCGCTGCCTCCCAAGAGGGCCCGAGTCACAGAGACACTTCGCTCCCCTCTCAGCCAGCCCAGAAGTCTCTCTCACTGACCTGGAACGCCAGCGGGTGGAGGGACTTTCGTGACCGCCGGAGAGTCCGTCCCTAAAGCCTGCTCAGATCTGCTCCTCTCAAGCCCATGGCCAGGGCTGGGCTCCACGGCCAGGGCAGCACAGGGGTGGGCTCCACATCCAGAGCGCGACGGACCCCTGGGGACGACTTTCCAGGGCTCTCCGGAATGGAAATCTCTTCCACTGTGTTTCTGCGTGGCTTGTACTACTCCAGAATTTGTAGGGAGTTCTTTTTACAGGCAATTTATGGGCTGTGGATTTGGGTCTAGCATACGTGAGTCTTTCAACTCCACCATCCTGGCTCCTCACCAGGATTTTTCAATGTATTCATTTGTATGTGAAGATTTTCATGGTTTCATGAGGGAGAGAAAATATTTTTTTAATTAAAAACTAGTTTCAAGAACACAAAATGTGATATGTTCCATATTAAGAATAGAGAGATGCAGGGCATTCTGGAGTCTCATCTTATTTGCTATTTTCCCCTTGATCTGGGAGCACAGAATTTTAGCTACAATATTTCTAGGAGTTTTCCTTTTGGGATCTCTTTTAAGAGATGATCAGTGGATTTTTGCTATCTTTATTTTACCTTCTAATTCTAAAACATTCTCTTAAAAGATGATATCTAGGTTCTTTTTTTTTGTTTGTCATGGTTTTCAGTTAGTCCCATAACTTTTTAATTGTCTCTCCTGGATCTATTTTCCAGGTCAGTTCTTTTTCAATGGGATATTTCAAATTGCCTGCTATTGTTTTATTCCTTTTTTGATTTTGTTTTGTAATTTCTTGATTTTTCATATTCATTGGCTTCTTTCTGCTACATTCTAATCTTTAAGGAATAGTTTTCTTCAGTGAACTTTTGTACCTCTTTTTCCTTCAAGCCAATTCTGCTTTTCAATGCATTCTTCTCCTCATTGCCTTTTTGTATCTCTTTTGTCATTTGGGTAAGTCTATTTTTTAAAATTTTATTTTTCTTCAACACTTTTTTAGATCTCCTTTAGCAAGCAGTTGACTCATTTTCCATGGTTTTATCTCATCACTCTCATTTCTCTTTCCCATTTTTGCTCTGCCTCTCTTATTGGTTTTGAGAATCCTTTTTGAGCTCTTTCATGAACTGAGTCCAATTCACATGTGTCATTGAGGCTTGAATGAAAAAATTTTGACTTTATTGTCTTCTCTTTTCATGTTTTGGTATACCTTGTCACCAAAGTAAGATTCTACAATGGGATTCTTTTTTTCTGTTTTTGCTAATTTCTTCAAACCTTTACTTGACTTTTGAGTCTTTACCAAGGTAGTTCTCTGCTTCCAGTGAGGGTGAGGGTGTATTGTCATCACTTGATCTCCTCACAATCTGTTGGCCTAAAGCTATAGAAAGAGTGGATGCAGTGGCCCCTGCTGCTGTTGTGGGTGCTTTGGAATACAGCTTAAAATTTGAAAGTCACAGGTCACCCTCCTTTGCATTTGTTCATTTAATTGCTTGATAATCTATATTGACGTTTTCCTCTTCCAGATGAAGAGGAAATTGTTTCTAGTTCTACAAAATCAATTTTGCAATTTGATTGCATTACACTGAATAAGTAAATTAACTAAGGTATAATTGTTATTTTAATTTTGTTGCCTTGACCTAACTATGAGTAAATAATATTTCTCCATTTGTTTAGCTATGTAAATTTTATAGAAGTGTTATATAAGCAGTTTCACTAGATAGGAGGAGTCACAAATATTTTATGGTGTCTGCTCTCATTTTAAATGGATTTTCTTTTTCTATCTCTTGCTTCTGAGTTTAGTTGATAATATACAGAAATATTAATGATTTATGTGAGTTCATTTTCTGTCCTAGAATTTTGCTGAATTGTTAATTGTTTCAACTAAACTTTTAAATGATTCTCTAGGATTATCTGAGTCTATCATCATATCATCTGCAAAAAGTTATAGCTTTGTTTTTTCATTGCCTATTTTTATCCCTTCATTTTTTTTTCTTGTCTCTACTTCTGACTTCATTGGAAGAGCATCAAGCTCATCATCATAATAGACAAGTCTTGCTCTTAGGTTTAGATAGATAGCACTCCTCATTTTAAAAAAAGGTTCCATTTATTGCTATGCTGCTTGTAAATTCCTATGATTTTTGTTATTATTGTTATTGATATTGTCAATCATGGTTATAGTTACTTTAACAATGAACTAGCCCTGCATTCCTCATCAGCACACAGATCATACTGGAGAAATTCATATATTATGAATATAATATAGGTGGAGAGATCTTCCAAGTAAGAATGCAACTTACTCAACATCAAGCAATTCAAAATATAGAAAATCCATATGCATGTCATGGATGAGGGAAGAATTTCAGTCAGAGATCAGGACTTATTCATTATCAGATAATTCATACTTGAGAAAGTTATAACAAATTTCATATATGTTAAGGCCTTCCAGTATAGGAAAAGACTTATCCTACATCAAATATTTCATGATGGAGAAAAATATTTTAAATATAATGAAGGTGAGAAGGTTTTCTGCTGGAGGAGAGCACTTACTGTTTATCAGAGAATTCATACTGGTGAAAAAAAAACTTATAAATGTAGAAAACCCTTCAGTTAAAGATGAAGACTTACACAACATCAGATATCTGAAACAGGAGAGAAACCTTATGAACATAATGAAGGTGGGGAGATCTTTCAAAAGAGAGCTATCAAAGTTGTTTTTTTTTTTTTAATTTTACAAGAGAAAATGTTCTAAATCATCACTGAGTAGTGAAAAATAATTTCAAGCAATCTGAGGTACTACCTCACAGCTATTAGATTGACTAATAGGATAGAAAATGAAAATGACAAGTGTTGGTAGGAATGTGGGAAAATGTAGTGTTTGTGGCGTTGTGAAATAATTCTGTCATTCTGTAGAACAATTGTGTATTATGCACAAAGGACTATAAAACCAGGCATATCCGTTTACCTAACAAGATCACTAATAGGTGTAAATCAGAAAAGATACTTAAAAATAAAGTCAAAGGAAAATGACCCATATGCATAAAAATATTGATAGCAGCTCTTTCTACTGCCATGGGGTTGGAATTGGAGGGACAGCTCATTAATTGGGGAATGGCTGAACAAGTTGTGGTTTATGATTTTGATGGAATACTATTGTATTACAAGAAATTATGAGCTCTGAGAAAAACCTGGAAACAGTTGCTTCAAATGATATAAAGTGAAAAGAGTCGAACCAAGAGAAAATTATAATTAGTAACAATAATATTGTAACGAATGAATTTATTCTGAGCAATACAATGATCAAAAAATTCTGAAGGATTTATGATGAATAATGCTATACATACCCAAAGAAAGAACTGATAGTGTTTGAATACATTTTGAAAGAAGTGTTTTATTTACTTCCTTCATTATTTCTTGTTTTTTTTTTCATATTTTTCTCTGTGTTTTCTTTTACAATATGAGTAATATGGAAGTATATTTTGCATGACTACACATATATAGCCTATATCTAATTGCTTACCTTCTCAAAGAGGAGGGTGTGAAGGTAGGGAGAGAATTTCAAACTCAACGTTTAAAATAAACCCTGAAAATTGTTTTTTAATGTAAATGGAGAAAGTAAAACACCAAATAGAAATTAAAATAGTAACGAGCAGAACAGGATGATTTGGAAGAGGAATGGGGTACAATTTCTTAAAGCTTATATTAGAGCAAGTGACCCTTATGACTCTGACATTGATTCCACTACTGTATTTGCTTCTCACCTTAACAGCTATGAGACCATGACCCTAAATGGATACCTTCCATCCAATCCAAACCGTGTAGCTCTCATTTATGTGGTGTCTTCTCCCATTTTAATGAAAGCTTCATGAGGGAAGGCAATAGTTCTTTTCTGTTTTTTGCGTTCCCAATGATCAGCCCAGTACCTTGTACATAGTAAATATTGAATAAATATCTCTTGCCTTGCTACTGTTCAATTGGATGATGCCATAAATATCCTGGTGAATAAATAGCTGAATGGTATAGTAAAGTACTTTGCCAGTGAACTCATTTCATTCATACAATAATTAAATGAAAAAATGACATAAAAACAATGAAAAAATTGTGCTTAATGATGAAGGGCTTATCTATAAACGACGAAGTTCTTGCCTCACCAACCTTGTCAGGGCTGCCTTCACGTCCTTGTTCCTCAAACTGTAGATGGCAGGGTTTAAGGTTGGGGGCACCACAACATAGAAGACAGACAGTAACAGGTCAAGCACAGAAGGAGTCTCAGAGGTGGGTTTTACATGAGCCACAAAACCAGATGTGAAAAATACAGAGGCCACAAAGAGGTGGGGCAGGCATGTGAAGAATGCCTTGGATCTGCCTTCTGTGGATGGCATCCTTAGAACAGTGGTAAAAATGTAGACATAGGAGATAACAATGTAGAAAAAACAACCAAGCCCCAAAATTATAGTTGTAACAATGGTTCCAATTTCTGCAAAATTTGGCTGTGAACAGGAGAGTCTGAGCAAATGAGGGATCTCACAGAAGAACTGGCCAAGCACATTACTTTTACAGAAGGGTACAGAGAATGTGTTTACTGTGTGCATGATTCCTGAGAGATTCCCACTGATCCAAGAAGCTACTGCCATCTGAATGCAGGACACTCTATTCATGAGGGTCTCATAGTACAGGGGCAGGCAAATGGCTGCATATCGATCATAGGACATCACTGTCAGCAGAATCAGCTCAGTACATCCAAACAAAAAAATACAATAAGTCTGCATAGCACATTCAGGGATGGTGATGGAATTCCTGTGGGTCAGGGAGATGAGGATGGACTTAGGTACTGTGATGGAAATGTAACAGAGATCTATGAAAGACAAATGTCTCAAGAAGAAGTACATGGGAGTATGAAGGTGATGGTCGATGATAGTTAGAAGGATAATGAGAATATTCCCCATCAGAGCTGCGAGATAAATCAGAGAGAAAAGCACAGCGTGTAAGATCTGTAGCTCCCAGACATCTGAGAAACTCATGAGGAGGAAGTTGGTGATGACTGTGTGATTGGTCATTGACTTTCTAGGGTCACACAAGCAAAAACAGGAAAAGATGAGAAAGAAATTGGGCCATCCATTGGGCCATGTTCATTATGGGAATCATGGAATTTCTTTTTAAGCCCAAAGTCCTGCAAGGGAGGAGAGCCTCATGGTCATCCTTGATGACCTTTTCAAATCTTATGAGCTTCGGCTTGGATGCAGGAATCAATTATCCTCTCAATCAATCTCTAGCTGAAAATATGTACTGCAGAAGAGAAGAGAGTGTTGCAGTGGATTTGCCTCATTCTTGCCAGCCAACTTCAGCCTCATTTCAGATGCCTTTTGCAAAAGAGATCAATATACAAAGTGGAGAATCCCTGCAGAGAGTAATTCAAAGAGCCTGTTAAATTAAATCTTTAACTGAAAAAGAAGGAGAATTGGAAGCAGGGATGTTGGAAAGCAGAATACAGAGGCCATTCTACAGGATCTTAGGATTCACAAAGAGAAGGACATTGGTAGTGAAGAGCAAAATATTCTATTTTAATAAGAGTCCATCTCCACACCATCTTATTTAGCTATAGGCAGCCCAATATTATATAGGAAAGACTAGGAACAATACTGGTGGGGACCTAGAAATCAACCCTCATTAATTTAAAATCATTTTGTACATGAACACAAACATTTGAAGAGCATATTAAAATTCAAAAAGCAAAATAAATCTAAGAGGAACTATTAACAGAAAGGAATAAGCATTTATATTGTGCGTACTGTGTGCCAGGCATTGCATAAAATGCTTTTTTATTTTTTTCCTTCTTCCTTCTTTTCTTTCCTTCTTTCTTTATTTCCTTCTCTTCCTTCCTTCCCTCCTTCCTTCTTTCCTTCCTTCCTTCCTTCCTTCCTTTCTTCCTTCCTTCCTTCCTTCGTTCCTTCCTTTCTTCCTTCCTTCATTCCTTCCTTTCTTCCTTCCTTCGTTCCTTCCTTCCTTCCTTCCTTCGTTCCTTCCTTCGTTCCTTCCTTTTTTCTTTCCTTTTTTCCTTCCTTCCTTTCCTTCCTTCCTTCCATCCATCCTTCCTTCCTTCCTTCCTTCCTTCTTAGACTCTCTCATTTCACCATGCTTTCAACAACAATGAGTAAAATGTTCATAATATGCCTATAATTTGATAGATTTATGTTATTAAGTTGTGTAGTAAAAATAAATTTCTCAAGTGATGTTTTTTACATTTTTCTTCCTTCCTTCCTTCCTTCCTTCCTTCCTTCCTTCCTTCCTTCCTTCCTTCCTTTAATTTTTTCCTTCCTATATTACATAGGTTAAAGTAGCTGAGATTGAAACTAAGAATTACCTACAATCAAAACAGAGTATCCTTCAGGGGAAAAAAATGGTCATTCAATGAAATAGAGGACTTTCAAGAATTATTGATAAAAATTTTATAGCTGAATAAGTAATTTATCTTTCATACACAAGTTTCAAGAGAAACTTCAAAAGGAACACAGTAAAGAAAACTCGTAAGGGAATTACAAACTTTGAATTGCTAACATTCCCACACAGAAAGATAATATTTGTAACTCTTTAGACTTTTCTGAGTATTAGGATAGTTGTAGGGATTATATACATATAGACAGAAGGAACAGCATGAATTGAGTAGGTGGGGATGATATCTAAAAATATAATTAAGGTATGAGAGAAGAATATATTGGGGAAAAGGTGATAAATAGAATGAGGCAAATAATCTTACATAAAAGAATCAAGAACAAAACTTTTACAATGAAGGGGAAGAGGGGGGAGATGAGAGGGAAAGAATGAATTTTATACTCTTATCTCATTTGCTTTAAAGAGGGAATAACAAAATTTGGTATGAAAAATCTATCTTACACTACAGGAAAATAAGGGATAAAGGGACAAGCAGGGGTTGGGCAGATAATAGAAGGGAGGGGAAATGTGAAGTGGGGATACTTAGAAGTAAACATTTTTGAGGAGGGATAGGGTAAAAAGAGAGAATTGAATAAACAAGAGGCAGAATATGATGGAGGAAAATATAGTCTTTCACAATGACTGTTACGTAAAAGTTTTGCATAGCTACACATATATAGCCTCTGTAAAATTGCTTGCCTTCTCAGTGCAGGTGTGGGAGAAGGGAGGAAGGGAATGTAGGTGTAACTGAAAATTTAAAAAATGAGTGTTTAAAATTGTTTTATACATGCAACTGGAAAATAAGATATATAGACAATAGGGTATAGAAATCTATCTTACCTTAAAAGAAAATAGAGGGAATAAGAGAAGGAAAGGGATGTGATAGGAGGGAGAACAGATTGAGGAAATTGGTATCCACAATGCATGCTGCCCTTGAGTGGGTGAAGGGGAGAGATGCGGAGAAAATATGGAACTCAAAATCTTGTGGAACAAGCTGTTGAAAATCAAAAATAAACAAATAAATTTATAGAAAATGACTGAAATGTCAATCTCCTGTGACCCAAGCTCTTGCTGCTAGGTACAGATACCAAAAGAGGTCAGTAACAAGCAGAAAGATTCCATCAACAAGAAAATATTGTTTTTATATTCTTGCAGCAAATCTATAAAACAAAAATAGATGTAAATCAGCGGTACCAATGTTTAAATAGATGTTGGCACTTGAATGGATTGGACCAGTTAATGTTGTAAGAAATGCTGACTACAAGAGATGAGAAGACTCACATGAAAAGACACAAAGTGATATAAACACATCCAAGAAAAAGACAGAGTGTGTAAGCTCAAAAACTACCTCTGGAAAAAAACTGTACTCATGACAAACTTGAAAGTTTAATCTGTGTTATTACGAATTTCTCCAATTCCTTTGAAATTTACACTGAATTTGTCAATGATCATTTATTACAAAATTGTGAACCAATCCCTGGTTTGTAGCATTAGCTGATTTCTGATGTGGTGATGCTCACAATGAAAGTTCTACAATTGACTCCCAACTGCCATTTTAAGTGGAACCACAAAGCATATCTCTGGAAAACTATATGCATGAAGATTTATTACAATGAGGTAAATTGAAAGAATGGTAACATCAAATAGGGATGCTAGAACTGGAAGAATCAAGCTTGGGAAGAGAGAAAATAGGAGAAAATACACCTTCTGCTTTTGGCAGAGGTGAGATTGATGAATGTGGACCACTGACTGCATTGCTAGGATACACGGATATTTGGCATATTTTGCTAAGTGGTCTCTCAGACTTTCCAATGGCCACCTTTTTCCTTCCATCTTCATTCTTTGTTTCCAGACATTTCTCTTTAGGGAGGGGAGAGAGAAGGGCTATATTTGCATATGGCTATATTTAGAGATTTTCAAAAGAAAAAAACAATAAAATGTAAAAACATCACTTGAGAAATTTATTTTTATTACACAACTTAATACCTATAAAATTATAGGCATATTATGAACATTTTACTCGTTGTTGAAAGCATGGTGAAATGAGGAGAGTCTAATGGGTTTGGAGTCAGAGTATTCTGGTCAGCATTCACCTCAGGTATTTACTATCCGTATGAGCTCATTTTGCCTCTCTGGGTCTAGTTTCCTTATTAGCAGCATGAAGAAAATGAGCTCATTGGCCTCTAAGTTTCCTTTCAGATCTAGATTTTATATTTTATTTTCAGTCTAAGAGGACTAATTGAAGCAGTCCACAAATGCTCCAACTCTTTTAGTAAAGCTTGTTGAGCTGAGGTAGGGTGGGTTGATTGATCTATTGATGCAGTCTACTCCTTTCTCCTGTTTGTAATTCCTCAGATCCCTCATTGGTAAAACATAGGAGATAGGTCGGATGTCCTATTTTATTTGTTGTTATTGGTAAAACATTGCAACTATATCTGATGGCCCCTTTTATTTCAGAACTTCATAATAGGATTTTCAAGTGGCACTGGTTTAATGAATGTGATATCCAGAATGTTTGCACTACGAAATCAGATTGCACTCCTTTCTGAAGTGACACAACTGACATTTTTACTTAGAAATATTGGAATTTCATCGGTCATTAGTAAATCTAATATCACTTCTGCTTTTGAGTCTTTTAAGTTCTTCCCACATAAAAATTTCATTGGCTTCAAGTGGGTAGTTTCAGGAAGACAAGAGGAGGAATACCTCCACTAATGCAAATCTTCCAATGTTCTGGACCTTAGAGTTTTTGAGAGCTGCCTGAGGAGCTGAGAGATTAAATAATCTGCTGAAGCATTACCAGCCAGCATCCCGGGGATCTGAAACCTAGCCATCCAGACTCCAGAACTTACTCTCTGTCTCCTACATCATGTTGCTCTATTTTATGATCTATTAAACTCTTTGCATTTGCTTCTCTTATGCCCTTCAAAATTGATGCAAAGCACATTTCAAAAAAAAATTGTCATTTTACTCTATTTTCCCTAGTCTATTTGCTAGTGAGAAAAAAAGAATAAATACTGAAAATTATGAGAATTAGCTCATATGCCTTAATTAACTGGCAAACTAATCTTACTCTGGTGCCTTGAGTGAACAGAGCTATCATTTCTTCTCACCTGGTAAGTCCAGAAAATAACTTGTAGTGAAGAATCTGTGGGATATCATGCAGAGAAGTCACTGGGAGCTTCTGAGACAGGTAAATAAGCATTCTGCCTTATCCATACATAAGAGAAATGCTTCAAAGATTAGCGAATTAACTTTTTTTCTGATGCTAGACCTTAATCATCTTTACTCTTAAGAGATTAAAAATAGTGTCCTCGTTGTGCTTGGAATCTTTTCATGTTTCTTTATGGCAACAAATTGCTTAGGAACAGATTTCTCAAAGTGGAAGAAAAAGCCTTATGGGACCCAGGCCTCTGATTAACCTCAATAGACTTCATTTCTTGCCTTTGTGATCACATCATCTTGGCCATGATGTGTGACTGGGGAAGGACAATTACTGTCTCAGCTTTACCCCTGGGACTCCACATTATGATCAAACATGTTCCCAGTATAGCTTGGCTAGTTCTCAATGATACAGGTGATAGAAGTGATTATGAAGGTAATTTTGAAGAAACACAGAATCCAAAAAGGAGAATATAAGCTCACCTTAAACCTAATTTTTATATTTGCACCCTGGTGTGGTTCATTTTGCCACAAGACTAGTGTGGAAATTATGTTAAGACTTCCATTAAATGTTTAAGGAAGTAAGTATAGGCAATATTGTGTTCAGTCTAGAATTATTATTATGTGTATGTCTTCTAAATTTATGCATTGGCTACTGAAGTTCTTGAGGAGAGAAATCATTGTTAATAATCAAAGATTTGGAACCATTCATATTTGTCCCTTATTTTGTATCCTCCTTTTAAGAAATCTCCAAAAGTTGAGCTAATATTTTCCTCTATTCAATTCCACCTTGTCTTAAAAGAAATCTCTAAGTCTAAACTGAATTATATTCAATCAAGCTTGGGTAGAAATGGATCCTTTTATCTAGATTGTCTGAGACTGGGAGTAGTCCTCTATAGAGATAGTCTTACTGTCCAAGAGTGACATGATTACACCCTCAACCCTTCATTGTAAAAAGCTCATTTCTCTTTGTAAAGCCCATCTTTCATTAATTCATCTTCAGACTTGATTGCCACCCTCAGGAACACTCCTTTTCTAATCGACATATAAGTAATGAGAACACAACCATGATTGTTTTTCATGTAAATGAGAGATGTACCAGCAACCATCTTTTTTTAAAAAGAAAATGTTTATTTATTTTTAGTTTTCAACATTCATTTCTATAAAGTTTTGAGTTCCAAATTTTCTCCCCATCTCTCTCTTCCCTCACCCTATAACAACTTATATTCTTTTTACCCCTTCCCTCCAAATGCCCTCCCTTCTATCACATCCTTCCCTACCCTTATCCCCATATTCTCTCTTTTCTTGTGGGGCAAAATCGATTTCTATAACCTATTACCTGTATTTCTTATTTCCTAGTTGTATGGCAAAACATTTCTAAATATACTTTCTTAATCCTTTGAATTCCAACTGCTCTCCTTTCCTCCCTCCTCACCCATACCCACTGAGAAGGTAAGTAATTCAATATAGGCTATAAATGTGTAGTTTGGAAAAGATTTTTGTAATAATTATACCGTGTAAGACTAATTATATTGCCCTCCATCCTATCCTGCTAGCCTTTTTTTCTAATCACTCTTTTGACCTTGTCCCTCCCCAAAAATATTTACTTCTAATTACTCTGTTCTCCCATTTGTCCTCCTTTCTGTCATCCCCCTAACTCTACTTGTATCTTTCTCCCCTACTTTCCTGTAGTGTAAGATAGATTTTCGTACCAAATTGAATGAGCATGTTCTTCCCTCCTTTAGTCAAATATGAAGAGATTAAGCTTCACTTTTTTCCTCTCATCTACTGCCTTTTCTCCTCCACTGAATAAGCTTTTTCTTGCCTATTTTATGAGTGATAATTTCCCTCATTTCATTTCTCTCTCTCTCCTCCCACTGTATTCCTCTCATCCATTAATTTTATTTTTTTTTTAGATATCATCCTTCTTATTCAACTCACCCTATGCTCTCTGTATATATGTGTGTGTGTGTGTGTTTATATGTATGTATATAATATATGTATGCATATGACTGTTTATATATGCATGTATAAGTAATATATACATATGTGTATATATACATATGTGTTAGTATATACACATACATATGGTGTGTGTCTGTGTTTGTGTTGTGTGTGTGTGTGTGTGTGTAATCCCTTCAACTACCCAAATACTGAAAAAAGTCTCAAGAGTCACAAATATTATCTTTCCATATAGGAATGTAAACAGTTCAAATTTAGAAAGCACTTTATGATTTCTCTCTCCTGTTTACCTTTTCATGCATCTCTTGATTCTTGTGATTGAATGTCAAATTTCTTTTCTGGAAGGGCAGGAGCTAAGATGGCAGAGTAGAAAGACTCATGTATGATAGCTCTGAACTCACAGCCCATAAATTTCCTGCAAAAAGAACTCCCCACAAATTCTTGAGCAGTGCAAACCACGTAGCAATGCAACGGAGGAGATTTCCGTTCTAGAGAGCCCTGAAACACCGACCCCAAAAGTCCATTATGCACCGGACATGGAACCCACCCCTGCCCTGCCCTGGCCAGGTGGCCCCGAGCAGAGTAGATCTGAGCAGGCTTCAGGGACGGAATCTCCAGCGGCCGCAAAGTTCCCTGAATCCGCAGGCGCTCCAGGTAAGTGAGAGAGACTTATGGGCTGACGAAGAGGGGAGCAGGGTGTCTCCATATCTCAGGCTCCTTCGGGAGGCAGCAGCAGAGACAGGGACAGCAGCAGACCCGGGCCCCCCAAGCAGGCAGGAGCTCTGCTCCATTACAAAACGTCTCTGCATAAAGCCCCTGAGGGAACTGAGCCTGGGAAGAGGCCCTGCCCCCACCTGAGCACCAGAACTTAAGCTCATGTTCAATAGCAGCTGCGCCCACTGCTGAAAGCCCCGAGGCTGGAGAACATCATTTGAATCTCAGACCCCAAGCACTAGCTGAGCGGATCTAGACAGGGGTTGAGAGGAACCTCAGAAGCAAGTAACTAGCTGGGAAAATGCCAAGAAAAGGGAAGAAAAATAAGACCATAGAAGGCTACTTTCTTGGGGAACAGATGATGTTTCCTCCTCTCATTTCTGATGAGGAAGTACAATCCTTACCATCAGGGAAAGACATAAAAGCCAAGGCTTCTACATCCGAAACAGCCAAAATAGATATCCAATGGGCTCAGGCCATAGAAGAGCTCAAAAAGGTAATGGAAAATCAGGTTAGACAGGTGGAGGAAAAACTGGGAAGAGAAATGAGAGAGATGCAAGAAAAGCATGAAAAACGGGTCAATACCTTGCTCAAGGAGAAGCAAAAAAATGCTGAAGAAAATAACACCTTGGAAAATAGGGTAACTCAATTGGCAAAAGAGCTTCAAAAAGGCAATGAGGAGAAGAATGCTTTCAAAAGCAGAAATAGCTAAATGGAAAAATAGGTTTAAAAGATGACTGAAGAAAAAAAATAGTTCTCTCAAAATTAGAATGGAAGAGATGGAGGATAATGACTTTCTGAGAAACCAAGAAATCATAAAACAAAACCAAAAGAATGAAAAAATGGAAGAGAATGTGAAATATCTCATTGGGAAAACAACTGACCTGGAAAATACATCCAAGAGAGACAATTTAAAAATTATGGGACTACCTGAAACCATGATCAAAAAAAGAGCCTACACATCATCTTTCATGAAATTGTCAAGGAAAACTGCCCTGAGATTCTAGAACCAGGGGGCAAAATAAGTATTGAAGGAATCCACTGATCACCACCTGAAAGAGATACAAAAAGAGAAAGTCCTAGGAACATTGTGTCCAAATTCCAGAGTTCCCAAGTCAAGGAGAAAATATTGCAAGCAGCTAGAAAGAAACAATTCCAGTATTGTGGAAATACAATCAGGATAACACAAGATCTAGCAGCTTCTACATTAAGGGATTCAAGGGCATGGAAGAGTATATTCCAGAGGTCAAAGGAACTAGGACTAAAACCAGCAAAACTGAGTATAATGCTTCAGGGGAAAATATAGTCTTTCACTGAAATAGAGGATTTTCAAACATTCTTGATGAAAAGACCAGAGCTGAAAAGAAAATTTGACTTTCAAACACAAGAATGAGAAGAAGCATGAAAAAGGAACCAGCAAAGAGAAGTCATAAGGGACTTGCCAAAGGTGAACTCTACACACACATGTACATAAATGCGAGCACCCACACACATATACACATGCATGCACACATAGAGAAAGAGAGTACAGACTGAATTGAATATGATGGGATCATTTCTTAAAAGAAATTAAGGAAAACGGTGAGAGAGAAATGTCATGGGAGGAGAGAGGGTGCAATGGAATGGGATAAATTATCTCTCATTCAAGAGGCAAGCAGGAGACTTTTTAGTGGAGGGCAAAAGAGGAGAGCTGAGAAAAAAACATGGTTTACTCTCATCACATTCGACTAAAGGAAGTAATAAAATCCACACTTATTTTGGTATGAAAACCTATCTTACAATACAGGAAAGTGGGGGAGAAGGAGATAAGCAGGGTGAGGGGAACAATGGAAGGGAGGGCAATGGGAGGATGGAGAAATTTTAAATCAACACTCACAGAGGGACAGTATCATAAGACAGAAGCAAAACATGGGGGAAGGATAGGATGAAAGGAAATATAGTTAGTCTTACACAACACGATTATTGCGGATGTCATTTGCAAAGCTACACAGTTAGTCTTTTTTTTTTTTTTTTTTTTTTTACCAAAAAAAGAATTCACGTTCCAAAACTTTAAATATTTTCCCTTGTCAAATACAAGTTTACAAATTACAAGTTCATTTGTCATTCTAAATTTCATGTTTACCCTTTCCATTTAATCCACTTTTTGTTTTTTAGCTCGTACTAGATAGCATTTATAATTGCTAAATTATAATATTGTTTAAGATATGGTATTACCAAACTTTTCCCCCTTACATATATTTTTTAAAGTTCCTTTGATATTCTTGATTTTTTTGTTCTTCCAAATGAATTTTGTATTTCTTTTATTTCACTAAAATATTTTGGGGTAATTTAATTGGGATGGCATTGAAAATAGATTCATTTAAGATAACAATTTTTATTATTCTGGCTCCATGTACTATCAACCATATTCCTACAAATATTTAAATCTGATTTTATTTTCATAAAAGCATCTTTAGAAAAAAAGAGTAGCTTTCCAATAAATAAAGAAGTAAAATAAAAGATGTAAAATTTTCCATTTTTTTAGATTAATATAAATTTACTTATTTAACTTTTTACATTCATTTTCACAAAATTTTGGGGTCCAAATTTTCTCCCCATTTGCCCCCTCCCCACACCCCAATACACCAAGAATTCTAATTTCCCCTATCTCCAATCTGCCCTCTCTTCTATACTCCCTCCCATCTCTTGTCCCCATCTTCTCTTTTCTCCTGTAGGGCTATATAACTTTCTATTCCACATTAACTGTATTTCTTATTTCCTAGAAGCAACAACAATACTCGACAATTGTTCCTAAAACGTTGGGTTCCAAATTCTCCCAATTCCTCCCTCCCCATCACCCATTCCCTTTGGGAAGGCAGGCAATTCAATATAGGCCATATCTGTGTAGTTTTGCAAATGACTTCGATAATAGTCATGATGTGTAAGACTAACTGTATTTCCCTCCATCCTATCCTGCTCCCCATTGTTTCTATTCTGTCTTTGATCCTGTCCCTCCCCAAGAGTGTTGACTTCAAATTGCTCCCTCCTCCCATTGCCCTCCCTTCCATCATCCCCCCACCCTGCTTATCTCCTCCCCCAATTTTCTGTATTGTAAGATAGGTTTTCATACCAAAATGAGTGTGCATTTTATTCCTTCCTTTAGTCGAGTGTGATGAGAGTAAACTTCATGTTATATTCTCAGCTCTCCTCTTTTTCCCTCCACTAAAAAGTCTCCTGCTTACCTCTTGAATGAGAGATAATTTACCCCATTCCATTTCACCCTCTCTCCTCCCACTACATTTCTCTCTCACCGTTTACCTTAATTTCTTTTAAGAAATGATCCCATCCTATTCAATTCACTCTGTGCTCTCTGTCTCTCTGTGTGTGTGCATGTGTGTACGTGTGTGTGCATGTACCCATGTACATAGGTGTGTGTGTATGTGTGTGTGTAGTCCCACCAACTACGCAGATACTGAAAAGTTTTAAGAGTTACAAATATTGTCTTTTCATGTAGGATGTAAACAGTTCACCTTTGGTATGTCCCTTATGACTTCTCTTTGCTGTTTGCTTTTTCATGATTCTTCTCATTCTTGTGTTTGAAGGTCAAATTTTCTTTTCAGCTCTGGTCTTTTCATAAAAAATGCTTGAAAGTCCTCTATTCCATTGAAAGACCATATTTTCCCCTGAAGTATTATACTCAGTTTTGCTGGTTAGGTGATTTTTGGTTTCAACCCTAGTTACTTTGACTTCTGGAATATCCTATTCCATGCCCTTCAATCCCTTAATGTAGAAGCTGCTAGATCTTTTGTTATCCTGATTGTATTTCCACAATACTGGAATTGTTTCTCTTTAGCTGTTTGCAATATTTTCTTCTTGACCTGGGAATTCTGGAATTTGGCCACAATGTTCCTAGGAGTTTCTCTTTTTGGATCTCTTTCAGGCGGTGAACGAAGGATTCCTTCAATACTTATTTTGCCCTAGGGTTCTAGAATCTCAGGGCAGTTTTCCTTGATAATATCATGAAAGATGATGTCTAGGCTCTTTTCTTCATCATGGCTTTCAGATAGTCCCATAATTTTTAAATTGTCTCTCCTGCTTCTATTTTCCAGGTCAGTTGTTTTTCCCATGAGATATTTCACATTCTCTTCCATTTTTTCATTCCTTTGGTTTTGTTTTGTGATGTCTTGGTTTCTCAGAATGTCATTAGCCTCCATCTGTTCATTCTAATTTTGAGAACACCATTCTCTTCAGGGAGCTTTTGAACCTCTTTTTTTCCATTTGGCTAATTCTGCTTTTGAAAGCATTCTTCTCCTCATTGGCTTGTTGAACCTTTTTTGCCAATTGAGTTAGCCTATTTTTCAAGGTGTTATTTTCTTCAGCATTTTTTGGGTCTCCTTTAGCAAAGTATTGACCTCTTTTTCATGCTTTTCGTGCATCTCTCTCATTTCTCTTCCCAGTTTTTCCTCCACCTGTCTAACTTGATTTTACAAATCCTTTTTGAGCTCTTCCATGGCCTGAGTCCATTGGATATCTGTTTCGGATGTTTGGCATACACAGACCTTGGCTTCTATGTCTTTCCCTGATGGTAAGCATTGTTCTTCCTCATCAAAAAGGAAAGGAGGAAACATCTGTTCACCATGAAAGTAACCTTCTCTGGTCTTAGTTTTTCCCCTCTTCTGGGCATTTTCATAGCCAGTTACTTGACTTCTGAGATTCCTCTCCACCTCCGCTTAGATCTGCCCAGCTAGTGCTTGGGGTCTGAGATTTAAATGCTGCTCCCTAGCCTCAGAGCTTTCAGTGGGCATTGGGGCTGCTATTCAGGGTAAGATTAAATTCTGGTTCTCAGGTGGGGGCAGGGCTGCCTCCCAGGCTCAGTTCTCTCAGAGAGTTTATGTGGAGATCTTTGGTAATAGCCCTGAGCTCCTGCCTGCTGCTCCGGGAGTCCCTCTGCTACTGACTCTCGCAGGGGCCCAATCCACGGAGAAACCCTGCTCCCCTCTTGGCCAGCCCCGACGTCTCTCTCACTGACCTGTAGCGCCTCTGGTTGGAGGGACCTTCATGGCCTCCAGAGGTTCCGGCCCTGAAGCGTGCTTGGATCTGCTCCTCTCAGGGGTTTCCAAGCCAGGATAGGGCTGAGCTCTGCTGCCAGTGCACGATGGACCCTTGGTGCCAGTTTTTCAGGGCTCTCTGGAATGGAAATCTCCTCCACTGTGTTGCTGCACGGCTGCCACTGCTCCAGAATTTGTGGGGAGTTCTTTTTACGGAAATTTATGGGTTGTGGGTTCGGAGCTAGCGTATGTGAGTCTTTCTACTCTGTCATCTTGGCTCCTCTCCAAAATTTTCATTTTTTTGACCTAAATAGTTACATATTTCAAAGATTTTGGGGAAAAAAACTAGTTTTTATTAAAGAAAAAAGAAAATGTTAAGAAATAGATGTTTGGAAGACAGTTTTCAGGTAGGATTTGAGCAGTGTGAGGCAGAAAATAAATTATGGCATCAATATAAAAGTTTAGATGATTTTACAAAGAATTCATTTGTATGTGAAGATTTTCATGGTTTCATGAGGGAGAGAAAATATTTTGTTAATTAAAAATTAGTTTCAAGAATACAGAATGTAATATGTTCCATATTAACAATAGAGAGATGCAGGGCATTCTGGAGTCTCATCTTACTTGCATGTAGCTATTTTAAGTCAACAGAGCAAAAGTAAAACAAAAATAAAGAGAAAAAGAATTCATAAGACCATTTGGCAACTATGGGTTGAATAAAAATGGGAAGTTCATTTCATAAGATATATTTAGTGAGTTAATATCTCATAAGCAAAATGTGAATTACTGAGTGCCCTGTAGACTTTGACTTAAGACAATAAGCATAGAGGAAAGTAAGCCAGAGGCTATTATAATGGACAGGATGGGATGGAGCCAAGATTGTTAAGAAAAGGTAAGAAGTAATCTGAACTCTCCTGGAAAACCCTGTGAAAGTCTTGAAATAATTCGATGCTACATTTAGAGAGGCAAAACCAAAAAACGTATGATGTGAAAGAATTCTTCAAATGAGGATAACTTAGCAGTGCAGTCTGGGCAACAGAAAATCAGGAGTAGACTTTTAGGGTGACTCAAACAACAGCAGTAGTAGCTTGCTCCAGAGGTCTCAGTTCACATGTGTTAAGGAATTAGAGCAACCGACCAGAAGGAAATTACAGGTGTCACTTTGATGGCACCAAGGGCAGGGTTTTGTTGCTTTGCCCATACTCAGATCCAGGTTGCAATTCTGGGTTGCAGTCCCAAAGCGAGGAGGAGCACTAGCATAACAGAACTTGCTGCCATAGTGGAATGAGCACCTTTGTTACAGTCCCACCATAGGAAAGAGTCTTTGTGATTGCTCATAGATTGAATCACAGTCCAGGAAAACAGTAAAGACAATTCTTACATCATATTACCTTGGAAGAAGAGAAAAATCATTTTTCATTTTGATTATCTCTGAAAACAGCAGCATAAAACCCCTGAACTTGGGACACCTACCCAGTAAAGAGAGTCTCACTTTAGCAAAGAGTTAAAAGTCTAGAAAAAAAGCTTGAAATATGAGGAAACAACATAAAAGGTATTCTGATTGCATTAAGTTCATATTCTGAAAAGGAAGACCAAAACATATACTCAGAAGAAGACAGCAAAGTCAAAACTACTCTATCTAAAGTCTTCAAAAAAAAAGTTGTATTAGTGTCAGACCATGGAAGAGTTGCAAAGGATTTTAAAACTCAATAAGAGAGTGTAATGGTAAATTAAATAAGGAGATCTCTCAATTTCATTAACAGGGTCATGTGACATGCCTGGATCACTTGGGAGTCTGAGTCACATGGAGGCTGTGTTGGAAAGAGATTCCTGAGTGGGTGGAACAAGAAGATGTGGAGCTAGAGCAAATCTGAAAGGAACTTATTCAGAGACTTGTCAGAGTAGGGAAGAATGCAGGCAAGCAGGCTACTGGTTAGTGAAAGTGAAAGAGCTTGTTTGTGATTTTGTTTAAGGGAAACCTGCCTGTGATTTGTAATATAGCTGGTTTGTGGGAGGCCTAGAAGGAGAAGGCTTGGGGATGGTGTTGTTCTCTGCATTATTATTGTGTAGAGATTTTTGTTACTATGATAGATTTGGCTTTCTGGTGTCTGAATCAGTGTTTTGCTTTTGTCTTCCAAGGGGACAGTCTCTTGCATTTCATGATTCAAAACTGTGCCAGGATATTCATGACCTCCACAGGTGCTGCAAATTGGGCAATGGTGCAACAAATGGAAACAAGGATGGAATCACAAAATATCAGACCACTATTTGGAAACAGAATGGCAGAGGAGACAGAAGAAGAAGTGGATGTCCCAAGGTGGTAGTATTTGCCTTAATCCACCATAGCAAGAGAATGGGCTAATGGCACCAGGCTTTGTGAAAATTCAGAATCATCCCTACAGAAGGGAGAACCACAGACTTAGAGACATGTTTACAGTGCATACCAATAGAACCAGAGAAGGAAATGGCAGGGGTGTGTAGGAGAGGGTGGGCCTTGTTAGCAAGCTGTTCAGTTATATGTAAAAGCAGACTCAAGCTGCTGGAGGAGAAGGAAAGGATGGAAAGGGAATTGATTGGTTTGCAGAAGGGGCTTTGTATGCTGCAGTATTCAAACATGCCTTTGGAAGAGCAAGCTGCAGAATCTCAGGTGGTAGAAAAAGCTGAAGGTAATTTAGCTCACAAGAAGAAGCAACAAAGTAATAAAAGACAGAATTTATGGTCAGTTTTTCAAACAGAAGCACAACAGGAGCATCAAAGAGGGGAACACAGTGTTCATGGAGGTGAGGATTTTACTCAGCAGGGGGTCACAGACATTTTGAGTTGGTTAACCTAAAGAATAGGAAAATCATTGGTATCTTGAATGATGAAAATCAGTAAAAAATAAATCTCCTTGAGAGAGAAGAGTAAATAGCCTGAAGACCCAAAGTTAGAATGTATTGACAAGAAAACAAATCTTTATTGCTGCATTTGTGACCAGGAGACAATTTTGGAAGAATAGATGATATTCCACCTAATGAGCTATATAAAATGTACTGAAGAAAGACGTTTGATATTAGACTGAGCAGAGAAACGAGAAGTGCTTGTGCAGATCCCTCTAAAATATTGTGTCCAAGTTCATCATACCCGCAGGGAGAATGGAAAGTTGTCCAGGACCCACCTCAGATTAAAGAAAGTGTACTTTTAAGCAGAATGATGACCTCAATACTGCAAGTTGTATTTCACAATTCAGAATTGTACTGTGTTATTCATGGTTGCTATAGTCATTTTGAATATTGCACTGATTCTACAGAGTTGAAAATGAAACATTAGAAGAGAATGAGATTGAAGCAGGAACATTATGGATATAAGATCAATAACTTGTTAAAGAAGCACAAAAATACTGAAGAAAATAACACATTAAAACTCAGAATAGAAAAAATGGTGAAAGAAGCAAAAAAAAAAAAATTCAGTTAAGAGAAGGATGCTATGATAAGCAGAACTGGCCAAATAGAGAAGCAGGTATAAAAGCTGATGAAAGAAAATACTTCCTTAAAAATTTGTACTGAGTAAACAGAAATTAATGACACTATGGGACAACCATAAAACGAAATCTAAAGAAAGAAAAAAAGGTAGACAATGTAAAATATCTCAATGAAAAAAAAAACAGATCAGGAGAGACAGCTTAAAAATTTTTGGAGTTCGTGAAAGCCATGATAAAAAAAAGAACCTAGAAATTCCCTTTTAAGAAACTCTCATGAGAAAGTGTCCTGATATCTTAGAATCAGTGAGTAAAATAGAAATTGCAAAGTTCCATCAATCACCTCCTGGAAAAGTTCCCAAAAGGAAAAATTCCAGGAATATTTTAACAAAATTTCGAAATTCCCAGTTCAAGGAGAAAAATATTACTATCAGCCAGAAAGGAACAATTCAAATATCACTAAGCCACAGTCAGGAAAAGGTAATATGCAGTAGTGTTTGTGTTTAAGGATTAGAGGACACTGAATTTGATATTATGGAGAACAAATGAGAAAGAATCAGAACCAAGAATCACTTGCACTGCAAAACCGAATGTAACTTTTCAGGGGAAAAATATGTTTAAGGAAAGCAAATAGACTTGAAAATTCCTGATGAAAAAGCAAAGCTAGATAGAAAATGACTTTCAAATGCAATATTCTAAAGAAGCATAAACAGGTAAACTGGAAAGGGAAACCATAAATGATTTAATAAATTTAAATTGTTTACATTCCTAAATGGTTAAGATGATACTTGTAACTTACAAAATCTTTCTAATCATTAGGGCAGTTAGCAGTACCTATAGACAGAGGGCATAGGTATGAATTGAAAATGAAGGAATGATTTCTGAAAAAGAAAAAGATGGTGAGAAGAGGAATGTACTGAGAGTTAGGTAAAGGGACAAGTAGAATGGGATAAATAATCTGACATAAAAGAGACATAAAAGTGTTCTTCACAATGGAGAGGAAGGTGGATGGAGTGGATGAGTATTCTTGTATCATACTCTCATTGCTATTGGTTCAGAGGGAATAATACACATTCAGTTGGAAATAGAAATTTATCTTACCTTACAGAAAAGTAGGAAGGGGAGGGGATAAGAGAAAATGAGGGGATATGCACATTGAAGGAATTGGGTGAGGCAATAGAAGCAAAACACTTCTGAGGAGGGATAGGGTGGATGGAGAATGAGAACAGCATAATCAGAAGGGAGATAGGATGAAGGGAAATACAGTGAGCAAAAACAACTGTGAATAACATTTCTGAAGTAAGTTTCTCTTCATCTCTCAAAGATGTTGAGAACTGACTCACACCTATGAGAATAACAGCCATTCCTTAACTCATAAATGATCAGAAATTGTGAATGCTTCTCAGATGAAGTAATCAAAGCTTCATATGGTACATAAGAAAATGTTATAAATCACCACTGATTAGTGAAATGTAAGTTAAAACAATTTGAGGTACTACCTCTCGTCTATTAGATTGGCTTACAGGATAGAAAATGTAGTGACAAATGATGGAAGGGATGTCTTAAAATGTACTGTTTGTAGAGTTGTGAACTAATTCAACCATTATGTAGAGCAAGAAGGCATTATGCTCAAACGACTATAAAACCAGGCATACCATTTTAACAAATAATACCACCACAAGATTCAAATCAGAAAAGAGTTTAAAAAAGAAACAAAAAGGAAAAGGAGCTATAGGCCTAAAATTACTGAAAGCAGCCTTTTTCTGGTGTCAGGGATTTGAAATTGAGGGAATGCCCATTAATTGCATAATAGCTGAAAATTTGTGGTATATGATTGGGATGTAATACTATTATTCTATAAGAAATCACGAGTCCTCAGAGAGGCCTGGAAAGACTTGCATGAATGACACAAAGTGATAAGAGTAGAATCAAAAGGAAATTGTACACAACAATAGTAATATTTTAAGATGATTTTCACAGAATGACTTTTTTGTACTCAGCAATACAATGATCCAGAAAAATTATGAAGGACTTATGATGAAAAATGCTATCCATTCCCAAAGACAGAATTAATGTCATCTTAATACACATTGTAGTAAATGTTTTATTTTTTTACTTCCTTTATTTTTTTCTGTCAATTTTATTCTGTGTTTTCTTTTACAACGTGAGTAATATGGAAGTATATTTTGCATGAGCAGAGATATATAACCTTGATCAAATTCCTTGCCTTGTCCCTGAGGTGGGTATGAAGAGCGGGAGAAAATGTGGAATTCAATTTTTTAAAAAAATGTTTAAAAAATAATACAGATAAAAACAGGAAGATGTGGAAGAGGTATGTGGTTCAATTCCTTCAAGCTTATATTTGAGCAGGTGAATGCTTAAGACTATAACATTGATTCCACTCCTGGATTTGCTTCTCATCTTCCAAACTTTGAGATCTTGCCCCTCAATGGATAACTTCCACCCAACCCACCTTGTAGTGTCCATTTGTGTGTTGTCTTCTTTCACTGGAGGGTAGGCAGTAGTTCATTTTTTTTTTCAATTTTTTTCTTTTTCTTTTTTTTGCATTCCCAACCCTTAGCTCAGTACTGTGTACATAGGAAATGTTTAGCAGATGCTTGTTGCCTTGCTGCTGTTCAATTGGGCAATAGCGAGACTGTCCTGTTGAATAATAGCTGTACTGTATTGCTAAGTATTTTGCCAGTTATTTCACTTGATCCTCACAACAAATTGGAAAATGAGATAAAGAGAAACAATAAAAGAGCTTTATGATGGAGATATTCTACAAACAAGAAATGTCCTGCCTCACCAAACTCACGAGAACTGCCGTCATGTCCTTGTTCCTCAAACTATAGATGGCAGGATTTAGGTTGGGGGGCACCACAACATAGAAGACAGATACCAACAGGTCAAGCACAGAAGGAGTCTCAGAGGTGGGTTTTACATGAGCCACAACACCAGTTGTGAAAAATACAGTGGTCACAATAAGGTGGGGCAGGCATGTGAAGAATGCTTTGGACCTGCCTTCTGTGGATGGCATCCCTAGAACAGTGGAAAAAATGTAGACATAGGAGATAACAATGAAGAAAATACAGCCGAGATGCAAGACTATAGTTGTAACAGAGGTTCCAAATTCAGCCAAATTTGTCTGTGAACAGGAGAGTCTGAGCAAATGAGAGATCTCACAGAAGAACTGACCAAGCACACTGGATTTACAAAAGGGTGCAGAGAAAGTGCTGACTGTGTGCATGAGTCCTGAGAGACACCCACTGATCCAACAAGCAGCTGCCATTTGCACACAGACTCCTCTGTTCATGATGATCTCATAGTGCAAGGGACGGCAAACGGCTGCATATCGATCATAGGATACCACTGTCAACACAAGAAGCTCAGTGCAGACAAAAAACATAGCACAATAAGTTTGGATAGCACATTCAGGGATAGAGATGGAGGTCCTGTGGGTCAGGGAGACAAGGATGGACTTAGGTACTGTGACAGAGATGTAGCAGAGATCTATGAAAAAAATGCTTCAAGAAAAAGTACATGGGAGTGTGAAGGTGCTGATAAATATTAGTGACAAGGATAATGAGCAGATTTCCCATCAGGTCTGCCAGATAAATCAGGGGGTAAAGCACAGCATGTAAGACCTGTATGTCCCAGATATCAGAGAAGCTCATGAGTAGGAAGGTCGTGATGATTGTGTGATTGGCCATTGTCTTCCTAGGGACATATTAGAAGAAATAAGAAGAGATCAGAGAGACATTGAGATATAGCTCTGTGTACTTTCAGACTAGTGAGATTTATTTTTAAACTTAAAGCACTGAAAGGGAGAATAACCTCCTAGGTCACCTTTGATGACAATTTGCATTCTTATGGGCTTCTGCTTGGATACAAGAATCTATCCTCTTGTGAATCAGCTCCTAGCGGAAGATCAATACTGCCTTATGCTAGGCAAGGTTGGAGTGTTGGTGCCTTATTCCTCTCGTCCAGTTCAGCCTCAATTCAGATGCTCTTTGCAGAAGAGAGCAATACAAAAAATGGAGAATCCCTGCAGAGAGCAATTCAAATGGCCTCTCAGGTCGGATCTCTGACTGGAAAAGAAGGACAATGGAAAGCAGGGATGTTGAAAACCAGAGCATAGAGGGCAGTTCTACAGAATATTAGTTTGCAGAAATAGAAGGACAGTGAGTGTCCAGAAAAGGATTTTCAATCTTGATAGGTGTTCATCTCCACACAATTTTGTTCATGTATAGGCAGCACAATACTTTGTAGGAGAGCCAACAAAAACATTGGAGAGTATTTACAGATCAACTTCTATGAATACAAAACCACTTTTTATGGAAAAACAGATATTTAAATAGCCCTTTAAGATTCAAAAATCAGAATAAAGGGAAGAGAAGATATTAAGGGAAGGGAATAAACAGTTATATTCCTCCTAGCATGTGACAGAGACTGTATAAACTCATTTATTTTTTTTTATTTTTTTCTTTTTCTTCCTTCCTTCCTCTTCTTTGTCTCTCTCCTCTCTGTCTCTTTCTCTCTCTCTCTCTCTCTCTCTCTCTCTCTCTCTCTCTCTCTCTCTCTCTCTCTCTCTCTCTCTCTCTCTCTCTCTCTCTCTCTCCTTATCTCTCTCCTTCTTTTATCAATATTATTGTATTTGTTCCTTACAATCACTCTGAGAGGCAGGAGATATTCTTATCGTTTTCCTATTTAGTATACTGAGACAAACACAATATAAGTGAATTCCCAGCATCCCAAAGCTAAGAAGTCTCTCAAGCCAAATATAAATTTATATCTTCCTGATTTCAGGCCCAGGTGCCATCAGCTGCCTCAGGTTTTAATGTTTTCCAACCACTACTAAATGCTAAGTATTATAAATATAAAAACACCAACACAGGCTCTCTTCTCAAGAAGCTCATTTCTTCTGAAGTAACCAGGAGAGAGACCATACAAAAAACAAAGAATTTCAGTGCAGATCAGAAAGAAAAGTCTGAAAATTTTAAGAGTACAATAGCGAAGTCAGTGGCAAGATGGAAGAGTCCTTAGAATACCCTAGCATATTAGATAGTGGTGGCTTCAGTGAGTAGAAGGAAAGGAAGCATGTCTTGGTCCATTGGTCCTCTGTTTTGATGGAAGAATTATATTTAATTATTTCCAGAACACGAAAGAAATGTGATTAATCACCACAGGCTTCCTGACTGGCCACTTCACTGAGGTCTGGTCACCCCTGGGTTTGTGGGAAAGTCATTTCATATGTTATCTCATTTTATCCTATGAGGATACGAGTACTACGAGGAACTTACCTTTGTTTTTGATCCCTAGAGTGCTATAGAAATGCTAGTTATTATTAGTTTTTTATTTTTATAATTATTTCACCAAGATGGAAATTCAGAAGACCCAGACCTGAGGCAGTGTTTAGGCATGCCCTACTGCCATCCCTACTAAGTATTGCTTTTCCTAACTTGATGCTGAAAAGGTCAGGTGACAGAGGCTGTGTTTCTTAGTAGGTTGAGCACTGACTTTGGAGGAAGAAAAATTCCAAATTCAAATTTGCCTCAGACACTGTCTCGCTCTCTGACATAGAACAAAGTATGTAATCTTTCTGATCTTCCATTTCCCCATTCGTCATTTGAAAATAATAATACTTGAAATGACTGCTCAAGTGACATTATGCATGGAAAGTATTTGTTAAACCTTATATATAGTAGACCATGAACTCTTTATGCATGCTTGCATGGCCGAAGGTTATCAACAGACCTCAAAAGAACTGCAAAATCCTTAGAAAGATTGTTCCACATCATTCAAAATAAGAGGAACACAAAATTAAATTTATTTTTAGGTTGATCCATCTACTCAGGAGAATAACAAAGTGGAAAAATATGTGACTAGCTCATTTCAGAAAGGTTGGTGAAATATTCCTGCTCTTCAGGGAAGCAATTAGCAATTAGAGAATGACGAAAGTGTCCATTCCCTCTGACCCAAAGGTCCCCCTGCTAAGCAAAGATCTCAAAGGAGGTTGGTGACAAGCTGAAAAGTTCCATCAAGAAGAAAACATTGATAGCAACATTTTTGTTGTAGCAAAGAAGTAAAGATTACAAAAATTCCCATCAGTGGTGGGAATGTTGGAACATATGTTTGTCCATGAATATATCAGCCCCCTTAATGCTATAATAAATGGTGAGCACGAGAGATGGGAAGACTTACATGAAAAGACAGTGTGTTAGTAAAATAAGTTGTCTCTGAAAAAAATACTCCCGGTGAACTTGGAAGTTTCATCTGAATTATTAGAATTTTCTCCAATCCTCTTAAAATTATATTCAACCAGTCAATGTATGTGTTTGTCCTTGGTTGCTGAAGAAGACCATGCCATCAGAGAAATAATGGCATGACTTGCACTTGACTTGATTTTGAGTGAGGGAGGGCTGTGCGGGTCAATGAACATTTATTAGAAAAACATGAACCAAGCCCTGGTTTGTAGTATTGGCTGATTTCTGAGGTGGTAATGCTCACAATGAAATTTCCCCAGGAGCTCTTCTCCTAAGACCCATTTTATGCAGACCCAGAGAGCACTCCTCAGGAAAACAATATGTGTGATGATTCCCTGCAATGATATAAATGGAAAGAATGGTGACCACAAATGAGGATACTAGAACTGGAATAATCAAGCTTTTGGACTAGAGAACAGAGGAGAAAACACACCTTCCTCTCTTTCCAGAGGTGAGATTGATGTATGTGAACCACTGCCTGCATTTCAAGAATACATTGAAATTTGACTTATTTTGTTGACTAGTTTTCTTCCAAACTTTCCTCTGCCTACCTCCTCACTTCCTTCTTCCTTGTTTGTGTGAAGAGATAGCTCTCTAGGGAGGGGAGAGAGGAGGGTTATAATTGGAAATAACTGTATTTAGTGACATTAATTTTATATATATATATATATATATATCAATAACATGGAAAAAAACCAAATTACTAAGAACATTTATTATTAATACACAAATTAATAATACTAAATGTAGCAATTTTAGGCATATTGCAATTTTCCTCATTGTTGTGGGAAACATGGTGAAATGAGTAGAGTTTTAAGTATTAGGACTGAGAGCACTTGGGTCAGAATTCATGTGTGATATTTACCACTTATATGAACTCATTTTGCCTCTCTGGGTCTCAGTTACATCATCAATAACATGAAGTAGATGAACTCATTGGCCTCTAAGGTACCAGTCAGGTCTAGATTTTTTACTCTATTTTAACTGTAAGAGAGTTGATTCAGACAATCAATCAATTTTCCAACTCTTTTCATAAGATTAGTTGAACTGGAGTTGGGGGATTGATCTATTGTCTCAGTCTACTCTTTTCTACTGTCGGTAATTCCTCAGAATCCTCACTGGTAAAATAAAGGAGCTACAAGTAAAGGCCTCTGACCTTCCTTTAGTTCATGCTACATAGTCTGATTTTCAAGAGCTATTGGCTTAAAGAATATCATATCCAGGATGTTTGCATTATGAAGTCAGGGTTTCACTCATTTCTAAAGTGACACAATTGACAATTCCACTTAGAAATATTGGAATTGTATCTGGTATTTCCATATCCAATATTAATGGTTTTAATTCAACTAATCCTATGCCCTTCAATATTGGGAAGAAACACACTGAAAAAAAAGTCATTATACTCTATTTCCCTACTGTAATTTTTAATAAATATAAACAGTAAATATTGAGAATTATGAGAATTAGATCATATTCCTTACTTAAATGTCAGACTACTCTTACTGTGATACCTTGAGGAAATAGAGCAATGATTTCTCCTCACCTTGCAAGTACAGAAAATACTGTGGCATGAAGAATCTGTGGAGTATCCAAGCAAAGAAGTCACTGGGAACTTCTGTAATAGGTCAATGAGCATTCTGTCTTGTCTCTAAGAGAAATATGTCAAAGATTAGGGAACTAACCTTTGTCTGCTACTAGAACTTTATCATCTTTATTCTTAAGGGATACAAAATGGTCTAATTTTTGTGCTTGGGATTTTTTCATGTTTTTTGTGAGGTAATAAATTTCTCAGGGAAATATTTCTCAAAGGGGAAGAAAGAGTCCTACAGTACCCAGGGCTTTGATTAACCTCAGTAGAGTGGATTTCTTGCCTTTGTGATCAAATTGTCTTGGCCATGATAAGAACTGGGGAAGGATAATTACTGTCTCAGCTTTACACCTGGGACTCCAAGCATGATCAAATAGTGACCTCAGGATACCCTGGCCACATCTTCCTTATTGGGATGATAAAAGTGGTTGTCAAGTTAATTTTGAAAAGAAACACGACTATCAGGGAGGTCATTTGCAAAACTACACAGACATGGCCTATATTGAATTGCCTGCCTTCCCAAAGGGAATGGGTGGGGAGGGAGGGATGGGCAGAATTTGGAACTCAAAGTTTTAAGAACAACTGTTTAGTATTGTTGTTGCAACTAGGAAAGAAGACATACAGTTAATGAGGAATAGAAAGTCATCTGGCCCTACAGGAGAAAAGAGAAGATAGAGACAAGAGAAGGGAGGGATGACAGAAGAGAGGGCAGATTGGAGATAGGGAAAATTAGATTGCTTGGGGTATTGGGGGGGAGGGGAAAAAGGGGAGAAAATTTGGAACCCAAAAATTTGTGAAAATGAATGTAAAAAATTAAATAAATAAATAAAATTAACATTAAAAAAAATAAAATAAAATAAAAAGAAAGAAAAGAAACAGCATCAGTAATAGAGAATATAAGCTCATCCTAAACCTCAATTTTTATTTGGACCCTGGTGTGACTCATTTTGTCATTAAGATAGGATGGAAATTACACCAGAACGGCTTTTAAATGTTTAAGAAAAAAGCACAGGTAATGTTTTGTTCAAGGGGGAACTATTACTTTTTGCATGCCCTCAAAATGTATGTGCTGGCTACTGAAACTGCTGGTGAGAGGAATCATTACTTGGAACCACTGTTTTCCTCTCCTCTTTTTATCCTCATTTCAAGAGCAGTATCCAAAGACCAAACTCACCTTTTCCTTTATGCAACCCAACCTGATCTAACAAGGAATCTCTAAACTAAGGTGAATTTCATTCAATCAAACTTGAGTGGAGATCCTTTTGCCTTGATTGCCAGAAGCTGGAGGTAGTCTAGTATAGAGATAGTATCTCCTTCATGATGTCACCCTCAGCCCTTCACTGGACTAAACTCACTTCTCTTCCTAAAGCCCATCTCTCATTAATTGTTCACTAGAATTGATTGCTATCCTCAGGAACGCTACTTTTCCAATGAGTACATAAGTTATGAGACCAGCACCATGATAGTCTTTCATCTAAGAGAGATATGGACATATAATCATCTCTTTAGGAAAGTTCTGACATTTTTTAATAAAATAATTAGGTGAGCCAGAAATTAAGTCTCCCAATCCTTTTTAAATACCATACTGGAATGGGCCAATTACATATGCCAATTTTCGAGCCATATATGTTCCGTGCATAGATGCCTTTGGTGATCCCGAGTATCAAGAAACATTCTTTATTAAGTAGAAAGCAAGAACCAAACTTTTCTATAACCTTGAAAAATGTTCTAAATCTGTATTGATTAAGAAATGCAAGTTAATATAAATCTGAGGTACCACACCACATGTATCAGAAAAGACAAATGCTAGGGGGGAATCAGTAAAAATAGGTTAAACAATGAACTGATAATAGAGTATTGAACTGATCCAAACATTCTGGAGAACAATTTGGAAGAAAGTCATAAGGGGCCTAACTCTGTGCATAACCTTTCACTCAGTAATATCGCTGTTAGGTCTGTATAACAAAGTGACCAAAGAAAAAGGAAATGAACTTAAAATTAAAAAGAAATGTGGGTAGTCTTTCTGAGGTGGCAAAAAATTGAAAACTGAGGGGATGCTCATCCATTGCAAAATGGCTAAATAACTTGTGATATATAACTGTGATGGGCTATTATTATGCTGGAGAAAATGAAGATGGGGTGGTTTCAGAAAAATGTGTCAAGACATACATGAACTGATGCAAAGCAAAGTGAGAAGAACCAGGAGATCATTTTACACAGTAACAGAAATTTTGTAATAATGATCAACTGTGAAAGAATTGACTGCTCTGATAAGAGCAATGATTGAAGACAATTCCGAAGTATTTGTGATAAAAAAAAATACTATTCAATCCTAGAGTGAGAAGTGATGAACTGAGTGCAAATTGAAGCATAGTTTTCTGAGTTTTTATTTCATTTTTTGTAATATGACAAGTATGGAAATATGCTTTGCCCAATTTCACATGAATGATAGCATATTATTTACCTTTTCAATGATTGTGAGAGGAGGTACAAAAGAAGTACATAATATGGAACTCAATTTTAAAAAATACTGCTAATAAATAAATAATCAGAAAAATTAAAATAAAGACAAAGTTAAAATAAAAGTTAGCAAAGGAGTGCAACGAAAGTTAGTAATGAAATACAACCTAAAAGAAAAACAAGGCATTTACATTAGCTTCCAAAAAAGCAAAAGATGTCAAGGACTTCCACTGATCCACAAATTCACCTAAAGTGTATTTTTGCTGTTGCATCAGTTCAGTTATGTTCAACGGTGGCTCCTTTTGGGGTTTTCTTTTCTAAGATCCTGATGTGCTTTACCATTTCTTTCCTCAGGTCATTTTGCCCATGGGAAACTGAGACAAACAGGGTTGAATGACTTGGCCAGGGTCACACAGCTAGTAAGTTTCTGGGTCGAGATTCCAGTGGGGTCCTTCTGACTCCAGGGTTAATTCTCTATCCTCTGCAAATCCTAGGAGATTTCACAAAATAGGTTTGATGAGAAGCAAAGTGGTCATAATCTACCTCTCTATTGAATCCTAATACTTGAAAAGGGTAACAAATTCCTTTCAGCCTTGTTTTGTTTTAAATTAATTTATTTATTTTAGTTTTGGACATGCATTTCCACAAGATTTTGAGTTCCAAATTTTATCTCCATCTCTTGTCTCTGCCCACCCTAAGACAGTATTCATTTTCATTACCCTTTCCTCCAATCTACCTTTCCTTCTTTCACATCCCTCCCTTCCCTTATGCCCATCTTCTCTATTTTCTTGTATGGCAAGATAGATTTCTATATCCCATTGTGTGTATGTGTTAGTCCCCAGTTGCATACAAAAAGAATTTTTAAGATTGGTTTTAAAATTGCGAGTTCCATTTTCTCTCCCTTACTTCCTCCTCCCGGCCCCCCCTCCCCCATCATTCACACTGAGAAGGTAAGCATTTCAATATATGTTATACATGTGCAGTTATGCAAAACAATTCCATAAGTCATGTTGTGAAAGACTATATATCCCTCCATCCTATCTTGTTCCTTATTTATTCTGTTCTATTTTTTGACCCTATCCCTTCTCAAAAGTGTTTGTTCGAATTTCCCCCTCATCCTTTTTGACCTTCCTTCTATCATCCATCACAAGGTACATTTATCCCCTTCTTCCCTTCTTTCCTGTAGTGTATGATAAATTTTCATAGGAAATTGAGGGTGCATGGCATTCCCTCCTTAAAGCAAATGCGATGAGAGAAAGTAAGGTTCACTCTTTTGCTCTCAATTCTTCCCCTACATCAAAAGAGCTTTTTCTTGCTTTTTTATGTGAGATAATTTGCCCCATTGTATTCCTCCCTTTCTCTTCCCAATATATTCCTCTCACTCCTTCATTTTATTTTTTTAGGTATCATCCCTTCCTATTCATCTCACTTTGTTACCTCTATCTATATGTATATAATCCCTCCAACTAGCTTCATACTGATAAACATCTCAAGAGTTACAGATATTATCTTTCCATGCAGGAATGCAAATTGTTCAACTTTAGTAAGTCCCTTGTGATTTGTCTTTCCTCTTTACTTTTTCACGGTTCTCTTGATTCCTGTGTTTGAAAGTCCAATTTTCCATTCATCTCTTTTCTTTTCCTCAAGAATGCTTGAAAGTCTTCTATTTACTGAATCACCATTTTCCCCCTGAAGTATTATACTCAATTTTGCTGGGTAGATTATTCTTGATTTTACTCCTAGCACCTTTGCCCTTTGGAATATCGTATTCCAAGGTCTCTGATTCATTAGGGTAGAAGTTGCTACATCTTGTGTTATCCTGATTGTGTTTCCTTAATACTCGAATTGTTTCTTTCTGGTTGCTAACCATATTTTCTCCTTGACTTGGAAGCACAGGAACTTAGCTACAATATTTTTAGGAGTTTATCTTTGGGGATCTCTGTCAGGAGGTGAGCAGTAAATTATTTCTGTATTTATTTTACATTCTACTTCTAAAATATCAATGCAGTTTTCCTTGATATTCCCTTGGAAGATGTTATCTAGGTTCTTTTTTTGATCATGGTTTACAGGGTTTAGTCCTACAATTTTTAAATGGTCTCCCCTGGATCTGTTTTCCAAGTCACTTCTTTTTACAATGCCATATTTCAAATTGCCTGCTATTATTTTATTACTTTGCTTCTTTTTTGTAATTTCTTGATTTATCATATTCATTGACTTCCTTCTGCTATATTCTGATCTTAAAAGAATTGTTTTCTTCAATAAGCTTTTATACCCCTTTTTACTTCAGGCCAATTCTGCTTTTTAATGCATTCTTCTCCTCATTGACTTTTTGCATCTTGTTTGTCATTTGGGTAAGTCTATTTTTTAAAATTTTTTTCTTCAACATTTTTATTGGATCTGCTTTAGCAAGCAGTTGATCCATTGTTCATGATTTTCTCTCATCATTCTCATTTTTCTTTCCATTTTTGCTCTGCTTCTCTTACTTGGTTTTGAAAATCTTTTTTGAGCTCTTCCATATCCTGAGTCCAATTCACACATATCATGGAGGTGTTGGATGAAAGAATTTTGACTTTATTGTCTTCTCTTTTCATGTTTTGGTGTACCTTGTCACCAAACTAAGATTTTAAAGTCTGATTCTTTTTTCTGCTTTTTGCTAATTTTCTCAGGCCTTTACTAGGTAATTCTCTCATTCCAGTGAGGATGAGGGTGCAATGTCATCTGTTTAATGCCCTCACAATCTGTTGTTCTAGAGTTCCAGAAAGAGTGGCTGCAGTTGTCGGTGCTTCAGGTTTTTCCCTCTCATCCACCGTTTGCCACCCTCGGGTTGGTGCAGACTACTCTACTCTCTCATAGAGGTCCCACAGGGTTTTTCCACTGACCTTCCATTGTCTTGATAAGAGTATCTAAGTCATTCAAAGTAGATCATCTTTACAATATTACGTTACTGTGTACAATGTTCTCCTAGCTCTCCTTTGTATGACCTCATAGAATTTCGATTTTCTGAAACCATTCTACTCACCATTTCTCATGCAGAATAGTAACCCATCACAATCATATATATGGTCAGTCACTCCTAACTGAAGGGTGAATAGTCAACTTCCAATTGTTTGTCACCACAAAGAGAGCACAGTGTTTGTGTGTGTGTCTGTGTGTCCATATATATATATATATATATATATATATATATATATATATATATATATATATATATATATATATATATATATGTATGTATATCTTTATATACACACATATGAATATACATATATGTATGTACATAGATATACACATAAATGTATATATGTATGTGTATGTATATATACACACATACATACATATATATATAATTGTTCTATGAGTACTTTCTGTCAAAATGCATTCTTTTCACCTTCTGAGTTATTACTCCAAATACTTGGATCTTTGCATTTATTAAACTCTACATTGCTACACTTTCTTTTTACTACTGTATGTTGCATACCTAATCTGTTTCCCTGATTTACTATTCCTTGTCTTAATACTGTATTGTTTTCATGATTAACGCTTTGGAATACAGCATAAAATTTGAAAGTCACAGGTCACCCTACTATTTGTTCATTTAATTGCTTGATAATCTACATTGACGTTTTCTTCTTCCAGATGAATTTGGTTATGATTGTTTCTAGTTCTACAAAATCAATTTTGCAATTTGATTGCATTGAACTGAATAAGTAAATTAACTAAGGTATAACTGTTAATTTCATTTTGTTGTCTTCACCTAACTATGAGTAAATAATATTTCTCCATTTGTTTAGGTATGTAAATTTTATGAAAGTGTTATATAAGCAGTTTCACTAGATAGGAGGGGTCACAAGTATTTTATGGTGTCTGCTCTCATTTTAAATGGAATTTCTTTTTCTATCTCTTCCTTCTGAATTTAGTTGATAATATACAGAAATATTAATGATTAATGTGAGTTCATTTTCTGTCCTGGAATTTTGCTGAATTGTTAATTGTTTCAACTAAACTTTTAAGTGATTCTCTAGGGTTATCTGAGTCTATCATCATATCATCTACAAAAAGTTATAGCTTTATTTTTTCATTGCCTATTTTTATCCCTTCAATTTTTTTCTTGTCTCTACTTCTGACTTCATTGGAAAAGCATGAAGCTCATCATCATAACAGACAAGTCTTGCTCTTAGGTTTAGATAGATAATGCTCCTCATTTTAAAAAAAGGTTCCATTTATTGCTATGCTGCTCGTAATTTCCTATGATTTGTGTTATTATTGTTATTGATATTGCCATTCATGGTGATAGTTACTTTAACACTGAACCAGCCTTGCATTCCTCATCAGCACACAGATCACGCTGGAGAAATTCATATATTATGAATATAATATAGGTGGAGAGATCTTCCAAGTAAGATTGCAACTTACTCGACATCAAGCAATTCAAAATGTAGACAATCCATATGCATGTAATGGATGAGGGAAGAATTTCAGTCAGAGATGATGACTACCATTATCAGATAATTCATACTTGAGAAAGGTATAATAAATTTCATATAAGTAAAAAGACCTTCCAGTATAGGAAAAGACTTTTTCCTACATCAAATATTTCATAATGGAGAAAAATATTTTAAATATAATGAAGGTGGGAAGGTTTTCTATTGGAGGAGAGCACTTACTGTTTATCAGAGAATTCATACTGGTGAAAAAAAAAAACTTATAAATGTAGAAAACCCTTCAGTTAAAGATGAAGACTTACACAACATCAGGTATCTGAAACAGGAGAGAAACCTTATGAACATAATGAAGGTGGAGAGATCTTTCAAAAGAGAGCTATCAAAGTTATTTTTTTTAATTTTACATGAGAAAATGTTCTAAATCATCACTGATTAGTGAAACATAATTTCAAGCAATCTGAAGTACTACCTCACAGCTATTAGATTGACTAATAGGATAGAAAATGAAAATGACAAATGTTGGTAGGAATGTGGGAAAATGTAGTGTTTGTGGAGTTGTGAAATAATTCTGTCATTCTGTAGAACAATTGTGTATTATGCACAAAGGACTATAAAACCAGGCATATCCGTTTACCTAACAAGATCACTAATAGTTGTAAAACAGAAAAGATACTTAAAAATAAAGTCAAAGGAAAATGACCCATATGCATAAAAATATTGATAGCAGCTCTTTCTGCTGCCATGGGGTTGGAATTGGAGGGACAGCTCAATTGGGGAATGGCTGAACAAGTTGTGGTTTATGATTGTGTTGGAATACTATTGTATCACAAGAAATTATGAGCTCTGAGAAAAACCTGGAAAGAGTTGCTTCAAATGATATAAAGTGAAAAGAGTCGAACCAAGAGAAAATTATAATTAGCAACAATAATATTGTAACGAATGAATTTATTCTGAGCAATACAATGATCAAAAAATTCTGAAGGATTTATGATGAATAATGCTATACATACCCAAAGAAAGAACCGATGGTGTTTGAATACATTTTGGAAGAAGTGTTTTATTTACTTCCTTTATTATTTCTTGGTTTTTTTCATATTTTGCTCTGTGTTTTCTTTTACAATATGAGTGATATGGAAGTATATTTTGCATGACTACACATATATAGCCTATATCTAATTGCTTACCTTCTGAAAGAGGAGGGTGTGAAGGTAGGGAGAGAATTTCAAACTCAATGTTTAAAATGAACCCTGAAAATTGTTTTTTAATGTAAATGGAGAAAGTAAAACACCAAATAGAAATTAAAATAGTAACGAGCAGAACAGGATGATTTGGAAGAGGTGTGGGGTACAATTCCTTAAAGCTTATATTAGAGCAAGTGACCCTTATGACTCTGACATTGATTCCACTACTGTATTTGCTTCTCACCTTAACAGCTATGAGACCATGACCCTAAATGGATACCTTTCATCCAATCCAAACCCTGTAGCTCTCATTTATGTGGTGTCTTCTCCCATTTTAATGAAAGCTTCATGAGGGCAGGCAATTGTTCTTTTCTGTTTTTTGCATTCCCAATGATCAGTCCAGTACCTTGTACATAGTAAATATTGAATAAATATCTCTTGCCTTGCTACTGTTCAATTGGACGATGCCATAAATATCCTGTTGAATAAATACCTGAATGGTATAGTAAAGTACTTTGCCAGTGAACTCATTTCTTTCCTACAATAATTAAATGAAAAAAATGACATAAAAACAATGAAAAAATTGTGCTTAATAATGAAGAGCTTATCTATAAACGACGAAGTTCTTGCCTCACCAACCTTGCCAGGGCTGCCTTCACGTCCTTGTTCCTCAAACTATAGATGGCAGGGTTTAAGGTTGGGGGCACCACAACATAGAAGACAGACAGTAAGAGGTCAAGCACAGAAGGAGTCTCAGAGCTGGGTTTTACATGAGCCACAAAACCAGATGTGAAAAATACAGAGGCCACAATGAGGTGGGGCAGGCATGTGAAGAATGCCTTGGACCTGCCTTCTGTGGATGGCATCCTTAGAACAGTGGAAAAAATGTAGACATAGGAGATAACAATGTAGAAAAAACAACCAAGCCCCAAAATTATAGTTGTAACAATGGTTCCAATTTCTGCAAAATTTGGCTGTGAACAGGAGAGTCTGAGCAAATGAGGGATCTCACAGAAGAACTGGCCAAGGACATTACTTTTACAGAAGGGTACAGAGAATGTGTTTACTGTGTGCATGATTCCTGAGAGATTCCCACCAATCCAAGAAGCTACTGCCATCTGAATGCAGGACACTCTATTCATGAGGGTCTCATAGTACAGGGGCAGGCAAATGGCTGCATATCGATCATAGGACATCACTGTCAGCAGAATCAGCTCAGTACATCCAAACAAAAAAATACAATAAGTCTGCATAGCACATTCAGGGATGGTGATGGAATTCCTGTGGGTCAGGGAGATGAAGATGGACTTAGGTACTGTGATGGAAATGTAACAGAGATCTATGAAAGACAAATGTCTCAAGAAGAAGTACATGGGAGTATGAAGGTGATGGTCGATGATAGTTAGAAGGATAATGAGCATATTCCCCATCAGAGCTGCCAGATAAATCAGGGAGAAAAGCACAGCATGTAAGACCTGTAGCTCCCAGACATCTGAGAAACTCATGAGGAGGAAGTTGGTGATGACTGTGTGATTGGTCATTGACTTCCTAGGGTCACACAAGCAAAAACAGGAAAAGATCAGAAAGAAATTGGGCCATCCATTGGGCCATGTTCATTATGGGAGTCATGGAATTTCTTTTTAAGACCAAAGTCCTGCAAGGGAGGAGAGCCTCATGGTCATCCTTGATGACCTTTTCAAATCTTATGAGCTTCGGCTTGGATGCAGGAATCAATTATCCTCTCAATCAATCCCTAGCTGAAAATATGTGCTGCAGAAGAGAAGACAGTGTTGGAGTGGATTTGCCTCATTCTTCCCAGCCAACTTCAGCCTCATTTCAGATGCCTTTTGCAAAAGAGATCAATATACAAAGTGGAGAATCCCTGCAGAGAGTAATTCAAAGAGCCTGTTAAATTAAATCTTTAACTGAAAAAGAAGGAGAATTGGAAGCAGGGATGTTGGAAAGCAGAATACAGAGGCCATTCTACAGGATCTTAGGATTCACAAAGAGAAGGACATTGGTAGTGAAGAGCAAAATATTCTATTTTAGTAAGAGTCCATCTCCACACCATCTGATTTAGCTATAGGCAGCCCAATATTATATAGGAAGGACTAGGAAAAATACTGGTGGGGACCTAGAAATCAACCCTCATTAATTTAAAATCATTTTGTACATGAACACAAACATTTGAAGAGCATATTAAAATTCAAAAAGCAAAATAAATCTAAGAGGAACTATTAACAGAAAGGAATAAGCATTTATATTGTGCGTACTGTGTGCCAGGTATTGCATAAAATGCTTTTCTATTTTTTTCCTTCTTCCTTCTTTTCTTTCTTTCTTTATTTCCTTCTCTTCCTTCCTTCCTTCCTTCCTTCCTTCCTTCCTTCCTTCCTTCCTTCCTTCCTTCCTTCCTTCCTTCCTTCCTTTCTTCCTTCCCTCCTTCCTTCCTTCCTTTCTACCTTCCTTCCTTCCTTCCTTCCTTCCTTCCTTCCTTCCTTCCTTCCTCCCTTCCTTCTTTCCTTCGTTCCTTCGTTCCTTCCTTCGTTCCTTCCTTCGTTCCTTCCTTTTTTCTTTCATTTTTTCCTTCCTTCCTTTCCTTCCTTCATTCCTTCCTTCCTTTTTAGACTCTCTCATTTCACCATGCTTTCAACAACAATGAGTAAAATGTTCATAATATGCCTATAATTTGATAGATTCAGTGTTATTAAGTTGTGTAGTAAAAATAAATTTCTCAAGTGATGTTTTTTACATTTTCCTTCCTTCCTTCCTTTCTTCCTTCCTTCCTTCCTTCCTTCCTTCCTTCCTTCCTTCCTTCCTTCCTTCCTTCCTTCCTTCCTTCCTTCCTTTAATTTTTTCTTTCCTATATTAAACAGGTTAAAGTAGCTGAGATTGAAACTAAGAATCACCTACAATCAAAACAGAGTATCCTTCAGGGGAAAAAATGGTCATTCAATGAAATAGAGGACTTTCAAGAATTATTGATAAAAATTTTATAGCTGAATAAGTAATTTATCTTTCATACACAAGTTTCAAGAGAAACTTCAAAAGGAACACAGTAAAGAAAACTCATAAAGGAACTACAAACTTTGAATTGCTAACATTCCCACACAGAAAGATAATATTTGTAACTCTTTAGACTTTTCTGAGTATTAGGATAGTTGTAGGGATTATATACATATAGACAGAAGGAACAGCATGAATTGAGTAGGTGGGGATGATATCTAAAAAATATAATTAAGGTATGAGAGAAGAATATATTGGGGAAAAGGTGATAAATAGAATGAGGCAAATAATCTTACAAAAAAGAATCAAGAAAAAAACTTTTACAATGAATGGGAAGAGGGGGGAGATGAGAGGGAAAGAATGAATTTTATACTCTTATCTCATTTGCTTTAAAGAGGGAATAACAAAATTTGGTATGAAAAATCTATCTTACATTACAGGAAAATAAGGGATAAAGGGACAAGCAGGGGTTGGGCAGATGATAGAAGGGAGGGGAAATGGGAAGTGGGGATACTTAGAAGTAAACATTTTTGAGGAGGGATAGGGTAAAAAGAGAAAATTGAATAAACAAGAGGCAGAATATGATGGAGGAAAATATAGTCTTTCACAATGACTGTTACGTAAAAGTTTTGCATAGCTACACATATATAGCCTGTATAAAATTGCTTGCCTTCTCAGTGCAGGTGCGGGAGAAGGGAGGAAGGGAAGGTAGCTGTAACTGAAAATTTTAAAAATGAGTGTTTTAAATTGTTTTATACATGCAACTGGAAAATAAGATATATAGACAATAGGGTATAGAAATCTATCTTACCTTAAAAGAAAATAGAGGGAATAAGAGAAGGAAAGGGATGTGATAGGAGGGAGAACAGATTGAGGAAATTGGTATCCAAAATGCATGCTGCCCTCGGGTGGGTGAAGGGGAGAGATGCGGAGAAAATATGGAACTCAAAATCTTGTGGAACAAGCTGTTGAAAATCAAAAATAAATAAATAAATTTATAGAAAATGACTGAAATGTTAATCTCCTGTGACCCAAGCTCTTGCTGCAAAGAGGTCAATAACAAGCAGAAAGATTCCATCAACAAGAAAATATTGTTTTTATGTTCTTGCAGCAAATCTATAAAACAAAAATAGATGTAAATCAGTGGTACCAATGTTTAAATAGATGTTGGCACTTGAATGGATTGGACCAGTTAATGTTGTAAGAAATGCTGACTACAAGAGATGAGAAGACTCACATGAAAAGACACAAAGTGATACGAACACATCCAAGAAAAAGACAGAGTGTGCAAGCTCAAAAACTACCTCTGGAAAAAAACTGTACTCATGACAAACTTGAAAGTTTAATCTGTGTTATTACGAATTTCTCCAATTCCTTTGAAATTTACACTGAATTTGTCAATGATCATTTATTACAAAATTGTGAACCAATCCCTGGTTTGTAGCATTAACTGATTTCTGATGTGGTAACACTCACAATGAAAGTTCTACAATTGACTCCCAACTGCCATTTTAAGTGGAACCACAATGGAACCACAAAGCATATCTCTGGAAAACTATATGCATGAAGATTTATTACAATGAGGTAAATTGAAAGAATGGTAACAACAAATAGGGATACTAGAACTTGAAGAATCAAGCTTGGGAATAGAGAAAATAGGAGAAAATTCACCTTCTGCTTTTGACAGAGGTGAGATTGATGAATGTGGACCACTGACTGCATTGGTAGGATACACGGATATTTGGCATATTTTGCTAAGTGGTCTCTCAGACTTTCCAATGGCCACCTTTTTCCTTCCATCTTCATTCTTTGTTTCCAGACATTTCTCTTTAGGGAGGTGAGAGAGAAGGGCTATATTTGCATATGGCTATATTTAGAGATGTTCAAAGAAAAAAAAACAATAAAATGTAAAAAACATCACTTGAGAAATTTATTTTTATTACACAACTTAATAACTATCAAATTACAGGCATATTATGAACATTTTACTCATTTTTATTGAAAGCATGGTGAAATGAGGAGAGTCTAATGGGTTTGGGGTCAGAATATTCTGGTCAGCATTCACCTCAGGTATTTACTATCCGTATGAGCTCATTTTTCCTCTCCGGGTCTAGTTTCCTTATTAGCAGCATGAAGAAAATGAACTCATTTGCCTCTAAATTTCCTTCGAGATCTAGATTTTATATTCTATTTTCAGTCTAAGAGGACTAATTGAAGCAGCACACAAATGCTCCAACTCTTTTAGTAAAGCTTGTTGAGCTGAGGTAGGGTGGGTGATTGATCCATTGACTCAGTCTACTCCTTTCTCCTGTTTGTAATTCCTCAGATCCCTCATTGGTAAAACATAGGAGATAGGTCGGATGTCCTATTTTATTTGTTGTTGTTGGTAAAACATTACAACTATATCTGATGGCCCCTTTTATTTCAGAACTTCATAATATGATTTTCAAGTGGCATTGGTTTAATAAATGTGATATCCAGAATGTTTGCACTACGAAATCAGATTGCACTCCTTTCTGAAGTGACACAACTGACATTTTTACTTAGAAATATTGGAATTTCATCGGGCATTAGTAAATCTAATATCACTTCTGCTTTTGATTCTTTTAAGTTCTTCCCACATAAAAATTTCATTGGCTTCAAGTGGGTAGTTTCAGGAAGTCAAGAGGAGGAATACCTCCACTAATGCAAATCTTCCAATGTTCTGGACCTTAGAGTTTTTGAGAGCTGCCTGAGGAGCTGAGAGATTAAATAATCTGCTGAAGAGATACCAGCCAGGATCCTGGGGATCTGAAACCTAGCCATCCAGACTTCAGAACTTACTCTCTGTCTCCTACATCATGTTGCTCTATTTTATGACCTATTAAACTCTTTGCATTTGCTTCTCTTATGCCCTTCAAAATTGATGCAAAACACATTTCAAAAAAAAAATTGTCTTTTTACTCTATTTTCCCTAGTCTATTTGCTAGTGAGAAAAAAAGAATAAATACTGAAAATTATGAGAATTAGCTCATATGCCTTAATTAACTGGCAAACTAATCTTACTCTGGTGCCTTGAGTGAACAGAGCTATCATTTCTTCTCACCTGGTAAGTCCAGAAAATAACTTGTAGTGAAGAATCTGTGGGATATCTTGAAGAGAAGTCACTGGGAGCTTCTGAGACAGGTAAATAAGCATTCTGCCTTATCCATACATAAGAGAAATCCTTCAAAGATTAGCGAATTAACTTTTTTCTGATGCTAGACCTTAATCATCTTTACTCTTAAGAGATTAAAAATACTGTATTCTTTGTGCTTAGAATCTTTTCATGTTTCTTTATGGCAACAAATTGCTTAGGAACAGATTTCTCAAAGTGGAAGAAAAAGCCTTATGGGACCCAGGCCTCTGATTAACCTCAATAGACTTCATTTCTTGCCTTTGTGATCACATCATCTTGGCCATGATGTGTGACTGGGGAAGGACAATTACTGTCTCAGCTTTACCCCTGGGACTCCACATTATGATCAAACATGTTCCCAGTATAGCTTGGCCAGTTCTCAATGATACAGGTGATAGAAGTGATTATGAAGGTAATTTTGAAGAAACACAGAATCCAAAAAGGAGAACATAAGCTCACCTTAAACCTAATTTTTATATTTGCACCCTGGTGTGATTCATTTTGCCACAAGACTAGTATGGAAATTATGTTAAGACTTCCATTAAATGTTTAAGGAAGTAAGTATAGGCAATATTGTGTTCAGTCTAGAATTATTATTATGTGTATGTCTTCTAAATTTATGCATTGGCTACTGAAGTTCTTGATGAGAGAAATCATTATTAATAATCAAAGATTTGGGACCATTCATATTTCTCCCTTATTTTGTATCCTCATTTTAAGAAATCTCCAAAAGTTGAGCTAATCTTTTCCTCTATTCAATTCCACTTGATCTTAAAAGAAATCTCTAAGTCTAAACTGAATTATATTCAATCAAGCTTGGGTAGAGATGGATCCTTTTATCTAGATTGTCTGAGACTGGGAGTAGTCCTCTATAGAGATAGTCTTACTGTCCAAGAGTGACATGATTGCACCCTCAACCCTTCACTGTAAAAAGCTCATTTCTCTTTGTCAAGCCCATCTCTCATTAATTGATCTTCAGAGTTGATTGCCACCCTCAGGAACACTCCTTTTCTAATCGACATATAAGTAATGAGAACACAACCATGATTGTTTTTCATGTAAATGAGAGATGTACCTGCAACCATCCTTTTTTTAAAAAAAATGTTTATTTATTTTTAGTTTTCAATATTCATTTCTATAAAGTTTTGAGTTCCAAATTTTCTCCCCATCTCTCTCTTCCCTCACTCTATAACAACTTATATTCTGATTGCCCCTTCCCTCAAAATGCCCTCCCTTCTATCACATCTCCCCCTACCCTTATCCCCATATTCTCTCTTTTCTTGTGGGGCAAAATCGATTTCTACAACCCATTACCTGTATTTCTTATTTCCCAGTTGCATGGCAAAACATTTCTAAATATACATTCCTAATCCTTTGAATTCCAACTGCTCTCCTTTCCTCCCTCCTCACCCATACCCACTGAGAAGGTAAGCAATTCAATATAGGCTATAAATGTGTAGTTTGGAAAAAAATTTTTGTAATAATTATACCATGTAAGACTAACTATATTGCCCTCCATCCTATCCTGCTAGCCTTTAATTCTAATCACTCTTTTGACCTTGTCCCTCCCCAAAAATATTTACTTCTAATTACTCTATTCTCCCATTTGTCCTCCTTTCTGTCATCCCCCTAACCCTCCTTGTATCTTTCTCCCCTACTTTCCTGTAGTGTAAGAAAGATTTTTATACCAAATTGAATGAGTATGTTATTCCCTCCTTTAGTCAAATATGAAGAGATTAAGCTTCACTTTTTTCCTCTCATCTACTGCCTTTTCTCCTCCACTGAATAAGCTTTTTCTTGCCTATTTTATGAGTGATAATTTCCATCATTTCATTTATCTCTCTCTCCTTCCAGTGTATTCTTCTCACCCATTAATTTTATTTTTTTTTAGATATCATCCTTCTTATTCAACTCACCCTGTGCTCTCTGTATATGTGTGTGTTTATATGTATGTATTTAATATATGTATGTGTATGTATGTTTATATATGCATGAATAAGTAATATATACATATGTGTATATATACATATATGTGAGTATGTACATATACATAGTGAAACTACCCAAATATGGAAAAAAGTCTCAAGAGTCACAAATATTATCTTTCAATATAGGAATGAAAACAGTTCAAATTTAGAAAGTGCTTTATGATTTCTCTCTCCTGTTTACCTTTTCATGCTTCTCTTGATTCTTGTGTTTGAATGTCAAATTTCTTTACAGGGGAGGGCAGGAGCCAAGATGGTGAAGTAGAAAGACTCATGTATGATAGTTCTGAACCCACAGCCCATAAATTTCCTGTAAAAAGAACTCCCCACAAATTCTGGAGCAGTGCAAGCCACGTAACAACACAGTGGAGGAGATTTCCGTTCTAGAGAGCCCTGAAACACCAAATCCAAAAGTCCGTTATGCACCAGACATGGAGCCCACCACTGCCCTGCCTTTGCCGGGTGGCCCCTAGCGGAGCAGATCTGAGCAGACTTCAAGGACGGAATCTCCAGCGGCCACGAAATTCCCTCAATTCACAGGCGCTACAGGTCAGTAAAAGAGACTTATGGGCTGGCCGAGAGGGGAGCATATCTCAGGCCCCCTCAGGAGGCAGCAGCAGGGACAGGGACAGCAGCAGACCCGGGCTCCCCAAGCAGGCAGGAGCTCTGCTCCATTACAAAACGTCTCTGCATAAAGCCCCTGAGGGAACTGAGCCTGGGAAGAGGCCCTGCCCCCACCTGAACAACAGAACTTAAGCTCATGTTGAATAGCAGCCATGCCCACGGCTGAAAGCCCTGAGGCTGGAGAGCATCATTTTAATCTCAGACCCCAAGCACTAGCTGAACGGATCTAGGCAGGGGTGTAGAGGAATCTCAGAAATCAAGTAACTGACTGGGAAAATGCCAAGAAAAGGGAAGAAAAATAAGACCATAGGAGGCTACTTTCTTGGGGAACAGATGATGTTTCCTTCTTTCAATTCTGATGAGGAAGTACAATGCTTACCATCAGGAAAAGACATAGAAGCCAAGGCCTCTACATGCGAAACAGCAAAAATAGATATCCAATGGGCTCAGGCCATAGAAGAGCTCAAAAAGGATATGGAAAATCAAGTTAGACAGGTGGAGGAAAACTGGGAAGAGAAATGAGAGAGATGCAAGAAAAGGATGAAAAACAGGTCAATACTTAGCTCAAGGAGAACCGAAAAAATGCTGAAGAAAGTAACACCTTGAAAAATAGGCTCACTCAATTGGCAAAAGAGGTTCAAAAAGCCAATGCGCAGAAGAATGCTTTCAAAAGCAGAATTAGCCAAATGGAAAAAGAGGCTCAAACGATCACTGAAGAAAAAAATAGTTCTCTCAAAATTAGAATTGAACAGATGGAGGCTAATGACTTTTTGAGAAACCAAGAAATCACCAAACAAAACCAAAACAATGAAAAAATGGAAGAGAATGTGAAATATCTCATTGGAAATAGAACTGACCTGGAAAATAGATCCAGGAGAGACAATTTAAAAATGATGGAACTACCTGAAAGCCATGATCAAATAAAGAGCCTAGACATCATCTTTCATAAATTATCAAGGAAAACTGCCCTGAGATTCTAGAACCAGAGGGCAAAATAAATATTGAAGGAATCCATTGATCACTGCCTGAAAGAGATCCAAAAAGAGAAACTTCTAGGAACATTGTGTCCAAATTCCAGAGTTCCCAGGTCAAGGAGAAAATATTGCAAGCAGTTAGAAAGAAACAATTCCAGTATTGTGGAAATGCAATCGGGATAACACACGATCTTGCAGCTTCTACATTAAGGGATCGAAGGGCGTGGAATAGGATATTCCAGAGGTCAAGGAAACTAGGACTAAAATCAGCAAAACTGAGTATAATGCTTCATCGAAAATATAGTCTTTCAGTGAAATAGAGGACTTTCAAACATTCTTGATGAAAAGACCAGAGCTGAAAATAAAATGTGACCTTCAAACACAAGAATGAGAAGCATGTAAAAGCAAACAGCAAAGAGAAGTCATAAGGGAGTTACCAAAAGTGAACCATTTACATTCCTACATGGAAAGACAATGTTTGTAACTCTTAAAACTTTTCAGTATCTGGGTAGTTAGTGGGACTACATGCACACATACATACACACCCACACACACACATGTACATACCTGCATGCACACACACATACACACGTGCATGAACACACAGAGATAGGGAGCACAGAGTGAATTGAATAGGATGAGATCATTTCTTAAAAGAAATTAAGGTAAACGGGGAGAGAGAAACGTAGTGGGAGGAAAGAGGGTGAAATGAAATGGGGTAAATTTTCTCTCATTCAAGAGGCAAGCAGGAGGTATTTTAGTGGAGGGAAAAAGAGGAGAGCTGAGAAAAAAACATGAAGTTTACTCTCATCACATTCGACTAAAAGAATGAATAAAATCCACACTTATTTCGTTGTGAAAACCTATCTTACAATACAGGAAAGTGGGGGAGAAGGAGATAAGCAGGGTGAGGGTGATAATGGAAGGGAGGGCAATGGGAGGAGGGAGTATTTTGAAGTCAACACTCGCGGAGGGACAGGATCAAAAGACGGAAGCGAAACAATGAGGGGAAGGATAGGATGGAAGGAAATATAGTTAGTCTTACACAACATGACTATTTTGGATGTCATTTGCAAAGCTACACAGATATGGCCTATATTGAATTGCCTGCCTTCCCAAAGGGAATGGGTCGGGAGGGAGAGATGGGGAGAATTTGGAACTCAAAGTTTTAGAAACAACTGTTGACTATTGTTCTTGCTACTAGGAAATAAGAAATACAGTTAATGGGGAATAGAAAGTCATCTGGCCCTACAGGACAAAAGAGAAGATGGGGACAAGAGAAGGGAGGGATGATAGAAGAGAGGACAGATTGGTGATAGGGAAAATTAGAATGCTCGGTGTATTGGAATGGGGGGAGGGGACAAATCGGGAGAAAATTTCGAACCCAAAATTTTGTGAAAATGAATGTAAAAAGTTAAATAATTAAAATAAAATAAAAATTAAAAAGAATTTCTTTTCAGGTCTTGTCTGTTCATCAGAATGCTTGAAAGTCCTCTATGTCATTGAATGACTGTTTTTTCCGCTGAAATATTATACTCAGTTTTTCTGGGTGTTTCTTGGTTTTAGTCCTAGTTCCTTTTAATTCTGGAATATCATATTCCAAGCCCTTCAATCCTCTAATTTAGAAGCTGGCAGATCTTGTGATATCCTGATTGTGTTTCCAAAATACTCGAATTATTTTTCTCTAGCTGCTTGCAATATTTTACCCTTGATCTGAGAACTCTAGAATTTGGCCACAATAGTCCTAGTAATTTTGCTTTATGGATCTCTTTCAGTAGGAGAAGGGTGGATTATTTCAATATTTATTTTATCCTCTGGTTCTAGAATATCAAGGTAATTTTCCTTAATATTTTCATGAAAGATGATGGTGAGGCTCTCATTTTGATCATGACTTTCAAGCAGTCCCATAAGTTTTAAATTGTCTCTCCTGTTTCTATTTTTCAGTTCAGTTATTTTTCCAGTATACTGTTTCACAATGTCTTCTATTTTTTTCATTCTTTCCCTTAATATGTGCCTTATGTGATCCAAATTATGAGGAATCCTTCTTTATTAAGTGGAAAAAAGAAAATTGAAGCTATCCATAGTCATTAAAAATGTTTTAGATCTCTACTGATTAGAGAAAGGTAAATTAAAATAATTCTGAGGTACCACCTCATTCCTATAAGAAATGAAAAATACTGTAGGGGATGAGTAAAAAAAATCGGTTCACTAATTAACTAATGAGTAGTGAATTAATGCAACCATTCTGGAGAACAATTTGGAAGTGGGCCAGAAAGGCTCTAAAATTGTGCATACCCTATGACTCAGCAATTTCACTGCTAGGTCTCTATACCAAAATGACTAAAGAAAAGGAAAATGAATCTATAATTCAAAAAAGGTAGCAAGTATTTCTGTGGTGGCAAAGAATTAAAAACTAAGGTGATGCTCATCAATTGAGGAGTAACCAAATAACTTGTGTTATATGATTTCGATGGAATATTATTATTCTGTGGGAAGTGAAGATTGAGTGGTTTCAGAAAAATATGTCAAGACCTGTGTGAATTGATACAAAGCAAAGTGAGAAAAACCATGGCATCATATTACACAGCAACAGCAATGTTTTACTGATCATTCCCTGTGAAATACTTGACTATGCTGATAAATACGATGATCCAAGACAAATCCAAAGTATTCACAATCAAAAAAATTCCATTCTCTTCTAGAGATAGAACTGTTGAACTGAGTGCAAATTGTTTTTTTGAAATATGACTAATATGGAAATATAATTTGCACAATTTCACATAAATGGTATAATATTATTTGCCTTCTCAGTGAGTGTGCTACAAGGTAGACAGGAATGAAAAAATTTGAAAATTCATTAAAAAGCATTCTAATAAATAAATAATTTTAAAAAGTTAAAGTAGAAACAAAGTGAAAATAAAAGTCAAAAGTGAAGTAAAATAAAAGTTACTACTGAAGCAAAATTTAAAAGCAAAAGAAAGCCTTTACTTTAGGCTTCAGAAAGGACAAAAGATACAAAAGACTTCTATTGATCCATAAATTTACCTAAAGAAAATTTTTGTTGCTAAATAATTTCAGTCATGTTCAACTTTATGACTCCATTTGGGGTTTCCGTGGAAAAGATAGTGGAGTGCTGTGTCACTTTCTTCCTCAGTTCTTTGTACAGATGAGAAAATGAGGAAAACAGAATTAAATGACTTGACCAGGGTCACATAGTTAGCAAATGTCTGAATCCAGTTTTCACCTGCAGACCTTCTGAATCCAGGGCTCATTCCTTTTCCATTGCTCCTTCTAGGAGGCTTCACAAAATAGGCTGGATGAGAAGCAAAGCAGTGATCGTAATCTAACTCTCTATTGAGTCTTGCTCTTCCTTCTAGCCTTGTTTTTAAGAATACTCTCAAAAGAGCAATGAACTTTGGGTTACTATTGAAACAATCTACTGATATTCTGGTAAATCTCTCCATCCCATGTGGTCATCTATCCCTCTTCCCTTCCAGATTCATAGATCTACCTTGTATGAACTATCCCTCAAAGACAGGGAAACTTAACCTTTTTCCCCTTAGATTTTCATAGCTTCCTGATCTACCATATAAGGGTTTTGACTTTCATTGGTCGTGTAGATCCAATCACAATAGTCACAATAACAATAGTAGCTAGTATGAACGTTGAACTTTAAAATCTGGTAGTTCATATACCACTTTTCATTTGATCCACATGGCTCTCTAACATAGGTATTATTGTTTTCTTTTTACAGTGTGAAAACTGAGACTGAGAGAGGTTAAGTAATTTGTCCATGATCACATAACTAGCAAACAACTGATGCAGGATTCATTAGTTCAATGGCTGCGATGTAGATGATCCTCTTCTTTCTCCACCAGTCTTGCTGCTAAGGAACTCATCTCCTATTTCCAGAAGTCCAGGCTGTCAAATTCCTGAAGTCCAAGATATAACTCTTGAGACTAGGATGGTCAAAGAAATATTCCTTATGTTGCAGAAAAGCCAGAATCTGGTATTTGTGCCTTAGTCAGCTATTATCATCTATCTAGTATCAATAGTTCAGAAATAGTATTGTCCATTCTGCTTCTTTGGGGCCGTAATGGGGAACACATCGAGTTTCTATATTGTCACCCAAGTTATTTCAACATTTCCAGTATGCTGCCATATATTAGGTTAGGCATGTGCACTCTCAAGTTCCTGGCCACTGGCTGGAGGTCACAAAAAGATAAAGAAAAGCAAATAATCAGAAGGAACCCTGCTCTGCATTTATGTGAATGAGGACATGCATCTTCCATTTCTTTATTCCATTCCAAGACAACTATTAACAGTTCCTACATATGGTATTACGTAATTAGTAGGGAAGGAGAGAGATGTTTTGTTTAATCCATATCACAGACAGTAGTGAAAAGGCAAAAAGGAGTTTTTTAAAGTCTTAGCAGACCTGATGTTAGAAGAGCAAAAAAGGACAGCAGCCCTTCAAGAGGTTGAGCTAAAAATCCATTTATTTTTGAAGTCATCCACATTTACTGAAGTTGGTTCCCTGGGAAGCACTGAAGGTCCCTTCCAAATTTGCCTGATCTTGGAGTAGCCAGAAATATTGATACTTAAGACAAAATTTGGTCTTTTCCTCTTCTAAGGTGTCATTTGAAAGGTCAGTGGGCTCTGTGAAAATATATAAAAACAGGTAAAGGTAAAAGGTTGGATTGGAGTATATTGTGTTTCAGACGATGTAGGAAAAGCAGGGGTAGTAATCCTAATCTCAGAAAAAGCAAAAGCAGAAACACATCTAGTCAAAAGAGATAAGGAGTGAAAATATATCCTGCCAAGGGGTACCACAGAAAATGAAACAATATCCTTACTGAACATAAATGCTCCAAGTGGTATAGCAACCAGATTCTTAGAGGAGAGGTTGGGGGAGTTGCAGGAAGAAATAGGCATCAAAGCTATACTTATGGAGGGCCTCAAATTCCCTCTCTCTGAACTTGATAAATCTAACATTACAATAAACAAGAATGAAGTTAAGGAGATTAATAAAACTCTGGATGAGGAAGATATGATAGATCTCTGGAAAAAAATGGAATGGGGATAGAAAGGAATATATGTTTTCTCAGTAGCACATATACAAAAGTTGACCATGTTACAAGGCCTAAAAATCTCACAACGCAGAAAGACAGTGATAGTCAATGCATGGTTCTCAGATCTTAATGCAATAGAAATTATCTATAATGAAAGGCCATGGAAATACAAACCAAAAAGTAATTGCAAACTAAATAATCTAATGCTGCAGAAGGAGTGAGTTAAACAACAAGTCATAGAGATATTCAACAACTTCATTCAAGAGAATGGCAATAATGAGACAATATACCAAACCTTATGGGAAACAGCAAAAGCAGTTTTTTTGGGGAAGTCTTATATCTTTGAATGCCTTCATGAATAAAACAGAGAAAGAAGAGATCAAAGACTTGGGCATGCAACTGAAAAAGCTAGAATAAGAACAAATTGAAAATCATCAACTAAACACCAAATTAGAAATAGTAAAAACCAAGGGACAGATCAATGAAAATGAAATTAATAAAACTATTGAACTAATAAATAAAACTAATAGTTGACTTTATGAAAAAAACTAATAAAATTCATAAACCTTTGGTCAATTTGATTACAAAAAGAAAAGACAAAACCAAATTACCAATATCAAAAATGAAAGGGGTAGCTCCCCTTCAATGAGGAGGAAATTAAAACAATAACTGGAAATTACTTTGCCTGACTTTATGTCCAAAAAATCAACAAACTAAGTGAGATGGATGAGAATGTCAAAATATATAAATTTCCCAGATAAACAGAAGATGAAGTTAAATACTTAAACAAGCCCCATCTCAGAAAAAAGAAATTGAACAAGCCATCAATGTGCTCCCTAGGAAAAAAAATGTCCAGGGCCAGATGAATTCACAAGTGAATTCTATCAAACATTTAAAGAACAGTTAATTCCAATATTACATAGACTATTAGAGAAAACTGGGGAAGAAAGAGTACTCTTGAGCTTTTTTTATGATACAAATATGGTTATTTTTCCTGAACCAGGAAGAGTCAAAACAGAGGAAGAAAATTATAGACCAATTTCTGTAATGAATATAGATGCCAATATTTTCAGTAAAATTTTAGCAAAAAGAATACAGTAACTTATCACAAGAAAAATATTATCAGGTAGGATTTATACCCAGAATGCAAGACTCATTCAATATTAGGAAAAGTTTTAGCATTTTTGATCATATCAACAATAAAACTCACAGAAAACACAAGATTATCTCAACAGATGAAGAAAAGGCTTTTGACAAAGTGCAACGCCCATTCCTATTAAAAACACTGGAGAGTATAGGAATAAAGGAAATTTTGCATAAAATAATAAGTAGTATCTACCCAAAATATTCAGCAAGCAAGATTTGCAATGGACATAAGCTAGGTGCATTTCCTATAAGATCAGGGGTGAAATAAGGATGTCCATTATCACCTCTGTTATTCAATATGGTAATAGAAATGTTAGCTCTAGCAATTAGAGAAGATAAAGAAATTGAAGGAATTCGAATAGGCAAAGAAAAACTAAGTTGTCACTCTTTGCAGATGATATGATGATATTCTTAGAAAATCCCAGAGATTCAAGTAAAAATCTACTTGAAACAATAAACAACTTTGCCAAAGTAGTAGGTTACAAAATAAAGCCATACAAATTTTCTACATTTCTATATATTAGTAAAAAAAGCCCAGCAGTAAGAGGTAGAAATAGAAGTCCCATTTAAAGCTAGGGTAGACACTACAAATTAGTTGGGAGTTTACCTGCCAAAACATACCCAAGGACTATATGAACACAATCACAAGACACTTTTCGCACAAATGTGGTCAGATCCAAGTAAGAAGAAAACCATCAGTTGCTCGTGGGCAGGTCGAGCAAATATAATAAAATTGACAATTCTGCATAAACTAATTTACTTGTTAAGTTCCATACCAATCAGACTTTCAGATAATTGTTTTCTAGAGCTGGAAAATATAATATGAAAACTCATCTGAAAGAACAGGTGGTCCAAAATTTCAAGGCGACCAATGAAAAGAAATACTAAGGAAGGTGGTCTAGTGGTACCAGATCTCAAATTGTATATTATAAAGCTACCATTATCAAAACTGCTTGTTATTGGCTAAGAAACAGAAGTATAGACAAGTGGGATAGTCAGGGTACTCAAGTATAGACAAGTGGAATAGGCCGGGTACTCAAGACACAGTAGGAAATGAATATAGCAACTGACTGTTTGATAAACCCAAGGAACCCAGCTTCTGGGATAAGAACTCACTATTTGACAAAAATTGCTGGAAAAGTGGAAAAGAGTGTGGAAGAAACTAGGCATTGACCAATGCCTGGCACCGTACACAAGAAGAAACTCCAGATGGGTACATGAGATAGGTATAAAGATTGACACTATGGACAAATTGGTGGAGCAAGGAATAGTGCATTTATTAGAATTTTTGACTAAAGAAGAGATAGAAAGCATTATGAAGTGCAAGATGGATAATTTTGATTTCATTAAATTGAAAAGATTTTGCACAGCCTAATCCAATGCAACCAATGTTTGGAGAGATGTAAAAACCTGGGAGAGAATTTTTGCAGCTAGTGTCTGTGATAAAGGCCTCATTTCTAGAATATATAGAAAACTGAGTCAAATGTACAAAAATCCATATCATTCCCCAATTGATAAATGGTCAAAGGATATGAACAGGCAGTTTTTAGAGAAAGAAATTAAAGATATCTATGATCACATGAAAAATGATCCAAATCTTTATTGATTAGAGAGATGCAAATTAAAACAACTCTGAGGTACCACATCACACCTATCAGATTTGCAAACATGACAGAAAAGGAAGATGATAAATGTTGGAGAGGATGTGGGACAGTTGGAACACCAATTCATTGTTAGTGGGGCTGTGAGCTGATGCAACCATTCTGGAGAGCAATTTGGAACTATGCCCAAAAGGCTACAAAAGTATTGATCTTTGACCCAGCAATATCAATTATAGAACACTATCCACAAGAGATCATAAAAATGGGAAAGGATCCCACATGTACAAAAATATTTATAGCAGCAATGTTTATGATGGCCAAAACCTGGAAATCACGGTATGTCCATCAATTGGGAAATGGCTGAATAATTGCTATGTGAATGCAATAGAATGCTATTACACTGCAAGAAATGATGAAAAGGAAGGCTTCAGAAAGGCCTGGAAAAACTTACATGATCTTATGCTGAGTGAAAGGAGCAGAATCAGGAGAACTTTGTGCACAGCAACACTCACACTGTGTGAGAGTATTTTTCTGGTAAACTTGGGACTTCCTCGCAATGCAAGGACTTAAAATAATTACCAGTAATCTTTAAGGCAAAATGCCTTCCACATTCAGAGAAAGATATATGGAATTCAGTTGCAGAATGTAGCAGATCATTTACTTTTGTATTACGTTTTGCTTTCTTATATGATTTCCCCATTCATTTTAACTCTTCTATAAAGCACAACTATGGTGAAAATGTATTTAATAGGAATGCATGTGTAGAACCTATATAAGATTGTATGACTTGTCGGGGAGAGATGGAAAAAGTAGGAGGAAAGATGGGAAAAGAAATCTAAGTTATATGGCAGTGAGTGTAGAACAGTGAAAATAAAATTAATAAAAAATAGAGAAAATATATAGAAACTTTAAAGGTTACAAAGCACATTTTTCAAGAAATTCAATCCATTGGTCCAAATAACATGGTTCCCCTCACAATCAAAAGAATTTCCTGGGACAATGTTTGGAAAAGCGCTTTGTTTGACTTGCTTCTAGTTAAGAAACACTAAAAACAGATAAAAAGAGTGTATTATCTATACTTCTTCAGCAAGCATGCCATTGTAAAGATGTGGTTCACTGTGCAGTACCATTTGGCAAATCCTTCTAAAATATATCCTGTTTTTTCCCTTAAAGGTAGTGGTTACATGGTCTTGGAGCCAGAGAAGGAAATCTCTGACTGCCTGACACAAGAATGACCAGGCTTAAGTACACTTTACCAGGAGAAAGGAATTTTCTTAATTGAGTAAGTTGTAAATCCAGTGAGACAAGACAATTAACAAGGTAGAGTCGGTAGGAAATTAAGAACCTAGGATGTCTGTTTTCCTCTGTCTCTGCATATCAGGATAAGAAAATCCTACCATTCTGGTTGTAGGCAACCTGTCACAAACCCATCTTTGAATCTTTTGACAAAGAAAAGGGCATTTTTAGAGCAAAGCAAGACAGTATGATTGATTAGGTCAGGCTTTGACTCTTATTAAAAATAAAAAATGATATTTTATGCTATGTATCTATGAGTCTATCTTGACCTTTTTTTCCTCCAGATGAATTTTGTCATGATTTTTTTCTAGTTCTATAATTTTATTTTTTTGTAGTTTGGCTAATATGGCATTGAGTAATTGAATAATTGGAATTAACTGTGGTAAAATTGTACTTTGTATTATTTTGTCTTGACCTACCCATGAATAAAGAATGTTTCTCCACTCCTTTAGATATCTTTAATTGTGTGAAAAATGTGTAATTATTTTCATATAATTCCTGAGTTTCACTTGTCAGGAGGACTCCTCATGTTGTCTGTTGTCTTTTAAATGGAATTTCTTTTACTGTCTCTTCTTTCTTGGTTTAGTTGGTAACACAGAAATGTTGATGATTTATGTGAGTTTATTTTCTATCCTGGAACTTTGCTGCATTGCCTATTGTTTCACCTAGTCTTTTAAATGATTCTCTGTGGTTCTCTTAGTACTCCATCAAAACATCTGCAAAAAGTTATAGTTTTATTTCCTGATTACCTATTTTTATCCCTTGAATTATTTTTCTTGCCTTTTTGGTATAGCTCACATCTCTAGCAAAAAATTATATACTACTTGTTAAAATAGAAATCCTTGCTTCACTCCTGATCTCACTGGAAAAGCATTGAGTTCATTACCATAACAGATAATGCTTGCTCTTGGGTTTACATAAATACTGTTCAGCATTTTAAGAAAAGTTCCACTGATTTCTGTTGATAGTATTTTCACATGGCTTTTGTTATTATTTTCAGGGATATTTTCAATTATGACCATAATTTCTCTAATATTGTATCATCCCTACATTCCTCAACATCACACAACTCCTACTCAAGAAGACACTTATGAATGCAATATATGTAGGGAAATCGTCCAAAGGAGAGCACAACTCACTCAGCATCAGGTAATTCACAATTTAGAAAATCATTATGAATGTAATGGTTTTAGGAAGAGTTTCATTCAGACATCAGGGCTTATTCAACATCATACAATTCATGCTGGAGAAAGATATTTCAAAGGTGATACATGTACAAAGGCCTTCTAGTGTAGGAAGAAACTTATCCTACATCAGATAATTCATAATGGAGAGAGACATTTTAAATGTAATGAGTGTGGGAAGGCCTTCTGCGAGAGGAGTTAATCAAAGTAAAAATAATCAAATGTGAAACAGTGACTCTGATCAATGAAACAATCCATCACAACTCCAAGGGAATCATGATATAAAATATTATACACCTCTAGATAGAGAAATGATGGCCTCAAATTACAAACTGAAGTATATATTTCCCTTCATTTTTCTTGCTTCTCCTTTCACCCTAAATATGACTAATAAAGAAATATTTTGCAAGACTTCAAACAAAAGTAAAAAACAAGAAAGAGAAAAACAGAAAGGAAGAAAAAGAAAGGAAGGAAGGAAGGAAGGAAGGAAGGAAGGAAGGAAGGAAGGAAGGAAGGAAGGAAGGAAGGAAGGAAGGAAGGAAGGAAGATGTATTCATAGGCCATCAGTTCTTTCTCTGGAGGTAGACACCATTTTTCTTGGATCTCTTGGATCATTGTATTCCTGAGAATATCTAAGTCCCAGAGTTGTTCATTGTACAGAATTGCTATTACTGTGTATAATATTCTGGTTCTGCTCACTACACTTGGTATCAGTTCACGTGAGCCTTACAGAATTCCCTCAGTTTCCAATTCCTGGCCACCACAAAAAGAAGTGGAACAAATACTTTTGTATGTATGGGTTCAGTTCCCATTTGTATGATCCTTTTTGAGATATAAACCTAGTAGTGGTATTTTTAGAACAAAGAGTGTGTACAGTTTTATAGCCATTGGGGCATAGTTCCAAAATGCTCTCCAGAATGTTTGGATAAGTTCACAACTTTACCATTAATACATTAGGGTTCCAGTTTTCCCACATCTTCTCTAACATCCATCATTTTCCTGTTTTATCATGTTAGCTGGTCTGATAGGTGTGATGTGGTACCTCAGAGCTGTTTTAATTTGCATTTCTCCGAGCAATAGTGTTTTAGAGCAATTTTATATGACTATAGAAAGCTTTAATTTCTTTCTCTGAAAACTCTCTGTTCCTATCCTTTGACAATTAATCAATTGGAGAATAACTTGTATTCCTATAAATTTGACTCATTTGTACCTGTATTTTAGAAATGTGTCCTTTATCAGAGATAATGGCTGTGAAAATTATTTCCCAGCCTTCTGTTTCCTTTCAAATCTTGTTTGCAATAGCATTATGTAAAACTTTTTAATTTAATGTAATCAAAACTATCCATAATGCATTTCATAATTTTCTCTATCTCCCATTTGGTCATACATTCTTCCCTTCTCCATAGATCTGATAGGTAAATCTTAATAATTTCTTGATGTATAATGTTTAAACTTTTTTTGATCATTACAGTCTCTGCTCTACTTTTTTAATATTTTGGTTTTGTTTTATTATTTCTTTGTGACTTATGAAATGATTAGTTTCTCCTTCCTCAATTCTAATTTTTTAGGACTTTTTCCCCAGCAAGTTTGTGTACATCTTTTTCCAATTTTTAATTTTTCCTTGAATTCCTCTTAATTTATTTTTCTAGTATTTCTTCAATAACTCTTATTTGATTTTTAAAATCCTTTTTAATAATCTCCAAAAAAATGTAGAGGGAGTTTATGATGATTTATGATTTTAAAGCTTTACAAGTAGAAGCTTTGACTTTATTGTCTTCCTCTGAGTTTCACTTGTAACTGACTGAATGCTAAGTTTGACATGACTGAGTGACTGAAAAACAGCAACAAAAGATTGGGGGAAAGCCTCTTCTAGTCATCACCACCAGCAACACAGGCATTCAGCCTTACAATCCGTTTCTTAATTGATTTTCATTGATTTTGTGCTTATAAATAGATTAGCATTAAAAAAATACGTTGTGACTTACACCATAACAGATATGGTTAACGGGAATCAGGGTGAATCTCTGAACAAGGAGAGATTCATTTGTCCTATTAAAGCAACCAGAAAATTTCTTCCCTTCAGTGGAAGCATATGACCTAGAAAAACAATGAGAGTACATGTGAAACTGGGTTGTTCCGTTGGCCCATAAACATAATAATATTGTTTTCATTCCACTTTGGCATTTATTGGGATTTTTGTGCATTCTTCTGTTGTAAGAAAAAGAATATTTTGTTGATATCTTTTGTTTTTTACATCACTCACATTTCCCAAAATAGCCCTCCTTTCCCAATCTCTCTAGTCCTTTCTTACAATAATGAACAAAAAAGAGTCAGAAAATTTGGCAATATGAACTAAGAAATAAAAAAAAAATTCATTGTTCCACATTCATATTCAGACAACTCTGCAAAAGAATCAGGGATTCTTCATATCTTTTCTTTGGGGCAAACCTTGGTCATACTTTTTCACCATCCATATTCTGTTGTTTTGTTTTTTTCTTCCACTAACATTGTGTGAATCATTTTTATACTTATATCTGTAATCAAACTCCTTATCCTCTCTGACCTAAGCAATTACTTAAGAGTATAAATTGCAAAGAACTTGTCAACCTTCATTAATAAATGAAATTACCCCTTTATAACTAATGAAAATCTTCCTATATTTTTGTTATTTGACCATGCATCCTTGATATCAGACCTGCATGAGATACTTGATATAAAAGGTACCCTTCACAGTATCCTTCCAGTCAGAGTCATACCTTCTATTCCTTTTTGCATTAATATTATTCAAGTAAAAGCTTTTTATTTTTATGTGATTAAAGCTAACTATTTTATCTCATAATCACTTCTGCCCCTTGTTCTGTTAACACATTGCAAATAAGTCATAAATTGTGAAAGGTATATGAAATGATTCTCTTCTTTTTTCCATCAAGGTAGGAACTTAACACGTGTGATAGTATGTTATGCATCTGCTTAGATTTTATTATGGCATATGGCATTCTATAAAATGCTGGTCTATATATAATCTCAGCCAGACTGCTTTGCATTTTTCCTAGTAATGCTTATCAAATAGGAAAGTCTTTCTTAGGGAATTCATGATTTTAGGTTTATCATGTACAGGATTATTGAGTTGAATTATTTCTCTTTCATTGTTCATTTTATATTTTTAAATGTGTAGCAAAACAATTTTAATGTATGTTTTATTGTGAATACAACCAACAACCAGATAAAATTATATGTCCCCCACAGAATAGGACTTTAAAAATGACTGAATATTAAAAAAAATCATGTAACCCATAGTGGAGGAAGATATTACAAAGGTGATTCGTGTACAAAGGCCTTCCAGTGTAGGAAGAAACTTATCCTACATCAGACAATTCTTAATGTGGAGAGACATTATAAATGTAATAAATGTGGTAAGGCCTTCTTCTAGAGGAGGGGTCTTACAATTCATCAGGGAATTCACATTGGTGAAAAACCTTATGAATATAATCAGTGCGGAAAATCCTTCAGTCAAAGATCAAAACTTACTCAAAAATCAACTAACTCACACAGAAGAGAAACCTTATGAGTGTAATGAGAATGGGAAGGCCTTCCAATGAAGAATTGCTGTTACTTAATGTAACATATATTTCTTGATGAGAGGAAGCCTTCTGGAGATAATGAACATAAGAATGATTTCATCTAGCATTACAATATTTGTTGAGAGAGAACAGTATATAATCTTTGTGATAAACAACTCTAACCTCCTAGCTAGAATTTTCTTTATTTTTTTGCATCAATATTCATTAAAGAAATGGGTCTATAATTTCTTTCTTTCTTTTTCCAGGTTTAGGTATCAACACCATATTTGTGTCAAAAAAAAAGCATTTGGTGGGACTCTATTTTTTTCTAATAGTTTATATAGTATTAGAATGAAATATTCTTCAAATATTTGGTAGAATTCACTTCCCAATATATTTGATCCTGGGTATTTTTTCTTTCTTTAATTTATTTTATTTTTTTATTTATAGAATATAACAATCGTTTCCGTAATGTAGTATAATAAAAGGATGATTCCACATGAAACTGCAAATCTATTATTTACAACTTGCTATTTCAATTTAATATATAACTTTACCACGAAAATTTCTTTTTTCTTTTTTTTCACTCCCCTTGATCTAGAAGTGGCTACCATTAGATACAAAAAAGTAAGTATATGTGCATATAGGTAAAATCATTCTGTGTGTGCTTTGCCCATTTATCAATTAATGCATGACTTATATTCTTATAGATTTCACAAATTTCTTTATATATTTGAGATATTAGACCTTTATCTAAAAGACTTGTTATAAATCTTCCTATCACCCCTCAATGCCTCAAAATTCTACTTTTCTTCTGATCTTGGCTACATTTGTTTAACTATACGAACGTTTTTATTTTAATGTAATCAAAATTATCTATTTTATACCTTAGTCTAGTCTACATTTCTTGGTTACTCATAAATTGTTTGCCCATCCATATTTCTGGAAAGTAATATATATGATTTTCTTCAAACTTTCTTGTAATATCTCTCCCTAGATGTAGGTCACATATTGATTTTGACTTTATCTTAGTAAATGCTATAAGCTGTTGCTCTATGCCCAATTTCTACCAGATCGCTTTCCAGTTTTCCCCAACTTTTTTTTTTTTTTTTTTTACCAAATAAAGAATTCATGTTCCGAAACTTTAAATCTTTTCACTTGTCAAGTACAACTTTACACATTACAAGATGATTTGCCATTCTAAATTTCATGTTTTCTCTTTCCATTTAATCTCCTTTCTGTTTCTTAGCTGGTACTAGATAGCATTAAAAATTACTAAATTATAATGTACTTTAAGGTACGGTACTGCTAAACGTTTTCCCTTTACATATATTTTTTAAAGTTCCTTTGATATTCTTGACTTTCTTGTTCTTCCAAATGAATTTTTTATTTATTTTATTTCACTAAAATATTTTTGGGTAATTTAATTGGGATGGCATTGAATATAGATTCATTTATGTTAAAAGATGATTTTTATTACTTTGGATCTATGTGCTATCAACCATAGTTCTACAAATATTTAAATCTCATTTTATTTTGATAAAGGTATCTTTAAGAAAAGTGTAGTTTTCCAGTAAATAAAGGAGTAAACTAAAAGATGCAAAATTCTCCATTTTTTGAACTAAATAGTTACATATTTCAAAGAATTTGGAAAAAAATAGTTTTTATTGAAGCAAAAAGCAAATATTAAGAAATATATGTTTGGAAGATAGGTTTCAGGTGGGATTTGAGCAATCTGAGGCAGAAAATAAATTATGGTATCAACATAAAAGTTTAAAGGATTTTTCTTTTTCTTTTGTTTTTTTCATAAAATATAAATTTACTAATTTAACTTTTTTACATTCATCTTCACAAAATTTGGGGTTCGAAATTTTCTCTCCATTTATCCCCTCCACCCACCCCAATACACCGAGCATTCTAATTTCCCCTATCACCAATCTGCCCTCTCTTTTATCATCCCTCCCTTCTCTTGTCCCCATCTTCTCTTTTGTCCTGTAGGGCCAGATGACTTTCTATTCCCCATTAACTGTATTCCTTATTTCCTAGGAGCATGAACAATACTAAACACTTGTTCCTAAAACTTTGAGTTCCAAATTCTCCCCATCCCTCCCTCCCCACCCATTCCCTTTGGGAAGGCAGGCAATTCAGTATGGGCCATATCTGTGTAGTTTTGCAAATGACTTCGATAATAGTCATGTTGTGTAAGACTAACCGTATTTCCCTCCATCCTATCCTTCCCCCCATAGTTTCTATTCTGTCTTTTGATCCTGTTCCTCCCCGAGTGTTGACTTCAAATTACTCCCTCTTCCCATTGCCCTCCCTTCCATCATCCCTCCCTCACTGCTTATCTTCTTCTCCCCCACCTTCCTGTATTGTAAGATAGCTTTTCACACCAAAATGAGTGTGTATTTTACTCCTTCCTTTAGTCGAATGTGATGAGGGTAAACTTCATGTTTTTTTCTCACCTCTCCTCTTTTTCCCTCCACTAAAAAGTCTCCTGCTTGCCTCTTGAATGAGATTAATTTACCCCATTCCATTTCACCCTCTCACCTCCCACTACATTTCTCTCTCACCGTTTACATTAATTTCTTTTAAGATATGGTCCCACCATATTCAATTCACTCTGTGTTCTCTGTCTCTGTATGTGTGTGCATGTGTGTATGTGTGTGTGCATGCATGTGTGTATGTGTGTGTGTGTGTGGCCCCATCAACTACCCAGATACTGAAAAGTTTTAAGAGTTACAAATATTGTCTTTACATGTTGGAATGTAAACAGTTCATCTTTGGTAAATCCTTTATGACATCTCTTTGCTGTTTACTTTTTCATGTTTCTTCTCATTCTTGTGTTTGAAAGTCAAGTTTTCTTTTCAGCTCTGGTCTTTTCATCAAGAATGCTTAAAAGTCCTCTGTTTCAATGAAAGACCACATTTTCCCCTGAAGTATTGTACTCAGTTTTGCTGAGTAGGTGATTCTTGTTTTCAGGCCTAGTTCCTTTGAGCTCTGGAATATGCTATTCCACACCCTTCAATCCCTTAATGTAGAAGCTGCTCATCTTGTGTTATACTGATTGTATTTCCACAATACTGGAAATATTTCTTTCTAGCTGCTTGCAATATTTTCTCCTTGACCTGGGAACTCTGGAATTTGGCCACAATGTTCCTAGGAGTTTCTCTTTTTGGATCTCTTTCAGGCGGTGATCGATGGATTCCTTCAATACTTATTTTGCCCTCTGGTTCTAGAATATTAGGGAAGTTTTTCTTCATAATTTCATTAAAGATGATGTCTAGGTTCTTTTTTTGATCATAGCTTTCACATACTCCAATAATTTTTAAATTGTCTCTCCTGGATCTATTTTCCAAGTCAGTTCTTTTTCCCATGAGATATTTCACATTCTCTTCCACTTTTTCATTCTTTTGGTTTTGTTTTATGATTTCTATGATATGATTTTTTTATGATTTATGATAAGACAAATCACAAATTATTATTTGTCTTATGATTTCTGTTACATGTTTTATGATTTTGATATATGGTTTCTCAGAAAGTCATTAGCTTCCATCGGTTCAATTCTATTTTTGAGAGAACTATTATCTTCAGTGAGCTTTTGAACCTCTTTTTCCATTTGGCTAATTCTGCTTTTGAAAGCATTCTTTTCCTCATTGGCTTTTTGAACCTCTTTTGCCATTTGAGTGAGCCTATTTTTCAAGGTGTTATTTTCTTCAGCATTTTTTTGGGTGTCCTTTACCAAGGTATTGACCCGTTTTTCATGCTTTTCTTGCCTCTCTCTCATTTCTCTTCCCAGTTTTTTCTCCACCTGTCTAACTTGATTTTCAAAATCCTTTTTGAGCTCTTCCATGGCCTGAGCCCACTGAACATCCACCTGGGATGTCTGGGATACGGAGGACCCGACCTCCACATATTTCTCTGATGGTAAGAATTGTTGCTCGTCATCAGAAATGAAAGGCAGGAACATCTGTCCCCAAGAAAGTAGCTTTCTATCATCTTATTTTTCTTCCCTTTTCTGGGCATTTTCCCAGCCAGTTACTTGACTTCTGAGATTCCTCTCCACCCCCACCTAGATCTGCCCAGCTGGTGCTTGGGGTCTGAGATTCAAATGCTTCTCCTCAGCCTCAAGGCTTTCAGTGGCGGGCATGGCTGCTATTCCATGTGAGTTTAAGTTCTGGTGCTCAGGTAGGGACAAGGCCGCCTCCCAGGCTCAGTTCCCTCAGCGGGTTTATGCAGAGATCTTCGTAATGGCCCTGAGCTCCTGGCTGCTCCGGGAGTCCCAGGGCCGGCACCACTGCCTCTGCCGCTGCCTCCCAAGAGGGCCCGAGTCACAGAGACACTTCGCTCCCCTCTCAGCCAGCCCAGAAGTCTCTCTCACTGACCTGGAACGCCAGCGGGTGGAGGGACTTTCGTGACCGCCGGAGAGTCCGTCCCTAAAGCCTGCTCAGATCTGCTCCTCTCAAGCCCATGGCCAGGGCTGGGCTCCACGGCCAGGGCAGCACAGGGGTGGGCTCCACATCCAGAGCGCGACGGACCCCTGGGGACGACTTTCCAGGGCTCTCCGGAATGGAAATCTCTTCCACTGTGTTTCTGCGTGGCTTGTACTACTCCAGAATTTGTAGGGAGTTCTTTTTACAGGCAATTTATGGGCTGTGGATTTGGGTCTAGCATACGTGAGTCTTTCGACTCCACCATCCTGGCTCCTCACCAGGATTTTTCAATGTATTCATTTGTATGTGAAGATTTTCATGGTTTCATGAGGGAGAGAAAATATTTTTTTAATTAAAAACTAGTTTCAAGAACACAAAATGTGATATGTTCCATATTAAGAATAGAGAGATGCACGGCATTCTGGAGTCTCATCTTATTTGCTATTTTCCCCTTGATCTGGGAGCACAGAATTTTAGCTACAATATTTCTAGGAGTTTTCCTTTTGGGATCTCTTTTAAGAGATGATCAGTGGATTTTTCCTATCTTTATTTTACCTTCTAATTCTAAAACATTCTCTTAAAAGATGATATCTAGGTTCTTTTTTTTTGTTTGTCATGGTTTTCAGTTAGTCCCATAACTTTTTAATTGTCTCTCCTGGATCTATTTTCCAGGTCAGTTCTTTTTCAATGGGATATTTCAAATTGCCTGCTATTGTTTTATTCCTTTTTTTGATTTTGTTTTGTAATTTCTTGATTTTTCATATTCATTGGCTTCTTTCTGCTACATTCTAATCTTTAAGGAATAGTTTTCTTCAGTGAACTTTTGTACCTCTTTTTCCTTCAAGCCAATTCTGCTTTTCAATGCATTCTTCTCCTCATTGCCTTTTTGTATCTCTTTTGTCATTTGGGTAAGTCTATTTTTTAAAATTTTATTTTTCTTCAACACTTTTTTAGATCTCCTTTAGCAAGCAGTTGACTCATTTTCCATGGTTTTATCTCATCACTCTCATTTCTCTTTCCCATTTTTGCTCTGCCTCTCTTATTGGTTTTGAGAATCCTTTTTGAGCTCTTTCATGAACTGAGTCCAATTCACATGTGTCATTGAGGCTTTGAATGAAAGAATTTTGACTTTATTGTCTTCTCTTTTCATGTTTTGGTATACCTTGTCACCAAAGTAAGATTCTACAATGGGATTCTTTTTTTCTGTTTTTGCTAATTTCTTCAAACCTTTACTTGACTTTTGAGTCTTTACCAAGGTAGTTCTCTGCTTCCAGTGAGGGTGAGGGTGTATTGTCATCACTTGATCTCCTCACAATCTGTTGGCCTAAAGCTATAGAAAGAGTGGATGCAGTGGCCCCTGCTGCTGTTGTGGGTGCTTTGGAATACAGCTTAAAATTTGAAAGTCACAGGTCACCCTCCTTTGCATTTGTTCATTTAATTGCTTGATAATCTATATTGACGTTTTCCTCTTCCAGATGAAGAGGAAATTGTTTCTAGTTCTACAAAATCAATTTTGCAATTTGATTGCATTACACTGAATAAGTAAATTAACTAAGGTATAATTGTTATTTTAATTTTGTTGCCTTGACCTAACTATGAGTAAATAATATTTCTCCATTTGTTTAGCTATGTAAATTTTATAGAAGTGTTATATAAGCAGTTTCACTAGATAGGAGGAGTCACAAATATTTTATGGTGTCTGCTCTCATTTTAAATGGATTTTCTTTTTCTATCTCTTGCTTCTGAGTTTAGTTGATAATATACAGAAATATTAATGATTTATGTGAGTTCATTTTCTGTCCTAGAATTTTGCTGAATTGTTAATTGTTTCAACTAAACTTTTAAATGATTCTCTAGGATTATCTGAGTCTATCATCATATCATCTGCAAAAAGTTATAGCTTTATTTTTTCATTGCCTACTTTTATCCCTTCATTTTTTTTTCTTGTCTCTACTTCTGACTTCATTGGAAGAGCATCAAGCTCATCATCATAATAGACAAGTCTTGCTCTTAGGTTTAGATAGATAGCACTCCTCATTTTAAAAAAAGGTTCCATTTATTGCTATGCTGCTTGTAAATTCCTATGATTTTTGTTATTATTGTTATTGATATTGTCAATCATGGTTATAGTTACTTTAACAATGAACTAGCCCTGCATTCCTCATCAGCACACAGATCATACTGGAGAAATTCATATATTATGAATATAATATAGGTGGAGAGATCTTCCAAGTAAGAATGCAACTTACTCGACATCAAGCAATTCAAAATGTAGAAAATCCATATGCATGTAATGGATGAGGGAAGAATTTCAGTCAGAGATCAGGACTTATTCATTATCAGATAATTCATACTTGAGAAAGTTATAACAAATTTCATATATGTTAAGGCCTTCCAGTATAGGAAAAGACTTATCCTACATCAAATATTTCATGATGGAGAAAAATATTTTAAATATAATGAAGGTGAGAAGGTTTTCTGCTGGAGGAGAGCACTTACTGTTTATCAGAGAATTCATACTGGTGAAAAAAAAACTTATAAATGTAGAAAACCCTTCAGTTAAAGATGAAGACTTACACAACATCAGATATCTGAAACAGGAGAGAAACCTTATGAACATAATGAAGGTGGGGAGATCTTTCAAAAGAGAGCTATCAAAGTTGTTTTTTTTTTTTTAATTTTACAAGAGAAAATGTTCTAAATCATCACTGAGTAGTGAAAAATAATTTCAAGCAATCTGAGGTACTACCTCACAGCTATTAGATTGACTAATAGGATAGAAAATGAAAATGACAAGTGTTGGTAGGAATGTGGGAAAATGTAGTGTTTGTGGCGTTGTGAAATAATTCTGTCATTCTGTAGAACAATTGTGTATTATGCACAAAGGACTATAAAACCAGGCATATCCGTTTACCTAACAAGATCACTAATAGGTGTAAATCAGAAAAGATACTTAAAAATAAAGTCAAAGGAAAATGACCCATATGCATAAAAATATTGATAGCAGCTCTTTCTACTGCCATGGGGTTGGAATTGGAGGGACAGCTCATTAATTGGGGAATGGCTGAACAAGTTGTGGTTTATGATTTTGATGGAATACTATTGTATTACAAGAAATTATGAGCTCTGAGAAAAACCTGGAAACAGTTGCTTCAAATGATATAAAGTGAAAAGAGTCGAACCAAGAGAAAATTATAATTAGTAACAATAATATTGTAACGAATGAATTTATTCTGAGCAATACAATGATCAAAAAATTCTGAAGGATTTATGATGAATAATGCTATACATACCCAAAGAAAGAACTGATAGTGTTTGAATACATTTTGAAAGAAGTGTTTTATTTACTTCCTTCATTATTTCTTGTTTTTTTTCATATTTTTCTCTGTGTTTTCTTTTACAATATGAGTAATATGGAAGTATATTTTGCATGACTACACATATATAGCCTATATCTAATTGCTTACCTTCTGAAAGAGGAGGGTGTGAAGGTAGGGAGAGAATTTCAAACTCAACGTTTAAAATAAACCCTGAAAATTGTTTTTTAATGTAAATGGAGAAAGTAAAACACCAAATAGAAATTAAAATAGTAACGAGCAGAACAGGATGATTTGGAAGAGGAATGGGGTACAATTTCTTAAAGCTTATATTAGAGCAAGTGACCCTTATGACTCTGACATTGATTCCACTACTGTATTTGCTTCTCACCTTAACAGCTATGAGACCATGACCCTAAATGGATACCTTCCATCCAATCCAAACCGTGTAGCTCTCATTTATGTGGTGTCTTCTCCCATTTTAATGAAAGCTTCATGAGGGAAGGCAATAGTTCTTTTCTGTTTTTTGCGTTCCCAATGATCAGCCCAGTACCTTGTACATAGTAAATATTGAATAAATATCTCTTGCCTTGCTACTGTTCAATTGGATGATGCCATAAATATCCTGGTGAATAAATAGCTGAATGGTATAGTAAAGTACTTTGCCAGTGAACTCATTTCATTCATACAATAATTAAATGAAAAAATGACATAAAAACAATGAAAAAATTGTGCTTAATGATGAAGGGCTTATCTATAAACGACGAAGTTCTTGCCTCACCAACCTTGCCAGGGCTGCCTTCACGTCCTTGTTCCTCAAACTGTAGATGGCAGGGTTTAAGGTTGGGGGCACCACAACATAGAAGAGAGACAGCAACAGCTCAAGCACAGAAGGAGTCTCAGAGGTGGGTTTTACATGAGCCACAAATCCAGATGTGAAAAATACAGAGGCCACAAAGAGGTGGGGCAGGCATGTGAAGAATGCCTTGGATCTGCCTTCTGTGGATGGCATCCTTAGAACAGTGGTAAAAATGTAGACATAGGAGATAACAATGTAGAAAAAACAACCAAGCCCCAAAATTATAGTTGTAACAATGGTTCCAATTTCTGCAAAATTTGGCTGTGAACAGGAGAGTCTGAGCAAATGAGGGATCTCACAGAAGAACTGGCCAAGCACATTACTTTTACAGAAGGGTACAGAGAATGTGTTTACTGTGTGCATGATTCCTGAGAGATTCCCACTGATCCAAGAAGCTACTGCCATCTGAATGCAGGACACTCTATTCATGAGGGTCTCATAGTACAGGGGCAGGCAAATGGCTGCATATCGATCATAGGACATCACTGTCAGCAGAATCAGCTCAGTACATCCAAACAAAAAAATACAATAAGTCTGCATAGCACATTCAGGGATGGTGATGGAATTCCTGTGGGTCAGGGAGATGAGGATGGACTTAGGTACTGTGATGGAAATGTAACAGAGATCTATGAAGACAAATGTCTCAAGAAGAAGTACATGGGAGTATGAAGGTGATGGTCGATGATAGTTAGAAGGATAATGAGAATATTCCCCATCAGAGCTGCGAGATAAATCAGAGAGAAAAGCACAGCGTGTAAGATCTGTAGCTCCCAGACATCTGAGAAACTCATGAGGAGGAAGTTGGTGATGACTGTGTGATTGGTCATTGACTTTCTAGGGTCACACAAGCAAAAACAGGAAAAGATGAGAAAGAAATTGGGCCATCCATTGGGCCATGTTCATTATGGGAATCATGGAATTTCTTTTTAAGCCCAAAGTCCTGCAAGGGAGGAGAGCCTCATGGTCATCCTTGATGACCTTTTCAAATCTTATGAGCTTCGGCTTGGATGCAGGAATCAATTGTCCTCTCAATCAATCTCTAGCTGAAAATATGTACTGCAGAAGAGAAGAGAGTGTTGCAGTGGATTTGCCTCATTCTTGCCAGCCAACTTCAGCCTCATTTCAGATGCCTTTTGCAAAAGAGATCAATATACAAAGTGGAGAATCCCTGCAGAGAGTAATTCAAAGAGCCTGTTAAATTAAATCTTTAACTGAAAAAGAAGGAGAATTGGAAGCAGGGATGTTGGAAAGCAGAATACAGAGGCCATTCTACAGGATCTTAGGATTCACAAAGAGAAGGACATTGGTAGTGAAGAGCAAAATATTCTATTTTAATAAGAGTCCATCTCCACACCATCTTATTTAGCTATAGGCAGCCCAATATTATATAGGAAAGACTAGGAACAATACTGGTGGGGACCTAGAAATCAACCCTCATTAATTTAAAATCATTTTGTACATGAACACAAACATTTGAAGAGCATATTAAAATTCAAAAAGCAAAATAAATCTAAGAGGAACTATTAACAGAAAGGAATAAGCATTTATATTGTGCGTACTGTGTGCCAGGCATTGCATAAAATGCTTTTTTATTTTTTTCCTTCTTCCTTCTTTTCTTTCCTTCTTTCTTTATTTCCTTCTCTTCCTTCCTTCCCTCCTTCCTTCTTTCCTTCCTTCCTTCCTTCCTTCCTTCCTTCCTTCCTTCCTTCCTTCGTTCCTTCCTTTCTTCCTTCCTTCATTCCTTCCTTTCTTCCTTCCTTCGTTCCTTCCTTCCTTCCTTCCTTCGTTCCTTCCTTCGTTCCTTCCTTTTTTCTTTCCTTTTTTCCTTCCTTCCTTTCCTTCCTTCCTTCCATCCATCCTTCCTTCCTTCCTTCCTTCCTTCTTAGACTCTCTCATTTCACCATGCTTTCAACAACAATGAGTAAAATGTTCATAATATGCCTATAATTTGACAGATTTATGTTATTAAGTTGTGTAGTAAAAATAAATTTCTCAAGTGATGTTTTTTACATTTTTCTTCCTTCCTTCCTTCCTTCCTTCCTTCCTTCCTTCCTTCCTTCCTTCCTTCCTTTAATTTTTTCCTTCCTATATTACATAGGTTAAAGTAGCTGAGATTGAAACTAAGAATTACCTACAATCAAAACAGAGTATCCTTCAGGGGAAAAAAATGGTCATTCAATGAAATAGAGGACTTTCAAGAATTATTGATAAAAATTTTATAGCTGAATAAGTAATTTATCTTTCATACACAAGTTTCAAGAGAAACTTCAAAAGGAACACAGTAAAGAAAACTCGTAAGGGAATTACAAACTTTGAATTGCTAACATTCCCACACAGAAAGATAATATTTGTAACTCTTTAGACTTTTCTGAGTATTAGGATAGTTATAGGGATTATATACATATAGACAGAAGGAACAGCATGAATTGAGTAGGTGGGGATGATATCTAAAAATATAATTAAGGTATGAGAGAAGAATATATTGGGGAAAAGGTGATAAATAGAATGAGGCAAATAATCTTACATAAAAGAATCAAGAACAAAACTTTTACAATGAAGGGGAAGAGGGGGGAGATGAGAGGGAAAGAATGAATTTTATACTCTTATCTCATTTGCTTTAAAGAGGGAATAACAAAATTTGGTATGAAAAATCTATCTTACACTACAGGAAAATAAGGGATAAAGGGACAAGCAGGGGTTGGGCAGATAATAGAAGGGAGGGGAAATGTGAAGTGGGGATACTTAGAAGTAAACATTTTTGAGGAGGGATAGGGTAAAAAGAGAGAATTGAATAAACAAGAGGCAGAATATGATGGAGGAAAATATAGTCTTTCACAATGACTGTTACGTAAAAGTTTTGCATAGCTACACATATATAGCCTCTGTAAAATTGCTTGCCTTCTCAGTGCAGGTGTGGGAGAAGGGAGGAAGGGAATGTAGGTGTAACTGAAAATTTAAAAAATGAGTGTTTAAAATTGTTTTATACATGCAACTGGAAAATAAGATATATAGACAATAGGGTATAGAAAGAAAATAGAGGGAATAAGAGAAGGAAAGGGATGTGATAGGAGGGAGAACAGATTGAGGAAATTGGTATCCACAATGCATGCTTCCCTTGAGTGGGTGAAGGGGAGAGATGCGGAAAAAATATGGAACTCAAAATCTTGTGGAACAAGCTGTTGAAAATCAAAAATAAACAAATAAATTTATAGAAAATGACTGAAATGTCAATCTCCTGTGACCCAAGCTCTTGCTGCTAGGTACAGATACCAAAAGAGGTCAGTAACAAGCAGAAAGATTCCATCAACAAGAAAATATTGTTTTTATATTCTTGCAGCAAATCTATAAAACAAAAATAGATGTAAATCAGCGGTACCAATGTTTAAATAGATGTTGGCACTTGAATGGATTGGACCAGTTAATGTTGTAAGAAATGCTGACTACAAGAGATGAGAAGACTCACATGAAAAGACACAAAGTGATATAAACACATCCAAGAAAAAGACAGAGTGTGTAAGCTCAAAAACTACCTCTGGAAAAAAACTGTACTCATGACAAACTTGAAAGTTTAATCTGTGTTATTACGAATTTCTCCAATTCCTTTGAAATTTACACTGAATTTGTCAATGATCATTTATTACAAAATTGTGAACCAATCCCTGGTTTGTAGCATTAGCTGATTTCTGATGTGGTGATGCTCACAATGAAAGTTCTACAATTGACTCCCAACTGCCATTTTAAGTGGAACCACAAAGCATATCTCTGGAAAACTATATGCATGAAGATTTATTACAATGAGGTAAATTGAAAGAATGGTAACATCAAATAGGGATGCTAGAACTGGAAGAATCAAGCTTGGGAAGAGAGAAAATAGGAGAAAATACACCTTCTGCTTTTGGCAGAGGTGAGATTGATGAATGTGGACCACTGACTGCATTGCTAGGATACACGGATATTTGGCATATTTTGCTAAGTGGTCTCTCAGACTTTCCAATGGCCACCTTTTTCCTTCCATCTTCATTCTTTGTTTCCAGACATTTCTCTTTAGGGAGGGGAGAGAGAAGGGCTATATTTGCATATGGCTATATTTAGAGATTTTCAAAAGAAAAAAACAATAAAATGTAAAAACATCACTTGAGAAATTTATTTTTATTACACAACTTAATACCTATAAAATTATAGGCATATTATGAACATTTTACTCATTGTTGTTGAAAGCATGGTGAAATGAGGAGAGTCTAATGGGTTTGGAGTCAGAGTATTCTGGTCAGCATTCACCTCAGGTATTTACTATCCGTATGAGCTCATTTTGCCTCTCTGGGTCTAGTTTCCTTATTAGCAGCATGAAGAAAATGAACTCATTGGCCTCTAAGTTTCCTTTCAGATCTAGATTTTATATTTTATTTTCAGTCTAAGAGGACTAATTGAAGCAGCACACAAATGCTTCAACTCTTTTAGTAAAGCTTGTTGAGCTGAGGTAGGGTGGGTTGATTGATCTATTGATGCAGTCTACTCCTTTCTCCTGTTTGTAATTCCTCAGATCCCTCATTGGTAAAACATAGGAGATAGGTCGGATGTCCTATTTTATTTGTTGTTATTGGTAAAACATTGCAACTATATCTGATGGCCCCTTTTATTTCAGAACTTCATAATAGGATTTTCAAGTGGCACTGGTTTAATGAATGTGATATCCAGAATGTTTGCACTACGAAATCAGATTGCACTCCTTTCTGAAGTGACACAACTGACATTTTTACTTAGAAATATTGGAATTTCATCGGTCATTAGTAAATCTAATATCACTTCTGCTTTTGAGTCTTTTAAGTTCTTCCCACATAAAAATTTCATTGGCTTCAAGTGGGTAGTTTCAGGAAGACAAGAGGAGGAATACCTCCACTAATGCAAATCTTCCAATGTTCTGGACCTTAGAGTTTTTGAGAGCTGCCTGAGGAGCTGAGAGATTAAATAATCTGCTGAAGCATTACCAGCCAGCATCCCGGGGAACTGAAACCTAGCCATCCAGACTCCAGAACTTACTCTCTGTCTCCTACATCATGTTGCTCTATTTTATGATCTATTAAACTCTTTGCATTTGCTTCTCTTATGCCCTTCAAAATTGATGCAAAACACATTTCGAAAAAAAATTGTCATTTTACTCTATTTTCCCTAGTCTATTTGCTAGTGAGAAAAAAAGAATAAATACTGAAAATTATGAGAATTAGCTCATATGCCTTAATTAACTGGCAAACTAATCTTACTCTGGTGCCTTGAGTGAACAGAGCTATCATTTCTTCTCACCTGGTAAGTCCAGAAAATAACTTGTAGTGAAGAATCTGTGGGATATCATGCAGAGAAGTCACTGGGAGCTTCTGAGACAGGTAAATAAGCATTCTGCCTTATCCATACATAAGAGAAATGCTTCAAAGATTAGCGAATTAACTTTTTTCTGATGCTAGACCTTAATCATCTTTACTCTTAAGAGATTAAAAATAGTGTCCTCGTTGTGCTTGGAATCTTTTCATGTTTCTTTATGGCAACAAATTGCTTAGGAACAGATTTCTCAAAGTGGAAGAAAAAGCCTTATGGGACCCAGGCCTCTGATTAACCTCAATAGACTTCATTTCTTGCCTTTGTGATCACATCATCTTGGCCATGATGTGTGACTGGGGAAGGACAATTACTGTCTCAGCTTTACCCCTGGGACTCCACATTATGATCAAACATGTTCCCAGTATAGCTTGGCTAGTTCTCAATGATACAGGTGATAGAAGTGATTATGAAGGTAATTTTGAAGAAACACAGAATCCAAAAAGGAGAATATAAGCTCACCTTAAACCTAATTTTTATATTTGCACCCTGGTGTGGTTCATTTTGCCACAAGACTAGTGTGGAAATTATGTTAAGACTTCCATTAAATGTTTAAGGAAGTAAGTATAGGCAATATTGTGTTCAGTCTAGAATTATTATTATGTGTATGTCTTCTAAATTTATGCATTGGCTACTGAAGTTCTTGAGGAGAGAAATCATTGTTAATAATCAAAGATTTGGAACCATTCATATTTGTCCCTTATTTTGTATCCTCCTTTTAAGAAATCTCCAAAAGTTGAGCTAATATTTTCCTCTATTCAATTCCACCTTGTCTTAAAAGAAATCTCTAAGTCTAAACTGAATTATATTCAATCAAGCTTGGGTAGAAATGGATCCTTTTATCTAGATTGTCTGAGACTGGGAGTAGTCCTCTATAGAGATAGTCTTACTGTCCAAGAGTGACATGATTACACCCTCAACCCTTCATTGTAAAAAGCTCATTTCTCTTTGTAAAGCCCATCTTTCATTAATTCATCTTCAGACTTGATTGCCACCCTCAGGAACACTCCTTTTCTAATCGACATATAAGTAATGAGAACACAACCATGATTGTTTTTCATGTAAATGAGAGATGTACCAGCAACCATCTTTTTTTAAAAAGAAAATGTTTATTTATTTTTAGTTTTCAACATTCATTTCTATAAAGTTTTGAGTTCCAAATTTTCTCCCCATCTCTCTCTTCCCTCACCCTATAACAACTTATATTCTTTTTACCCCTTCCCTCCAAATGCCCTCCCTTCTATCACATCCTTCCCTACCCTTATCCCCATATTCTCTCTTTTCTTGTGGGGCAAAATCGATTTCTATAACCTATTACCTGTATTTCTTATTTCCTAGTTGTATGGCAAAACATTTCTAAATATACTTTCTTAATCCTTTGAATTCCAACTGCTCTCCTTTCCTCCCTCCTCACCCATACCCACTGAGAAGGTAAGCAATTCAATATAGGCTATAAATGTGTAGTTTGGAAAAGATTTTTGTAATAATTATACCGTGTAAGACTAATTATATTGCCCTCCATCCTATCCTGCTAGCCTTTTTTTCTAATCACTCTTTTGACCTTGTCCCTCCCCAAAAATATTTACTTCTAATTACTCTGTTCTCCCATTTGTCCTCCTTTCTGTCATCCCCCTAACTCTACTTGTATCTTTCTCCCCTACTTTCCTGTAGTGTAAGATAGATTTTCGTACCAAATTGAATGAGCATGTTCTTCCCTCCTTTAGTCAAATATGAAGAGATTAAGCTTCACTTTTTTCCTCTCATCTACTGCCTTTTCTCCTCCACTGAATAAGCTTTTTCTTGCCTATTTTATGAGTGATAATTTCCCTCATTTCATTTCTCTCTCTCTCCTCCCACTGTATTCCTCTCATCCATTAATTTTATTTTTTTTAGATATCATCCTTCTTATTCAACTCACCCTATGCTCTCTGTATATATGTGTGTGTGTTTATATGTATGTATATAATATATGTATGCATATGACTGTTTATATATGCATGTATAAGTAATATATACATATGTGTATATATACATATGTGTTAGTATATACACATACATATGGTGTGTGTCTGTGTTTGTGTTGTGTGTGTGTGTGTGTGTGTAATCCCTTCAACTACCCAAATACTGAAAAAAGTCTCAAGAGTCACAAATATTATCTTTCCATATAGGAATGTAAACAGTTCAAATTTAGAAAGCACTTTATGATTTCTCTCTCCTGTTTACCTTTTCATGCATCTCTTGATTCTTGTGATTGAATGTCAAATTTCTTTTCTGGAAGGGCAGGAGCTAAGATGGCAGAGTAGAAAGACTCATGTATGATAGCTCTGAACTCACAGCCCATAAATTTCCTGCAAAAAGAACTCCCCACAAATTCTTGAGCAGTGCAAACCACGTAGCAATGCAACGGAGGAGATTTCCGTTCTAGAGAGCCCTGAAACACCGACCCCAAAAGTCCATTATGCACCGGACATGGAACCCACCCCTGCCCTGCCCTGGCCAGGTGGCCCCGAGCAGAGTAGATCTGAGCAGGCTTCAGGGACGGAATCTCCAGCGGCCGCAAAGTTCCCTGAATCCGCAGGCGCTCCAGGTAAGTGAGAGAGACTTATGGGCTGACGAAGAGGGGAGCAGGGTGTCTCCATATCTCAGGCTCCTTCGGGAGGCAGCAGCAGAGACAGGGACAGCAGCAGACCCGGGCCCCCCAAGCAGGCAGGAGCTCTGCTCCATTACAAAACGTCTCTGCATAAAGCCCCTGAGGGAACTGAGCCTGGGAAGAGGCCCTGCCCCCACCTGAGCACCAGAACTTAAGCTCATGTTCAATAGCAGCTGCGCCCACTGCTGAAAGCCCCGAGGCTGGAGAACATCATTTGAATCTCAGACCCCAAGCACTAGCTGAGCGGATCTAGACAGGGGTTGAGAGGAACCTCAGAAGCAAGTAACTAGCTGGGAAAATGCCAAGAAAAGGGAAGAAAAATAAGACCATAGAAGGCTACTTTCTTGGGGAACAGATGATGTTTCCTCCTCTCATTTCTGATGAGGAAGTACAATCCTTACCATCAGGGAAAGACATAAAAGCCAAGGCTTCTACATCCGAAACAGCCAAAATAGATATCCAATGGGCTCAGGCCATAGAAGAGCTCAAAAAGGTAATGGAAAATCAGGTTAGACAGGTGGAGGAAAAACTGGGAAGAGAAATGAGAGAGATGCAAGAAAAGCATGAAAAACGGGTCAATACCTTGCTCAAGGAGAAGCAAAAAAATGCTGAAGAAAATAACACCTTGGAAAATAGGGTAACTCAATTGGCAAAAGAGCTTCAAAAAGGCAATGAGGAGAAGAATGCTTTCAAAAGCAGAAATAGCTAAATGGAAAAATAGGTTTAAAAGATGACTGAAGAAAAAAAATAGTTCTCTCAAAATTAGAATGGAAGAGATGGAGGATAATGACTTTCTGAGAAACCAAGAAATCATAAAACAAAACCAAAAGAATGAAAAAATGGAAGAGAATGTGAAATATCTCATTGGGAAAACAACTGACCTGGAAAATACATCCAAGAGAGACAATTTAAAAATTATGGGACTACCTGAAACCATGATCAAAAAAAGAGCCTACACATCATCTTTCATGAAATTGTCAAGGAAAACTGCCCTGAGATTCTAGAACCAGGGGGCAAAATAAGTATTGAAGGAATCCACTGATCACCACCTGAAAGAGATACAAAAAGAGAAAGTCCTAGGAACATTGTGTCCAAATTCCAGAGTTCCCAAGTCAAGGAGAAAATATTGCAAGCAGCTAGAAAGAAACAATTCCAGTATTGTGGAAATACAATCAGGATAACACAAGATCTAGCAGCTTCTACATTAAGGGATTCAAGGGCATGGAAGAGTATATTCCAGAGGTCAAAGGAACTAGGACTAAAACCAGCAAAACTGAGTATAATGCTTCAGGGGAAAATATAGTCTTTCACTGAAATAGAGGATTTTCAAACATTCTTGATGAAAAGACCAGAGCTGAAAAGAAAATTTGACTTTCAAACACAAGAATGAGAAGAAGCATGAAAAAGGAACCAGCAAAGAGAAGTCATAAGGGACTTGCCAAAGGTGAACTCTACACACACATGTACATAAATGCGAGCACCCACACACATATACACATGCATGCACACATAGAGAAAGAGAGTACAGACTGAATTGAATATGATGGGATCATTTCTTAAAAGAAATTAAGGAAAACGGTGAGAGAGAAATGTCATGGGAGGAGAGAGGGTGCAATGGAATGGGATAAATTATCTCTCATTCAAGAGGCAAGCAGGAGACTTTTTAGTGGAGGGCAAAAGAGGAGAGCTGAGAAAAAAACATGGTTTACTCTCATCACATTCGACTAAAGGAAGTAATAAAATCCACACTTATTTTGGTATGAAAACCTATCTTACAATACAGGAAAGTGGGGGAGAAGGAGATAAGCAGGGTGAGGGGAACAATGGAAGGGAGGGCAATGGGAGGATGGAGAAATTTTAAATCAACACTCACAGAGGGACAGTATCATAAGACAGAAGCAAAACATGGGGGAAGGATAGGATGAAAGGAAATATAGTTAGTCTTACACAACACGATTATTGCGGATGTCATTTGCAAAGCTACACAGTTAGTCTTTTTTTTTTTTTTTTTTTTTTTACCAAAAAAAGAATTCACGTTCCAAAACTTTAAATATTTTCCCTTGTCAAATACAAGTTTACAAATTACAAGTTCATTTGTCATTCTAAATTTCATGTTTACCCTTTCCATTTAATCCACTTTTTGTTTTTTAGCTCGTACTAGATAGCATTTATAATTGCTAAATTATAATATTGTTTAAGATATGGTATTACCAAACTTTTCCCCCTTACATATATTTTTTAAAGTTCCTTTGATATTCTTGATTTTTTTGTTCTTCCAAATGAATTTTGTATTTCTTTTATTTCACTAAAATATTTTGGGGTAATTTAATTGGGATGGCATTGAAAATAGATTCATTTAAGATAACAATTTTTATTATTCTGGCTCCATGTACTATCAACCATATTCCTACAAATATTTAAATCTGATTTTATTTTCATAAAAGCATCTTTAGAAAAAAAGAGTAGCTTTCCAATAAATAAAGAAGTAAAATAAAAGATGTAAAATTTTCCATTTTTTTAGATTAATATAAATTTACTTATTTAACTTTTTACATTCATTTTCACAAAATTTTGGGGTCCAAATTTTCTCCCCATTTGCCCCCTCCCCACACCCCAATACACCAAGAATTCTAATTTCCCCTATCTCCAATCTGCCCTCTCTTCTATACTCCCTCCCATCTCTTGTCCCCATCTTCTCTTTTCTCCTGTAGGGCTATATAACTTTCTATTCCACATTAACTGTATTTCTTATTTCCTAGAAGCAACAACAATACTCGACAATTGTTCCTAAAACGTTGGGTTCCAAATTCTCCCAATTCCTCCCTCCCCACCCATTCCCTTTGGGAAGGCAGGCAATTCAATATAGGCCATATCTGTGTAGTTTTGCAAATGACTTCGATAATAGTCATGATGTGTAAGACTAACTGTATTTCCCTCCATCCTATCCTGCTCCCCATTGTTTCTATTCTGTCTTTGATCCTGTCCCTCCCCAAGAGTGTTGACTTCAAATTGCTCCCTCCTCCCATTGCCCTCCCTTCCATCATCCCCCCACCCTGCTTATCTCCTCCCCCAATTTTCTGTATTGTAAGATAGGTTTTCATACCAAAATGAGTGTGCATTTTATTCCTTCCTTTAGTCGAGTGTGATGAGAGTAAACTTCATGTTATATTCTCAGCTCTCCTCTTTTTCCCTCCACTAAAAAGTCTCCTGCTTACCTCTTGAATGAGAGATAATTTACCCCATTCCATTTCACCCTCTCTCCTCCCACTACATTTCTCTCTCACCGTTTACCTTAATTTCTTTTAAGAAATGATCCCATCCTATTCAATTCACTCTGTGCTCTCTGTCTCTCTGTGTGTGTGCATGTGTGTACGTGTGTGTGCATGTACCCATGTACATAGGTGTGTGTGTATGTGTGTGTGTAGTCCCACCAACTACGCAGATACTGAAAAGTTTTAAGAGTTACAAATATTGTCTTTTCATGTAGGATGTAAACAGTTCACCTTTGGTATGTCCCTTATGACTTCTCTTTGCTGTTTGCTTTTTCATGATTCTTCTCATTCTTGTGTTTGAAGGTCAAATTTTCTTTTCAGCTCTGGTCTTTTCATAAAAAATGCTTGAAAGTCCTCTATTCCATTGAAAGACCATATTTTCCCCTGAAGTATTATACTCAGTTTTGCTGGTTAGGTGATTTTTGGTTTCAACCCTAGTTACTTTGACTTCTGGAATATCCTATTCCATGCCCTTCAATCCCTTAATGTAGAAGCTGCTAGATCTTTTGTTATCCTGATTGTATTTCCACAATACTGGAATTGTTTCTCTTTAGCTGTTTGCAATATTTTCTTCTTGACCTGGGAATTCTGGAATTTGGCCACAATGTTCCTAGGAGTTTCTCTTTTTGGATCTCTTTCAGGCGGTGAACGAAGGATTCCTTCAATACTTATTTTGCCCTAGGGTTCTAGAATCTCAGGGCAGTTTTCCTTGATAATATCATGAAAGATGATGTCTAGGCTCTTTTCTTCATCATGGCTTTCAGATAGTCCCATAATTTTTAAATTGTCTCTCCTGCTTCTATTTTCCAGGTCAGTTGTTTTTCCCATGAGATATTTCACATTCTCTTCCATTTTTTCATTCCTTTGGTTTTGTTTTGTGATGTCTTGGTTTCTCAGAATGTCATTAGCCTCCATCTGTTCATTCTAATTTTGAGAACACCATTCTCTTCAGGGAGCTTTTGAACCTCTTTTTTTCCATTTGGCTAATTCTGCTTTTGAAAGCATTCTTCTCCTCATTGGCTTGTTGAACCTTTTTTGCCAATTGAGTTAGCCTATTTTTCAAGGTGTTATTTTCTTCAGCATTTTTTGGGTCTCCTTTAGCAAAGTATTGACCTCTTTTTCATGCTTTTCGTGCATCTCTCTCATTTCTCTTCCCAGTTTTTCCTCCACCTGTCTAACTTGATTTTACAAATCCTTTTTGAGCTCTTCCATGGCCTGAGTCCATTGGATATCTGTTTCGGATGTTTGGCATACACAGACCTTGGCTTCTATGTCTTTCCCTGATGGTAAGCATTGTTCTTCCTCATCAAAAAGGAAAGGAGGAAACATCTGTTCACCATGAAAGTAACCTTCTCTGGTCTTAGTTTTTCCCCTCTTCTGGGCATTTTCATAGCCAGTTACTTGACTTCTGAGATTCCTCTCCACCTCCGCTTAGATCTGCCCAGCTAGTGCTTGGGGTCTGAGATTTAAATGCTGCTCCCTAGCCTCAGAGCTTTCAGTGGGCATTGGGGCTGCTATTCAGGGTAAGATTAAATTCTGGTTCTCAGGTGGGGGCAGGGCTGCCTCCCAGGCTCAGTTCTCTCAGAGAGTTTATGTGGAGATCTTTGGTAATAGCCCTGAGCTCCTGCCTGCTGCTCCGGGAGTCCCTCTGCTACTGACTCTCGCAGGGGCCCAATCCACGGAGAAACCCTGCTCCCCTCTTGGCCAGCCCCGACGTCTCTCTCACTGACCTGTAGCGCCTCTGGTTGGAGGGACCTTCATGGCCTCCAGAGGTTCCGGCCCTGAAGCGTGCTTGGATCTGCTCCTCTCAGGGGTTTCCAAGCCAGGATAGGGCTGAGCTCTGCTGCCAGTGCACGATGGACCCTTGGTGCCAGTTTTTCAGGGCTCTCTGGAATGGAAATCTCCTCCACTGTGTTGCTGCACGGCTGCCACTGCTCCAGAATTTGTGGGGAGTTCTTTTTACGGAAATTTATGGGTTGTGGGTTCGGAGCTAGCGTATGTGAGTCTTTCTACTCTGTCATCTTGGCTCCTCTCCAAAATTTTCATTTTTTTGACCTAAATAGTTACATATTTCAAAGATTTTGGGGAAAAAAACTAGTTTTTATTAAAGAAAAAAGAAAATGTTAAGAAATAGATGTTTGGAAGACAGTTTTCAGGTAGGATTTGAGCAGTGTGAGGCAGAAAATAAATTATGGCATCAATATAAAAGTTTAGATGATTTTACAAAGAATTCATTTGTATGTGAAGATTTTCATGGTTTCATGAGGGAGAGAAAATATTTTGTTAATTAAAAATTAGTTTCAAGAATACAGAATGTAATATGTTCCATATTAACAATAGAGAGATGCAGGGCATTCTGGAGTCTCATCTTACTTGCATGTAGCTATTTTAAGTCAACAGAGCAAAAGTAAAACAAAAATAAAGAGAAAAAGAATTCATAAGACCATTTGGCAACTATGGGTTGAATAAAAATGGGAAGTTCATTTCATAAGATATATTTAGTGAGTTAATATCTCATAAGCAAAATGTGAATTACTGAGTGCCCTGTAGACTTTGACTTGAGACAATGAGCATAGAGGAAAGTAAGCCAGAGGCTGTTATAATGGACAGGATGGGATGGAGCCAAGATTGTTAAGAAAAGGTAAGAAGTAATCTGAACTCTCCTGGAAAACCCTGTGAAAGTCTTGAAATAATTCGATGCTACATTTAGAGAGGCAAAACCAAAAAACGTATGATGTGAAAGAATTCTTCAAATGAGGATAACTTAGCAGTGCAGTCTGGGCAACAGAAAATCAGGAGTAGACTTTTAGGGTGACTCAAACAACAGCAGTAGTAGCTTGCTCCAGAGGTCTCAGTTCACATGTGTTAAGGAATTAGAGCAACCGACCAGAAGGAAATTACAGGTGTCACTTTGATGGCACCAAGGGCAGGGTTTTGTTGCTTTGCCCATACTCAGATCCAGGTTGCAATTCTGGGTTGCAGTCCCAAAGCGAGGAGGAGCACTAGCATAACAGAACTTGCTGCCATAGTGGAATGAGCACCTTTGTTACAGTCCCACCATAGGAAAGAGTCTTTGTGATTGCTCATAGATTGAATCACAGGCCAGGAAAACAGTAAAGACAATTCTTACATCATATTACCTTGGAAGAAGAGAAAAATCATTTTTCATTTTGATTATCTCTGAAAACAGCAGCATAAAACCCCTGAACTTGGGACACCTACCCAGTAAAGAGAGTCTCACTTTAGCAAAGAGTTAAAAGTCTAGAAAAAAAGCTTGAAATATGAGGAAACAACATAAAAGGTATTCTGATTGCATTAAGTTCATATTCTGAAAAGGAAGACCAAAACATATACTCAGAAGAAGACAGCAAAGTCAAAACTACTCTATCTAAAGTCTTCAAAAAAAAAGTTGTATTAGTGTCAGACCATGGAAGAGTTGCAAAGGATTTTAAAACTCAATAAGAGAGTGTAATGGTAAATTAAATAAGGAGATCTCTCAATTTCATTAACAGGGTCATGTGACATGCCTGGATCACTTGGGAGTCTGAGTCACATGGAGGCTGTGTTGGAAAGAGATTCCTGAGTGGGTGGAACAAGAAGATGTGGAGCTAGAGCAAATCTGAAAGGAACTTATTCAGAGACTTGTCAGAGTAGGGAAGAATGCAGGCAAGCAGGCTACTGGTTAGTGAAAGTGAAAGAGCTTGTTTGTGATTTTGTTTAAGGGAAACCTGCCTGTGATTTGTAATATAGCTGGTTTGTGGGAGGCCTAGAAGGAGAAGGCTTGGGGATGGTGTTGTTCTCTGCATTATTATTGTGTAGAGATTTTTGTTACTATGATAGATTTGGCTTTCTGGTGTCTGAATCAGTGTTTTGCTTTTGTCTTCCAAGGGGACAGTCTCTTGCATTTCATGATTCAAAACTGTGCCAGGATATTCATGACCTCCACAGGTGCTGCAAATTGGGCAATGGTGCAACAAATGGAAACAAGGATGGAATCACAAAATATCAGACCACTATTTGGAAACAGAATGGCAGAGGAGACAGAAGAAGAAGTGGATGTCCCAAGGTGGTAGTATTTGCCTTAATCCACCATAGCAAGAGAATGGGCTAATGGCACCAGGCTTTGTGAAAATTCAGAATCATCCCTACAGAAGGGAGAACCACAGACTTAGAGACATGTTTACAGTGCATACCAATAGAACCAGAGAAGGAAATGACAGGGGTGTGTAGGAGAGGGTGGGCCTTGTTAGCAAGCTGTTCAGTTATATGTAAAAGCAGACTCAAGCTGCTGGAGGAGAAGGAAAGGATGGAAAGGGAATTGATTGGTTTGCAGAAGGGGCTTTGTATGCTGCAGTATTCAAACATGCCTTTGGAAGAGCAAGCTGCAGAATCTCAGGTGGTAGAAAAAGCTGAAGGTAATTTAGCTCACAAGAAGAAGCAACAAAGTAATAAAAGACAGAATTTATGGTCAGTTTTTCAAACAGAAGCACAACAGGAGCATCAAAGAGGGGAACACAGTGTTCATGGAGGTGAGGATTTTACTCAGCAGGGGGTCACAGACATTTTGAGTTGGTTAACCTAAAGAATAGGAAAATCATTGGTATCTTGAATGATGAAAATCAGTAAAAAATAAATCTCCTTGAGAGAGAAGAGTAAATAGCCTGAAGACCCAAAGTTAGAATGTATTGACAAGAAAACAAATCTTTATTGCTGCATTTGTGACCAGGAGACAATTTTGGAAGAATAGATGATATTCCACCTAATGAGCTATATAAAATGTACTGAAGAAAGACGTTTGATATTAGACTGAGCAGAGAAACGAGAAGTGCTTGTGCAGATCCCTCTAAAATATTGTGTCCAAGTTCATCATACCCGCAGGGAGAATGGAAAGTTGTCCAGGACCCACCTCAGATTAAAGAAAGTGTACTTTTAAGCAGAATGATGACCTCAATACTGCAAGTTGTATTTCACAATTCAGAATTGTACTGTGTTATTCATGGTTGCTATAGTCATTTTGAATATTGCACTGATTCTACAGAGTTGAAAATGAAACATTAGAAGAGAATGAGATTGAAGCAGGAACATTATGGATATAAGATCAATAACTTGTTAAAGAAGCACAAAAATACTGAAGAAAATAACACATTAAAACTCAGAATAGAAAAAATGGTGAAAGAAGCAAAAAAAAAATTCAGTTAAGAGAAGGATGCTATGATAAGCAGAACTGGCCAAATAGAGAAGCAGGTATAAAAGCTGATGAAAGAAAATAATTCCTTAAAAATTTGTACTGAGTAAACAGAAATTAATGACACTATGGGACAACCATAAAACGAAATCTAAAGAAAGAAAAAAAGGTAGACAATGTAAAATATCTCAATGAAAAAAAAAACAGATCAGGAGAGACAGCTTAAAAATTTTTGGAGTTCGTGAAAGCCATGATAAAAAAAAGAACCTAGAAATTCCCTTTTAAGAAACTCTCATGAGAAAGTGTCCTGATATCTTAGAATCAGTGAGTAAAATAGAAATTGCAAAGTTCCATCAATCACCTCCTGGAAAAGTTCCCAAAAGGAAAAATTCCAGGAATATTTTAACAAAATTTCGAAATTCCCAGTTCAAGGAGAAAAATATTACTATCAGCCAGAAAGGAACAATTCAAATATCACTAAGCCACAGTCAGGAAAAGGTAATATGCAGTAGTGTTTGTGTTTAAGGATTAGAGGACACTGAATTTGATATTATGGAGAACAAATGAGAAAGAATCAGAACCAAGAATCACTTGCACTGCAAAACCGAATGTAACTTTTCAGGGGAAAAATATGTTTAAGGAAAGCAAATAGACTTGAAAATTCCTGATGAAAAAGCAAAGCTAGATAGAAAATGACTTTCAAATGCAATATTCTAAAGAAGCATAAACAGGTAAACTGGAAAGGGAAACCATAAATGATTTAATAAATTTAAACTGTTTACATTCCTAAATGGTAAGATGATACTTGTAACTTACAAAATCTTTCTAATCATTAGGGCAGTTAGCAGTACCTATAGACAGAGGGCATAGGTATGAATTGAAAATGAAGGAATGATTTCTGAAAAAGAAAAAGATGGTGAGAAGAGGAATGTACTGAGAGTTAGGTAAAGGGACAAGTAGAATGGGATAAATAATCTGACATAAAAGAGACATAAAAGTGTTCTTCACAATGGAGAGGAAGGTGGATGGAGTGGATGAGTATTCTTGTATCATACTCTCATTGCTATTGGTTCAGAGGGAATAATACACATTCAGTTGGAAATAGAAATTTATCTTACCTTACAGAAAAGTAGGAAGGGGAGGGGATAAGAGAAAATGAGGGGATATGCACATTGAAGGAATTGGGTGAGGCAATAGAAGCAAAACACTTCTGAGGAGGGATAGGGTGGATGGAGAATGAGAACAGCATAATCAGAAGGGAGATAGGATGAAGGGAAATACAGTGAGCAAAAACAACTGTGAATAACATTTCTGAAGTAAGTTTCTCTTCATCTCTCAAAGATGTTGAGAACTGACTCACACCTATGAGAATAACAGCCATTCCTTAACTCATAAATGATCAGAAATTGTGAATGCTTCTCAGATGAAGTAATCAAAGCTTCATATGGTACATAAGAAAATGTTATAAATCACCACTGATTAGTGAAATGTAAGTTAAAACAATTTGAGGTACTACCTCTCGTCTATTAGATTGGCTTACAGGATAGAAAATGTAGTGACAAATGATGGAAGGGATGTCTTAAAATGTACTGTTTGTAGAGTTGTGAACTAATTCAACCATTATGTAGAGCAAGAAGGCATTATGCTCAAACGACTATAAAACCAGGCATACCATTTTAACAAATAATACCACCACAAGATTCAAATCAGAAAAGAGTTTAAAAAAGAAACAAAAAGGAAAAGGAGCTATAGGCCTAAAATTACTGAAAGCAGCCTTTTTCTGGTGTCAGGGATTTGAAATTGAGGGAATGCCCATTAATTGCATAATAGCTGAAAATTTGTGGTATATGATTGGGATGTAATACTATTATTCTATAAGAAATCACGAGTCCTCAGAGAGGCCTGGAAAGACTTGCATGAATGACACAAAGTGATAAGAGTAGAATCAAAAGGAAATTGTACACAACAATAGTAATATTTTAAGATGATTTTCACAGAATGACTTTTTTGTACTCAGCAATACAATGATCCAGAAAAATTATGAAAGACTTATGATGAAAAATGCTATTCATTCCCAAAGACAGAATTAATGTCATCTTAATACACATTGTAGTAAATGTTTTATTTTTTTACTTCCTTTATTTTTTTCTGTCAATTTTATTCTGTGTTTTCTTTTACAACGTGAGTAATATGGAAGTATATTTTGCATGAGCAGAGATATATAACCTTGATCAAATTCCTTGCCTTGTCCCTGAGGTGGGTATGAAGAGCGGGAGAAAATGTGGAATTCAATTTTTTAAAAAAATGTTTAAAAAATAATACAGATAAAAACAGGAAGATGTGGAAGAGGTATGTGGTTCAATTCCTTCAAGCTTATATTTGAGCAGGTGAATGCTTAAGACTATAACATTGATTCCACTCCTGGATTTGCTTCTCATCTTCCAAACTTTGAGATCTTGCCCCTCAATGGATAACTTCCACCCAACCCACCTTGTAGTGTCCATTTGTGTGTTGTCTTCTTTCACTGGAGGGTAGGCAGTAGTTCATTTTTTTTCTTTTCAATTTTTTTCTTTTTCTTTTTTTTGCATTCCCAACCCTTAGCTCAGTACTGTGTACATAGGAAATGTTTAGCAGATGCTTGTTGCCTTGCTGCTGTTCAATTGGGCAATAGCGAGACTGTCCTGTTGAATAATAGCTGTACTGTATTGCTAAGTATTTTGCCAGTTATTTCACTTGATCCTCACAACAAATTGGAAAATGAGATAAAGAGAAACAATAAAAGAGCTTTATGATGGAGATATTCTACAAACAAGAAATGTCCTGCCTCACCAAACTCACGAGAACTGCCTTCATGTCCTTGTTCCTCAAACTATAGATGGCAGGATTTAGGTTGGGGGCACCACAACATAGAAGACAGATACCAACAGGTCAAGCACAGAAGGAGTCTCAGAGGTGGGTTTTACATGAGCCACAACACCAGTTGTGAAAAATACAGTGGTCACAATAAGGTGGGGCAGGCATGTGAAGAATGCTTTGGACCTGCCTTCTGTGGATGGCATCCCTAGAACAGTGGAAAAAATGTAGACATAGGAGATAACAATGAAGAAAATACAGCCGAGATGCAAGACTATAGTTGTAACAGAGGTTCCAAATTCAGCCAAATTTGTCTGTGAACAGGAGAGTCTGAGCAAATGAGAGATCTCACAGAAGAACTGACCAAGCACACTGGATTTACAAAAGGGTGCAGAGAAAGTGCTGACTGTGTGCATGAGTCCTGAGAGACACCCACTGATCCAACAAGCAGCTGCCATTTGCACACAGACTCCTCTGTTCATGATGATCTCATAGTGCAAGGGACGGCAAACGGCTGCATATCGATCATAGGATACCACTGTCAACACAAGAAGCTCAGTGCAGACAAAAAACATAGCACAATAAGTTTGGATAGCACATTCAGGGATAGAGATGGAGGTCCTGTGGGTCAGGGAGACAAGGATGGACTTAGGTACTGTGACAGAGATGTAGCAGAGATCTATGAAAAAAATGCTTCAAGAAAAAGTACATGGGAGTGTGAAGGTGCTGATAAATATTAGTGACAAGGATAATGAGCAGATTTCCCATCAGGTCTGCCAGATAAATCAGGGGGTAAAGCACAGCATGTAAGACCTGTATGTCCCAGATATCAGAGAAGCTCATGAGTAGGAAGGTCGTGATGATTGTGTGATTGGCCATTGTCTTCCTAGGGACATATTAGAAGAAATAAGAAGAGATCAGAGAGACATTGAGATATAGCTCTGTGTACTTTCAGACTAGTGAGATTTATTTTTAAACTTAAAGCACTGAAAGGGAGAATAACCTCCTAGGTCACCTTTGATGACAATTTGCATTCTTATGGGCTTCTGCTTGGATACAAGAATCTATCCTCTTGTGAATCAGCTCCTAGCGGAAGATCAATACTGCCTTATGCTAGGCAAGGTTGGAGTGTTGGTGCCTTATTCCTCTCGTCCAGTTCAGCCTCAATTCAGATGCTCTTTGCAGAAGAGAGCAATACAAAAAATGGAGAATCCCTGCAGAGAGCAATTCAAATGGCCTCTCAGGTCGGATCTCTGACTGGAAAAGAAGGACAATGGAAAGCAGGGATGTTGAAAACCAAAGCATAGAGGGCAGTTCTACAGAATATTAGTTTGCAGAAATAGAAGGACAGTGAGTGTCCAGAAAAGGATTTTCAATCTTGATAGGTGTTCATCTCCACACAATTTTGTTCATGTATAGGCAGCACAATACTTTGTAGGAGAGCCAACAAAAACATTGGAGAGTATTTACAGATCAACTTCTATGAATACAAAACCACTTTTTATGGAAAAACAGATATTTAAATAGCCCTTTAAGATTCAAAAACCAGAATAAAGGGAAGAGAAGATATTAAGGGAAGGGAATAAACAGTTATATTCCTCCTAGCATGTGACAGAGACTGTATAAACTCATTTATTTTTTTTTATTTTTTTCTTTTTCTTCCTTCCTTCCTCTTCTTTGTCTCTCTCCTCTCTCTCTCTTTCCCTCCCTCCCTCCCTCCCTCCCTCCCTCTCTCTCTCTCTCTCTCTCTCTCTCTCTCTCTCTCTCTCTTCTCTCTCTCTCTCTCTCTCTCTCTCTCCTTATCTCTCTCCTTCTTTTCTCAATATTATTGTATTTGTTCCTTACAATCACTCTGAGAGGCAGGAGATATTCTTATCGTTTTCCTATTTAGTATACTGAGACAAACACAATATAAGTGAATTCCCAGCATCCCAAAGCTAAGAAGTCTCTCAAGCCAAATATAAATTTACATCTTCCTGATTTCAGGCCCAGGTGCCATCAGCTGCCTCAGGTTTTAATGTTTTCCAACCACTACTAAATGCTAAGTATTATAAATATAAAAACACCAACACAGGCTCTCTTCTCAAGAAGCTCATTTCTTCTGAAGTAACCAGGAGAGAGACCATACAAAAAACAAAGAATTTCAGTGCAGATCAGAAAGAAAAGTCTGAAAATTCTAAGAGTACAATAGCGAAGTCAGTGGCAAGATGGAGGAGTCCTTAGAATACCCTAGCATATTAGATAGTGGTGGCTTCAGTGAGTAGAAGGAAAGGAAGCATGTCTTGGTCCATTGGTCCTCTGTTTTGATGGAAGAATTATATTTAATTATTTCCAGAACACGAAAGAAATGTGAGTAATCACCACAGGCTTCCTGACTGGCCACTTCACTGAGGTCTGGTCACCCCTGGGTTTGTGGGAAAGTCATTTCATACATTATCTCATTTTATCCTATGAGGATACGAGTACTACGAGGAACTTACCTTTGTTTTTGATCCCTAGAGTGCTATAGAAATGCTAGTTATTATTAGTTTTTTATTTTTATAATTATTTCACCAAGATGGAAATTCAGAAGACCCAGACCTGAAGCAGTGTTTAGGCATGCCCTACTGCCATCCCTACTAAGTATTGCTTTTCCTAACTTGATGCTGAAAAGGTCAGGTGACAGAGGCTGTGTTTCTTAGTAGGTTGAGCACTGACTTTGGAGGAAGAAAAATTCCAAATTCAAATTTGCCTCAGACACTGTCTCGCTCTCTGACATAGAACAAAGTATGTAATCTTTCTGATCTTCCATTTCCCCATTCGTCATTTTTAAATAATAATACTTGAAATGACTGCTCAAGTGACATTATGCATGGAAAGTATTTGTTAAACCTTATATATAGTAGACCATGAACTCTTTATGCATGCTTGCATGGCCGAAGGTTATCAACAGACCTCAAAAGAACTGCAAAATCCTTAGAAAGATTGTTCCACATCATTCAAAATAAGAGGAACACAAATTAAATTTATTTTTAGGTTGATCCATCTACTCAGGAGAATAACAAAGTGGAAAAATATGGGACTAGCTCATTTCAGAAAGGTTGGTGAAATATTCCTGCTCTTCAGGGAAGCAATTAGCAATTAGAGAATGATGAAAGTGTCCATTCCCTCTGACCCAAAGGTCCCCCTGCTAAGCAAAGATCTCAAAGGAGGTTGATGACAAGCTGAAAAGTTCCATCAAGAAGAAAACATTGACAGCAACATTTTTGTTGTAGCAAAGAAGTAAAGATTACAAAAATTCCCATCAGTGGTGGGAATGTTGGAACATATGTTTGTCCATGAATATATCAGCCCCCTTAATGCTATAATAAATGGTGAGCACAAGAGATGGGAAGACTTACATGAAAGGACAGTGTGTTAGTAAAATAAGTTGTCTCTGAAAAAAATACTCCTGGTGAACTTGGAAGTTTCATCTGAATTATTAGAATTTTCTCCAATCCTCTTAAAATTATATTCAACCAGCCAATGTATGTGTTTGTCCTTGGTTGCTGAAGAAGACCATGCCATCAGAGAAATAATGACATGACTTGCGCTTGACTTGATTTTGAGTGAGGGAGGGCTGTGCAGGTCAATGAACATTTATTAGAAAAACATGAACCAAGCCCTGGTTTGTAGTATTGGCTGATTTCTGAGGTGGTAATGCTCACAATGAAATTTCCCCAGGAGCTCTTCTCCTAAGACCCATTTTATGCAGACCCAGAGAGCACTCCTCAGGAAAACAATATGTGTGATGATTCCCTGCAATGATATAAATGGAAAGAATGGTGACCACAAATGAGGATACTAGAACTGGAATAATCAAGCTTTTGGACTAGAGAACAGAGGAGAAAACACACCTTCCTCTCTTTCCAGAGGTGAGATTGATGTATGTGAACCACTGCCTGCATTTCAAGAATACATTGAAATTTGACTTATTTTGTTGACTAGTTTTCTTCCAAACTTTCCTCTGCCTACCTCCTCACTTCCTTCTTCCTTGTTTGTGTGAAGAGATAGCTCTCTAGGGAGGGGAGAGAGGAGGATTATAATTGGAAATAACTGTATTTAGTGACATTAATTTTATATATATATATATATATATATATATATATATATATATATATATCAACAACATGGAAAAAAACCAAATTACTAAGAACATTTATTATTAATACACAAATTAATAATACTAAATGTAGCAATTTTAGGCATATTGCAATTTTCCTCATTGTTGTGGGAAACATGGTGAAATGAGTAGAGTTTTAAGTATTTGGACTGAGAGCACTTGGGTCAGAATTCATGTGTGATATTTACCACTTATATGAACTCATTTTGCCTCTCTGGGTCTCAGTTACATCATCAATAACATGAAGTAGATGAACTCATTGGCCTCTAAGGTACCAGTCAGGTCTAGATTTTTTACTCTATTTTAACTGTAAGAGAGTTGATTCAGACAATCAATCAATTTTCCAACTCTTTTCATAAGATTAGTTGAACTGGAGTTCAGGGATTGATCTATTGTCTCAGTCTACTCTTTTCTACTGTCTGTAATTCCTCAGAATCCTCACTGGTAAAATAAAGGAGCTACAAGTAAAGGCCTCTGACGTTCCTTTAGTTCTTGCTACATAGTCTGATTTTCAAGAGCTATTGGCTTAAAGAATATCATATCCAGGATGTTTGCATTATGAAGTCAGGGTTTCACTCATTTCTAAAGTGACACAATTGGCAATTCCACTTAGAAATATTGGAATTGTATCTGGCATTTCTATATCCAATATTAATGGTTTTAATTCAACTAATCCTATGCCCTTCAGTATTGGGAAGAAACACACTGAAAAAAAAGTCATTATACTCTATTTCCCTACTGTAATTTTTAATAAATATAAACAGTAAATATTGAGAATTATGAGAATTAGATCATATTCCTTACTTAAATGTCAGACTACTCTTACTGTGATACCTTGAGGAAATAGAGCAATGATTTCTCCTCACCTTGCAAGTACAGAAAATACTGTGGCATGAAGAATCTGTGGAGTATCCAAGCAAAGAAGTCACTGGGAACTTCTGTAATAGGTCAATGAGCATTCTGTCTTGTCTCTAAGAGAAATATGTCAAAGATTAGGGAACTAACCTTTGTCTGCTACTAGAACTTTATCATCTTTATTCTTAAGGGATAGAAAATGGTCTAATTTTTGTGCTTGGGATTTTTTCATGTTTTTTGTGAGGTAATAAATTTCTCAGGGAAATATTTCTCAAAGGGGATAAAAGAGTCTTACAGTACCCAGGGCTTTGATTAAAGTCAGTAGAGTGGATTTCTTGCCTTTGTGATCAAATTGTTTTGGCCATGATAAGAACTGGGGAAGGATAATTACTGTCTCAGCTTTACACCTGGGATTCCAAGCATGATCAAATAGTGACCTCGGGATACCCTGGCCACATCTTCCTTATTGGGATGATAAAAGTGGTTGTCAAGTTAATTTTGAAAAGAAACACGTCTATCAGGGAGGTCATTGGCAAAACTACACAGATATGGCCTATATTGAATTGCCTGCCGTCCCAAAGGGAATGGGTGGGGAGGGAGGGATGGGGAGAATTTGGAACTCAAAGTTTTAGGAACAACTGTTTAGTATTGTTGTTGCAACTAGGAAAGAAGACATACAGTTAAGGAGGAATAGAAAGTCATCTGGCCCTAGAGGAGAAAAGAGAAGATAGAGACAAGAGAAGGGAGGGATGACAGAAGAGAGGGCAGATTGGAGATAGGGAAAATTAGATTGCTTGGGGTATTGGGGTGGGAGGGGAGAAAAGGGGAGAAAATTTGGAACCCAAAAATTTGTGAAAATGAATGTAAAAAATTAAATAAATAAATAAAATTAACATTTAAAAAAATAAAATAAAATAAAATAAAAAGAAAGAAAAGAAACAGCATCAGTAATAGAGAATATAAGCTCATCCTAAACCTCAATTTTTATTTGGACCCTGGTGTGACTCATTTTGTCATTAAGATAGGATGGAAATTACACCAGAACTGCTTTTAAATGTTTAAGAAAAAAGCACAGGTAATGTTTTGTTTAAGGGGGAACTATTACTTTTTGTGTGCCCTCAAAATGTATGTGCTGTCTACTGAAACTGCTGGTGAGAGGAATCATTACTTGGAACCACTGTTTTCCTCTTCTCTTTTTATCCTCATTTCAAGAGCAGTATCCAAAGACCAAACTCACCTTTTCCTTTATGCAATCCAACCTGATCTAACAAGGAATCTCTAAACTAAGGTGAATTTCATTCAATCAAACTTGAGTGGAGATCCTTTTGCCTTGATTGCCAGAAGCTGGAGGTAGTCTAGTATAGAGATAGTATCTCCTGCCAAGAGTGACATGATGTCACCCTCAGCCCTTCACTGGACTAAACTCACTTCTTTTCCTAAAGCCCATCTCTCATTAATTGTTCACTAGATTTGATTGCTATCCTCAGGAATGCTACTTTTCCAAAGAGTATATAAGCTATGAGACCAGTACCATGATACTCTTTCATCTAAGAGAGATATGGACATATAATCATCTCTTTAGTAAAGTTCTGACATTTTTTTAATAAAATAATTAGGTGAGCCAGAAATTGTCTCCCAATCCTTTTTAAATACCATACTGGAATGGGCCAATTACATATGCCAATTTTTGAGCCATATATGTGCTGTGCATAGATACCTTTGGTGATCCCAAGCATCAAGAAACATTCTTTATTAAGTAGAAAGAAAGAACCAAACTTATCCATAACCTTGAAAAATGTTCTAAATCTGTATTGATTAGGAAATGCAAATTAATATAAATCTGAGGTACCACACCACCTGTATCAGAAAAGACAAATGCTAGGGGGAATCAGTAGAAATAAGTTAAACAATGAACTGATAATAGAGAATTGAACTGATCCAAACATTCTGGAGAACAATTTGGAAGAAAGCCATAAGGGGTCTAACTCTGTGCATAACCTTTCACTCAGTAATATCGCTGTTAGGTCTGTATAACAAAGTGACCAAAGAAAAAGGAAATGGACTTAAAATTAAAAAAAAAATATGGGTAGTCTTTCTGAGGTGGCAAAAAAATTGAAAACTGAGGGGATGCTCATCCATTGCAAAATGGCTAAAGAACTTGTGATATATAACTGTGATGGGCTATTATTATGCTGGGGAAAATGAAGATGGGGTGGCTTCAGAAAAATGTGTCAAGACATACACGAACTGATGCAAAGCAAAGTGAGAAGAACCAGGAGATCATTTTACACAGTAACAGAAATTTTGTAATAGTGATCAACTGTAAAAGAATTGACTACTCTGATAAGGGCAATGATTGAAGACAATTCCAAAGTATTTGTGATAAAAAAAAAAATACTATTCAATCCTAGAGTGAGAAGTGATGAACTGAGTGAAAATTGAAGCATAGTTTTCTGAGTTTTTATTTCATTTTTTGAAATATGAAAGTATGGAAATATGCTTTGCCCAATTTCACATGAAAGATAGCATATTATTTACCTTTTCAGTGATTGTGAGAGGAGGTACAAAAGAAGTAATCAATGTGGAAATCAATTTTAAAAAATACTGCTAATAAATAATCAGAAAAATTAAAATAAAGACAAAGCTAAAATAAAAGTTAGCAAAGGAGTGCAACAAAAGTTAGTAATGAAGTACAACCTAAAAGAAAAACAAGGCATTTACACTAGCTTCCAAAAAAGCAAAAGATGTAAAGGACTTCCATTGGTCCACAAATTCACCTAAAGTGTATTTTTGCTGTTGCATCAGTTCAGTTATGTTCAACTCTGGCTCCTTTTGGGGTTTTCTTTGCTAAGATCCTGATGTGCCTTAGCATTTCTTTCCTCAGGTCATTTTGCCCATGGGAAACTGAGGCAAACAGGGTTGAATGACTTGGCCACGGTCACACAGCTAGTAAGTGTCTGAGTCGAGATTCCAGTGGGGTCCTTCTGACTCCAGGGTTAATTCTCTATCCTCTGCACCTCCTAGGGGATTTCACAAAATAGATTTGATGAGAAGCAAAGTGGTCATAATCTACCTCTCTATTGAATCCTAATACTTGAAAAGGTTAACAAATTCCTTTCAGCCTTTTTTTTTTAATTTAATATATTTATTTTAGTTTTGGACATTCATTTCCACAAGATTTTGAGTTCCAAATTTTATCTCCATCTCTTGTCTCTACCCATCCCAAGACAGTATTCATTTTCATTACCCTTTCCTCCAATCTACCTTTCCTTCTTTCACATCCCTCCCTTCCCTTATGCCCATCTTCTCTATTTTCTTGTATGGCAAGATAGATTTCTATATCCCATTGCATGTATGTGTTAGTTCCCAGTTGCACACAACAACAATTTTTAAGATTGGTTTGAAAATTGCGAGTTCCATTTTCTCTCCCTTACTTCCTCCTCCCAGTCCCCCTCCCCCATCATTTGCACTGAGAAGGGAAGCATTTCAATATATGCTATACATGTGCAGTTATGTGAAACAATTCCATAAGTCATGTTGTGAAAGACTATATATCCCTCCATCTTATCTTGTTCCTTATTTATTCTGTTTTATCTTTTGACCCCATCCCTTCTCAAAAGTGTTTGTTCGAATTTCGCCCTCATCCTTTTTGACCTTCCTTCTATCATCCATCCCAAGGTACATTTATCCCCTTCTCCCCTTCTTTCCTGTAGTGTATGATAAATTTTCCTAGCAAATTGAGTGTGCATGTTATTCCCTCCTTAAAGCAAATGTGATGACAGAAAGTAAGGTTCACTCTTTCCCTCTCACCTCCCATCTCTTCCCCTACATCAAAAGAGCTTTTTCTTGCTTTTTTATGTGAGATAATTTGCCCCATTGTATTCCTCCCTTTCTCTTCCGAATATATTCCTCTCACTCCTTCATTTTATTTTTTTAGGTATCATCCCTTCCTATTCATCTCACTTCGTTACCTCTATCTATATGTATATAATCCCTCCAACTAGCCTCATACTGATAAACATCTCAAGAGTTACAGATATTATCTTTCCATGCAGGAATGCAAATTGTTCAACTTTAGTAAGTCCCTTGTGATTTGTCTTTCCTCTTTACTTTTTCATGGTTCTCTTGATTCCTGTGTTTGAAAGTCCAATTTTCCATTCATCTCTTTTCTTTTCATCAAGAATGCTTGAAAGTCTTCTATTTACTGAATCACCATTTTCCCCCTGAAGTATTATACTCAGTTTTGCTGGGTAGATGATTCTTGATTCTACTCCTAACACCTTTGCTCTGTGGAATATCGTATTCCAAGTCCTCTGATCCATTAGGGTAGAAGTTGCTACATCTTGTGTTATCCTGATTGTATTTCCTTAGTACTCGAATTGTTTCCTTCTGGCTGCTAACCATATATTATCCTTGACCTGGAAGCACAGGAACTTAGCTACAACATTTTTAGGAGTTTATCTTGTGGGATCTCTTTCAGGAGGTGATCAGTAAATTATTTCTGTATTTATTTTACATTCTACTTCTAAAATATCAAGGCAGTTTTCCTTGATATTCCCTTGGAAGATGTTATCTAGGTTCTTTTTCTGATCATGGTTTACAGGGTCTAGTCCTACAATTTTTAAATGGTCTCCCCTGGATCTGTTTTCCAAGTCACTTCTTTTTACAATGACGTATTTCAAATTGCCTCCTATTATTTTATTACTTTGCTTCTTTTTTGTAATTTCTTGATTTTTCATATTCATTGGCTTCCTTCTGCTATATTCTGATCTTAAAAGAATTGTTTTCTTCAATAAGCTTTTATACCCCTTTTTCCTTCAGGCCAATTCTGCTTTTTAACGCATTCTTCTCCTCATTGACTTTTTGCATCTCTTTTGTCATTTGGGTAAGTCTATTTTTTAAAATGTTATTCTTCTTCAACATTTTTTTTGGATCTCCTTTAGCAAGCAGTTGACCCATTTTTCATGATTTTCTCTCATCACTCTTATTTCTCTTCTCCGTTTTTGCTCTGCTTCTCTTACTTGGTATTGAAAATCTTTTTTGAGCTCTTCCATGTCCTGAGTGCAATTTACACGTATCATGGAGGCATTGAATGAAAGAATTTTGACTTTATTGTCTTCTGTTTTCATGTTTTGATGTACCTTGTCACCAAACTAAGATTTTAGAGTCTGATTCTTTTTTCTGTTTTTTTCCTAATTTCTTCAGGCCTTTGCTTGACTTTTGAGCTCTTTGACAAGGTAATTCTCTGATTCCAATGAGGATAAGGGTGCAATGTCATCTGTTTAATGCCCTCACAATCTGTTGTCCTAGAGTTCCAGAAAGAGTGGCTGCAGTTGTCCCTGCTTCAGGTTCTTCCCTCTCGTCCACCCTTTGCCACCCTAGGGTTGGTGCAGACTACTCTACTCTCTCATAGAGGTCCCACAGGGTTTTTGCAGTGACCTTCCATTGTCTTGATAAGAGTAGCTAAGTCATTCAAAGTAGATCATCTTTACAATATTATGTTACTGTGTACAATGTTCTCCTAGCTCTCCTTTGTATGACATCATAGTATTCCGATTTTCTGAAACCATTCTACTCACCGTTTCTCATGCAGAATAGTAACCCATCACAATAATATATATGGTCAGTCACTCCTAACTGAAGGGTAAATAGTCAACTTCCAATTGTTTGTCATCACAAAGAGAACACAGTGTTTGTGTGTGTGTCTGTGTCCATATATATATATATATATATATATATATATATATATATATATATATATATATATATATATATATATATATATGCATACGTATAAAATATATATGTATGTATATATTTATATACACACATACGTATATACATATATGTATATACATAGATATACACATAAATGTATATATGTATGTGTATTTATATATACACACATACATACATACATATATATAATTGTTCTTTGTGTACTTTCTGCCAAAATGCATTCTTTTCACCTTCTGAGTTCTTACTTCAAATACGTAGATCTTTGCATTTATTAAACTCTACATTGCTACACTTTCTACTGCATATTGCATATTTAATGTTTCCCTGATTTACTATTCTTTGTCTTAATACTGTACTCTTTTAATGATTAACACTTTGAAATATAGCTTAAAATTTGAAAGTCACAGGTCACCTCCTTTGCATTTGTTCATTTAATTGCTTGATAATCTATATTGATGTTATGTTCTTCCAGATGAATTTCATTATGATTGTTTCTAGTTCTACAAAATAAATTTTGCAATTTGATTGCATTGTACTGAATAAGTAAATTAACGTATAACTGTTATTTTAATTTTGTTGTCTTGACCTAACTATGAGTAAATAATATTTCTCCATTTGTTTAGGTATGTAAATTCTATGAAAGTGTTATATAAGCAGTTTCACTAGATAGGAGGAGTCACAAGTATTTTATGGTGTCTGTTGTCATTCATTTTAAATGGAATTTCTTTTTCTATCTCTTCCTTCTGAGGTTAGTTGATAATATACAGAAATATATTTTTTTAATTTATTTATTTATTTAAATTTTTTACATTCATTTTCACAAATTTTTGGGTTCCAAATTTTCTCCCCTTTTATCCCCTCCCCCCCACCCCAATACCCCATGTAATCTAATTTTCCCTATCTCCAATCTGCCCTCTCTTCCGTCATCTCTCCCTTCTCTTGTCTCCATCTTCTCTTTTCTCCTGTAGGGCCAGATGACTTTCTATTCCTCCTTAACTGTATGTCTTCTTTCCCAGTTGCAACAACAATACTAAACAGTTGTTCCTAAAACTTTGAGTTCCAAATTCTCCTCATCCCTCCCTCCCCACCCATTCCCTTTGGGACAGCAGGCAATTCAATATAGGCCATATCTGTGTAGTTTTGCCAATGACCTCCCTGATAGTCGTGTTGTGTAAGACTAACTGGATTACCATCCCTCCTAACCTGCCCCTCATTGTTTCTCCTCTGTCTTTTGATCCTGTCCCTCCCCCAAGTGTTGACTTCAGATTGCTCCCTCCTCACTTTGCCCTCCCTTCCATCATCCCCCCCTTGCAATATTTCTTTCTCCCCCACTTTCTTATACTGTAAGATAGGTTTTCATACCAAAATGAGTGTGCATTTCACTCCTTCGTTTAGTCAAATGTGATGAGGGTAAACTTCTTGTTTTTTTTTTTTTTTTTCTCAGCTCTCCTCTTTTTCCCTCCACTAAGAAAAACTCCTACCTGCCTCTTAAATGACATATAGTTACCCCCTTCCCTTTCCCTCCCCCTACATTTCTCTCTCACCATTTACCCTAGTTTCTTTTAAGGTATGGTCCCATCCTATTCAGTTCAATCTGTGCTCTCTATCTCTGTATGTGTGTGCATGTGTGTATGTGTGTGCATGCATGTACATGTGTATGTGTGGTCCCACCAACTACCCAGATACTGAAAAGTTTTAAGAGTTACAAATATTGTCTTTCCGTGTAGGAATGTAAACAGTTCACTCATGGTAAGTCCCTTAAGACTTCTCTTTGCTGTTTACTTTTTCATGCTTCTTCTCATTCTTGTGTTTGAAAGTCAAATTTTCTTTTCAGCTCTGGTTTTTTCATCAAGAATGATTGAAAGTCCTCTGTTTCATTGAAAGACCATATCTTCCCTTGAAGTATTATACTCAGTTTAGCTGGGTAGGTGATTCTTGGTTTGAGTCCTAGTTCCTTTGCCTTCTGGAATATCCTATTCCATGCCCTTCGATCCCTTAATGTAGAAGCTGCTAGATCTTGAGTTATCCTGATTTTATTTCCACAATACTGGAATTGTTTCTTTCTAGCTGCTTGTAAGATTTTTTCCTTGAGCTGGGAGTTCTGGAATTTGGCCACAATGTTCCTAGGAGTTTCTCTTTTTGGATCTCTTTCAGGTGGTGATCGATGGATTCTTTCAATACTTATTTTGTCCTCTGGTTCTAGAATGTCAGGGCAGTTTTCCTTGATAATTTCATGGAAGATGTCTAGGCTCTTTTTTTGATCATGACTTTCAGGTAGTCCCATAATTTTTAAATTGTCTCTCCTGGATCTATTTTCCAGGTCAGTTGTTTTTCCCATGAGATATTTCACATTCTCTTCTATTTTTTCATTCTTTTGGTTTTGTTTGGTGATTTCTTGGTTTCTCATGAAGTCATTAGACTCCATCTGTTCCATTCTAATTTTGAGAGAGCTATTAAATTCAGTGAGCTTTTGAGCCTCTTTTTCCATTTGGCTCATTCTGCTTTTGAAAGCATTCTTCTCCTCATTGGCTTTTTGAACCTCCTTTGCCAATTGGGTGAGCCTATTTTTCAAGGTGTTAATTTCCTCAGCATTTTTTTGGGTCTCCTTTACCAAGGTATTGACCTGTTTTTCATACTTTTGTTGCATCTCTGACATTTCTCTTCCCAGTTTTTCCTCCACCTGTCTAACTTGCTTTTCAAAATCCTTTTTGAGCTCTTCCAGGGCCTGAGCCCACCCACCACCCCCCTGGGGTGTCTGGGGTACTGAGGCCCCACCCTCCACGTCTTTCCCTGATGGCAAGAATACGTCCTCATCTTCGTCAGATCCGAAGGTCGGGATCATTTGCATTTGTTGGAAAAAAACTCTCTAAAGTCTTATTTTTCTTCCCTTTTCTAGGCATTTTACCAGCCAGTTACTTGACTTCTGAGATTCCTTTCCACCCCCCACCTGGATCCACCCAGCTAGTGCTTGGCCTCTGAGATTTAAATGGGCTTTCCTCCTGCTGGCTGTCAATCAGTGAGCTTTAGTTCAGGTGCTGGGGTGGGGCCAGGGCTGCCTCCAAGACTGATCCCTCGGGGGCTTTATGCAGAGACTTTCAGGAATGGAATGGGTGGGGGCGGGGTGGGGGGCCTGCCTCCCAAATCCCGCTCCTTTGGGGGCTTTCAGCAGGAGCCTTCAGTAACAGAGCGGGGTGGGGGCAGGGCCGTCTCCCAGGCTCTGCTCCATCCGGTTTTATGCGGGAATCTTCCATAATGAAGATCCTGCCTGCTGTTGGGGGATTCCTGAGTCTTGGGCCGCTGCCGCCTCAGCCGCTGCCCACACCTCTGCCTCCAGCGCTTCCTCCCGAAGGGGCCCGAGTCACGGAGACGCCCCGCTTCCCCTCTCCTTCAGCCCGGCTTTCTTTCTCACTGACCTGTAGCTTCTGTGGGTGGAGGGACTTTCCCGGCAGCTGGAGCTTCTGTCTCTGAAGCCTGCTCGGATCAGCTTCTCTGCGGCCTCGGCCAGGGCAGCGCTGGGGGTCAGGTTTACTTTCCGGGGTGCGCCAGACCCTGGGGACAGGTCTTCAGGGCTCCCTCGAACGGAAATCTCTTCCACTCTGCTTCTGCACATCTTGTATTCACCCAGAAGCTATGGGGGACTCTTTTTACATTAATTCTATGGGCTTTGGTTTCGGAGCTCGTAAACGTGCGTCCTTCTACTCCGCCATCTTGGCTCTGCCCCAATATACAGAAATATTAATGATTTATTTGAGTTCATTTTCTGTCCTGGAATTTTGCTGAATTGTTAATTGTTTCAATTGAACTTTTAAGTGAGTCTCTAGGGTTATCTGAGTCTATGATCATATCATCTGCAAAAAGTTATAGCTTTATTTTTTCATCGCCTATTTTTATTCCTTCAATTTTTTGTTTGTCTCTACTTCTGATCTGATCGGAAAAGCGTCAAGATCATCATCATAATAGACAAGTCTTGCTCTTGGGTTTAGATAGATAGCACTCCTCTTTTTAAAAAAGGTTCCATTCATTGCTATGCTGCTCGTAAATTTCTATGATTTTTGTTATTTTTGTTATTGATATTGCCAATCATGGTGATAGTTACTTTAACAGTGAACCAGCCCTGCATTCCTCATCAGCACACAGGGCATACTGGAGAAATTCAGATATTATGAATATGATATAGGTGGAGAGATCCTCCAAGTAAGAATGCAACTTACTTGACATCAAGAAATTCAAAATGTAGAAAATCATATGCATGTAATGGATGAGGGAAGAATTTCAGTCAGAGATGACGACTACCATTATCAGATAATTCATACTGGAGAAAGGTATAACAAATTTCATATATGTAATAAGACCTTCAAGTATAGGAAAAGACTTATCCTACATCAAATATTTCATAATGGAGACAAGTATTTTAAGTATAATGAAGGTGGGAAGGTTTTATGTTGGAGGAGAGCACTTACTGTTTATCAGAGAATTCGTATTGGTGAAAAAAACTTATAAATGTAGCAAAGCCTTCAGTTAAAGATGCAGACTTACACAACATCAGATATCTGAAACAGGAGAGAAAACTTATGAATGTAGTGAAGGTAGGGAGATCTTTCAATAGAGAGTTATCAAAGATTTTTTTTTTATTTTTCATAAGAAAATGTTATAAATCATCACTGATTGGTGAAATGTAATTAAAAGCAATGTGAGGTACTACCTCACAGCTATTAGATTGGCTAATAGGATAGAAAATGAAAATGACAAGTGTTGGGAGGAATGTGGGAAAATGTAGTGTTTCTGGAGTTGTGAAATAATTCAGTCATTATACAGAGCATTTGTTCATTGTTCCCAAAGGACTATAAAACCAGGCATATCCTTTTACCTAAAAAGACCACTAATAGGGGTAAATCAGAAAAGATGCTTAAAAATAAAGTCAAAGGAAAATGACCTTTGTGCATAAAAATATTAATAGCAACTCTTTTCTGCTGCCTTGGGGTAAGAATTTCAGGGACAGCTCATTAATTGGGGAATGGCTGAACAAGTTGTGGTCTATGATTGTGATGGAATACTACTGTAATACAAGAAATTATGAGCTCTGAGAAAAACCTGGAAAGACTTGCTTGAAATGATATAAATTGAAGACAGTAGAACCAAGAGAAAATTACAATTAGCAACAATAATGTTATAAGGTGATCACCTCTGAATGACATTTATTCTGAGCAATACAATGATCCAAAACAATTCTGAAAGATGTATGGTGAATAACGCTATACATACCCAAAGAAAGGACTGATGGGGTTTGAAAACATTTTGAAAGAAGCATTTTTTTACTTCATTTTTTTTTTCATCTTTTGCTCTGTGTTTTCTTTTACAATATGAGTAACATGGAAGCATATTTTGCATGATCACACATATATAGCCTATAACTAATTCCTTGCCTTCTGAATGAGGAAGGTGAGAAGGTAGGGAGAGAATTTGGAACTCAATATTTGAATGAATGCTGAAAATTGTTTCTTAATATAAATGGAGCAAGTAAAACACTAAATAGAAACTGAAATAGTAATGACTAGAACAGGATGATCTGGGAGATGTATGGGGTACAATTTCTTAAAGCTTACATTAGTGCAAGTGACCCTTATGACTCTGACATTGATTCCACTACTGTATTTGCTTCTCACTTTAACAACTGAGACCATGCCCCTAAATGGATATCTTCCTTCCAATCCAAACCCTGTAGCTCTCATTTATATGTTGTCTTCTCCCATTGGAATAAAAGCTTCATGAGGGCAGGCAATATTTCTTTTTTCTTTTGTGCATTCCCAGTGTTCAGCCCAGTACCTTGTATATAGTAAATATTGAATAAACATCTGTTGCCTTGCTACTGTTCAACTGGACAATGACATAAATATCCTGGTGAATAAATAGCTGAATGGTATTGCAAAGCACTTTGCCAGTTAACTTATTTGATTCCCACAATAACTAAATGGAAAAATGAGATAAAAAGAAAGAAAAAATGAGCTTTATGATGAAGAGATTTTCTATAAAGGAGGAAGTTCCTGCCTCAGCAACCTCACCAGAGCTACCTTCATGTCCTTGTTCCTCAAGCTGTAGATGGCAGGGTTTAAGGTTGGGGGCACCACAACATAGAAGACAGACAGCAACAGATCAAGCACAGAAGGAGTCTCAGAGGTGGGTTTTACATGAGCCACAAAAGCAGTTGTGAAAAATACAGTCGTCACAATAAGGTGGGGCAGGCATGTGAAGAATGCCTTGGACCTGCCTTCTGTGGATGGCATCCTTAGAACAGTGGAAAAAATGTAGACATAGGAGGTAACAATGTAGAAAAAACAACCAAGACCCAAAATTGTAGTTATAACAATGCTTCCAATTCCTGCCAAATTTGGTTGTGAACAGGAGAGTCTGAGCAAATGAGGGATCTCACAGAAGAACTGGCCAAGCACATTACTTTTACAGAAGGGTACAGAGAATATGCTGACTGTGTGCATCATTCCTGAGAGATGTCCACTGATCCAAGAAGTTACTGCCATCTGAACGCAGGAGACTCTATTCATGAGGGTCTCATAGTATAGGGGGAGGCAAATGGCTGCATATCGATCATAGGACATCATTGTCAGCAGAAACAACTCAGTACAGGCAAAAAGAACAATACAATAAGTCTGGGTAGCACATTCAGGGATGGAGATGGAATTCCTGTGGGTCAGGGAGATGAGGATGGACTTAGGTACTGTGATGGAAATGTAACAGAGATCTATGAAAGACAAATGTCTCAAGAAGAAGTACATGGGAGTATGAAGGTGATGGTCAACGATAGTAACAAAGATAATAAGCAGATTCCCCATTAGAGCTGCCAGATAAATCAGGGAGAAAAACACAGCGTGTAAGATCTGTAGCTCCCAGACATCTGAAAAACTCATGAGGAGGAAGCTGGTGATGACTGTATGATTGGTCATTGACTTCGTAGGGTCACACAACAAAAATAGGAAATGATCAGAAAGAAATTGATCCATAATTATGTTCATTATGGGAATCATGGAATTTCTTTTCAAGCCCAAAGCCCTGAAAGGGAGAAGAGCCTCTTCGTCATCCTTGATGACCTTTTCAAATCTCATGAGCTTCGGCTTGGATGCCGGAATCCACCATTCTGTGAATCAGTCCCTAGCTGAAAATATATACGGCAGAGTAGAAGACAGTGTTGGAGTGGCTTTGCCTTATTCCTCTCAGCCCACTTCAGCCTCATTTCAGATGCTCTTTGGAAGAGAGAGCAATACACAAAGTGGGGAATCCCTGCAGAAAGTAATTCAAGGAGCCTGTAAGGTCAAATCTTTAACTGAAAAAGGAGAATGGAAAGCAGGGTTTTTGTAAACCAGAACACAGAAGCCATTTCTACAGAATCTTAGAATTCACAAAGAGAGTGACAGTGAGTGTGAAGAGCAAGATATTATATTTTAATAACAGTCCATCTCCATACCATCTTATTCCAGTATAGGAAGTGCAATACTGTATTGGGAAGGCTAGAAAGAAAAAAACTGGTGGGGACCTAGAAATCAACTCTCATGAATTTAAAATCAGTTTGTGCATGAACGCAGACATTTAAATAGCATTTTAAAATTCAAAAAGCAGAATAAATATAAGAGGAAGTAGTAACAGAAGGAAATAATCATTTATATGGTGCCTACTACATGCCAGTTATTGCACAAAGTGCTTTTCTCTTTCTTTATTCTTTCCTTCCTTCCTTCCTTCTTCTCTTCCTTTCCATCCTTTCTTCCTTTCCATCCTTTCTTCCTTTCCATCCTTTCTCTTTCTTTCTTTCTTTCTTTCTTTTTTTTCTTTCTTTCTTTCTTTCTCTTTCTTTCTTTCTTTCTTTCTTTCTTTTCTTTCTTTCTTTCTTTCTTTCTCTTCTTTCTTTCTTTCTTTCTTTCTTTCTTTCTTTCTTTCTTTCTTTCTTTCTTTCTTTCTTTCTTTCTTTCTTTCTTTCTTTCTTTCCCTTCCTCCTTCCCTCAATCACCCTACACTTTTTTCTCTCTGCCCCTATCTCTGTCTTTTTCAAATTTTATTTGTTGAATACAAGAAGTCTGAGATGTAAGATGTGCTCATCATGTTACTATTGACCATACTGAGGCAAACAAAATATATGTGACTTGCCAGCACCCCAAAGTTAAGTGTTTGAAGCCAAATTTAAATTCAGATCTTTCTGATTTCAGACCCAGTTACCACCAACTGCCTCAGGTTTTTACTGTGTTCCAAGTGCTACTGAAGACTGAGTAATATACATAAAGCTGTGTAGTGTGTATATATATATATATATATTATATATATTATATATATATATATTGAGTAGTATATAGAAATCTGGGTAGTATATACATATATATTGAATGGTATATAGAAGGCTGAGTAGTACATATATGTATATATACACATACATATATAATATATATAATATAAAATACATATCATATATAATATATAATAACATACACACACACACACACCAAGACAATACCTGGTCTCATGGTGCTCATTCCTTCTTCAGTAACCAGGAGAGAGATCATACACACAACAAGAAACTCTACTGCAGTGTAGAAGAAAAATTCTGAAAATTCTAAGAGTCCAAGAGTAAAATCAATTGCAGGATTCAGGAGTCTTAGGATTCATTAGTGGGTCAGATAGTGGTGCTTTCAGAGGTTAGAGGAACAAAAACCATTTCATGACTCACTGGTCCTCCATTTCACTGGAGGAATTATATTCGACTCTTCCCAGTACTTCAAAGCAATATGAGCAATCACTCCAGCCTTCCTGATTGGCCAGTTCACTGAGGTCTGGGCAACTCATCAGTTTGTGGGAAGTCCATTTCTTATAGCATCTCATTTTATCCTCAATACTACAATCAGGAACACAGGGTCATGGATATTAGGGACATTATGGAAATGTGAAAAGTGCCACTCATCACAGTAAAATGAGCTACACATAATCACATCACTAAAAATGTAAGAATTTGAACTCATTTCTTTTTGTGATCTAAGGCCAGTATGCACAGAAAAAATGGGATTTCATATTTGGATAGGACATCTGAAGATATCCAATCCAAACCACACATGTGACCTAGTCTCTATCTGAACAATTCTACTGAGGGGAAATCTGCCAACCACCTGGAGTAGCCCATTTCATCTTGATACAGCTTTATTTTTCAGAAAAAAAATTTTTTGTGGTACAAAGTGATATTTGGATTACCCCCACTGATTTTAGTTTTCCTTTGTGAAAGCAAAAAGTACATGTCTAATCCTTCCAAATATCTGTTCCTCAAAATCCCAAGTACAGTTCCCATCTCCTTACATAATCCTTCTCCAAGCTGTACAATTCTAGTCCCTTCAACCAATCTTCTTATGGTGTGGGTTCAGAGTCCTTTATCATCCTTATTTTACTCCTTTGTAAATTCTCCAACTAATTAATCTCTTTACGAACTTGAGTGCCCCAGAATGGACATGAAGATCTAGGTGTCTTCTAAGCAAGTTGAATGATGTCATGGAAAAAGGAAACTAGAAGCTAAGTCACAGTGACTAGTGTTTACTATTCTGGAAGATTGGCATAGTCTCTATATGGGAGACCAATAAAACTGTCCTCAAGCATGTTAAGCACCATCATTGATTATACTGAGGGTAGAGCTTGGAGAATTTTTATGTTTTAAACAACTATCCAATATAGCAGCCCAGGAGCTACTGAATTAAAGGCCTCCCTAAAGCAGTTTTATTAGAGGTTAGATGATAGAAAGGACAATTCTAATTCAAAAGTTGATGGAACAGTCCCTTCTCACTTTGAATGGTACTTATGTGATTATTATATTATATTTCTGTTTGTGTGTCTATACATTCAGTCTCTCTAACCTGATAGAATAATCATAGGTACGCAACAGTTCATTACTTATATGAAGGAAAAGATGGGGGCAAGAAATGATTTTACATCTAACATATCAGTCAAAGGTGAGAATGTTTAAGAAATGCTTGTCAGTGATTCTCTTATTATTTGGGCAAGGAAACTGAAGACTCTAGTACAGTAGTGACCAAAAGGCTTTTGTACTGATATTATCTTATAAAAATTGCCAAGATGAGATGAAAATTGAGGAAGAGTTTCAGAGGAGTGGAGAAGATAGTTTTGATGAGGTCATCAGGGAAGAAACATACCTATCACAGAACACTGACTTGACTTTAATCAGTCTGGATCAATCATGAGGGATATGTTTAACATTTAAGGGAATGAGGGACTCTCAATGACTTCCTCACAGAGCAATAAGCATTGCTATAATACTAAAATTCACTGCCAGAAATCTGAATCCAAAAAGAGAGACATGTTACATATTTAAGCCACTGGAAAATATAACGCAGTGGAATAACAGAAAACAAAATTTTGTCAAGCAATTCAGAGGCTAGAAAATCTCTCAGCTAATAAGAGAGCTCTAGAATGGAACCTGGGACCTGCAAGGACAATACATAACAATCACTTGCTACTCAAGGGGAACCAATGAAAGTAACATGAAACGATGAACAGCAATCATGTGTATAGTATCCAGAGCAGGCTCACAGGAGGCAAGATGGAAAGAATTAGGTTTATTCTGGGGCGGGACGGGGACATATTCAGGGAAGAGGATGTTAACTATTTTGAAGTACTTGCACAATTATGCTATACTAGAAAGATTGGTTTTATTCCTGTTTGCCCTCACTAAAACATTCAGGGACAATAGGTGGGAGCTAGAGAGAGGCAGGTTTAGGTGTTGTCAAAGATAAAAAAAACCTATCAACTGCAACAAAAACAAAAAATCTGTACCATTCAAATGGATCCATGCACAGATATAATGGGCTTGCTCTGGCAATTAGAGATTCTCCCTCAGTAGAAGTTTTCAAGAAAAGGTAGGTTAGATCTCTCCTTACTAGGGATATTGTGAAAATGAATTCGTGGAGTAAATATCCCCCAAGACATAAAGTAATAATACGGCTATGATTTTCCAGAACTCTGAAATATTTAGGTAGGGTGGCCTACACATTCACTTTCTGAACCTTGCCTCCAGCCCCATCAACATTCAGACACCTCTCCCCAACTAGGTGTCCACACCTTTATAATTCTATTTCTCCTTGTTAGACAAAGAAACCCAATTTGCTGAACAAATTAAAGTGTGTGTTTAGGCCACATACTGTTTGAACACTTTCAAAATTTCCATTTTTTAGGAAGGTATCTGAAGAACTCATAATCCCATATAGTGAGAGTGGGAAGGAAATGTAACAGTCATCCTGGCCCACACATGCACCAAAGAAATGTCTACCATAATATACTGCACAAATGGCTGCCCAGTTTTTGCTTAGAGTCCTCTAGGAAGGAGTGCTGAACACCTCTAGAACCACTCTCCTCTACTTTGTGGAACTTGGATTATGAATAAGTTCTTGACATTGGTTTATTTATAGTGTCCCTCATTCCTCTTGATTCTGTCCTCTGCCACCAAAGAAAACAAGTCTGATCCTTCATACATGTAACAGACCTTCAAATATTTCAATATAGTTTTCATTTCCTGTCATCCACTCATGCCTGAGTCTAACTCTTCTCCAGGATTAATATCACCTGCTCCTTCAAAGGAGCAACAAGAAAGCCAAAGATTCTTACACAAAGCCCATGGACCCTCAAAGGAATGGCTGAAGAAATTCCTTTGGGTCTATCAACTTTGATGGGAAAAAAGTACCTTTACTTTCATTAGCGTCTAAATGAAATTTAACATCTCCTTCAATAATTTAAAAACATTACTGCAGGGAGGGGTGAAAGGTTTTTCCCAGATTGCTGAGGCAGACTGACACAAAAAAGTCAAGTTCATGGATTAAAATAAAAAAAAGAAAATAGATTTAATAATTATACAATTCATTCCATTGAAGGAGTTCTTTTATGGATTATTTTCTTTCCTCAAAGCAAGTCCAATTTTGATTTTATTCTGCCAAGTTGAGACCACTGAATTGAGTGCATTTAGGTACAATGGGTAAGAGTGCTAATCAGGCAGTCAAGAGGAGGAATACCTCCAATAATGCAAATCTTCAAATGTTCTGGACCTTAGAGTTTTTGAGGGTTGCCTGAGGTGCTGAGATACTAATAAATCTGCTGAGGGTTTACCAGCCAGTATGTCAGGGATTTGAACCCTGGCCATCCAGACTCCAAAACTTACTCTCTGTCTCCTACATCATGTTGCTCTATTTTATGACCTATTAAACTCTTTGCATTTGCTTATCCTATGCCCTTCAGTATTGATACAAAACACATTTCGAAAAAAAAAAAACATGTTCATTATGCTTTATTTTCCTAGTCCATTTGCTAGTGACAAAACAAGAATAAATGCTGAAAATTCTGGAGAATTAGCTCAGATGCCTTAATTAATTGGCAGACTAATCTTACTGTGTTGCCTTGAGTGAACAGAAGCATCATTTCTTCTCACCTGATAAGTCGAGAAAATAACTTGTAGTGAAGGCTCTATAGGATATCATGTAGAGAAGTCACTGGGAACTTCTGAGATAGGTAAATAAGCATTCTGCCTTGTCCATAAGAGAAATGCTTCAAAGATTAATGAATTAACCTTTATCTGATACTACAATTAATCATCTTTACCCTTAAGGATTAAAAATAGTCCCTTCTTCGTGCTTGGAATCTTTTCATGTTTCTGTATGGCAAGAAATTGCTCAGGAACAGATTTCTCAAAGTGGAGGAAAGAGCCTTATGGGACCCAAGCTTCTGATTAACCACAATAGACTGCATTTCTTGCCCTTGTGACCACATCATCTTGGCCATGATGTGGGACTGGAAAGGCAGTTACTGACTCACTTTACTCCTGGGACTCTACAGCATGATGAAAAAAATGGTTCCAGTATACCTTTGCCACGTCTCAATGACATGTCATAGAAGTGATTATCAAAGTAATTTTGAGGTTTTTCTTGGTTTTGTTTTGTTTTCATTTATTTATTTATTTTTAATTTAAGAAATACATTTATTTAACTTTTTACATATATTTTAACAAATGTTTCGGTTCCAAATTTTCTCCCCATTTGTCCCCTCCCCACATCGCAATTCACTGAGCATTCTAATTTCCCCTATCACCAATCTGCCCTCTCTTCTATCATCCCTCCCTACACTTACCCCATCTTCTCGTTTGTCCGGTAGGGCCAGATAACTTTCTATTCCCCATTACCTGTATTTCTTATTTCCTAGTAGCAAGAACAATACTCAACGGTTGTTCCTAAAACTTAGAGTTTCAACTTCTCTCCATAACTCCCTCCCCACCCATTCCCTTGGGAAGGCAGGCAATTCAATAAAGGCCATATCTGTGTAGTTTTGCAAATGACTTCCATAAGAGTCGTGTTGTGTAAGACTAATTGTATTTCCCTCCATGCTATCCTGCTCCCCACTGCCTGTATTCTCTCTTTTGATCCTGTCCCTCCCCAAGAGTGTTGACTTACAATTGCTCCCTCCTCCCATTACCTTCCCTTCTGTCATCCCCCAACCCTGCTTATCCCCTTCTCCCCCACTTTCCTGTGTTGTAAGATAGATTTTCATACCAAAATGAGTGTGCATTTTTTTCCCTTCCTTTAGTCAAATGTGATGAGATTAGACTTCCTGTTTTTCTCTCAGCTCTACTCTTTTTCCCTCCACTAAAAAGTCTCTTGCCTGCCTCTTCTATGAGAGATAATTTGCCCCATTGTATTTCCTCCTCTCTCTTCCCAATACCTTTCTCTCTCACTCTTTAGCTTCATTTTTTTAAAGATAGGATCCCATCCTATTCAATTCACTCTGTACTCTCTGTCTCTGTTTATGTGCATGCATGTGCGTGTGTGTGAGTGTGTGTGTGTGTGTGTGTGTGTTTATGTGTATGTGTGTGTAGAATGCTCAGTGAATTGCGATGTGGGGAGGGGACAAATGGGGAGAAAATTTGGAACCGAAACATTTGTTAAAATATATGTAAAAAGTTAAATAAATGTATTTCTTAAATTAAAAATAAATAAATAAATGAAAACAAAACAAAATCCACCCAACTATCCAGATACTGAAAAGTTTCAGGAGTTACAAATATTTTCTTTCCATGTAGGAATGTAAACAGTTCACCTTTGGTAAGTCCCTTATGACTTCTCTTTGCTGTTTACTTTTTCATGCGTCTTCTCATTCTTGTATTTGAAAGTCAAATTTTCTTTTCACCTCTGGTCTTTTCATCAAGAATGCTTGAAAGTCCTCTGTTACATTGAAAGACCAGTTTTTCCCCTGAAGTATTATGTGCAGTTTTTCTGGGTAGGTGATTCTTGGTTTTAATCCTAGTTCCTTTGACTTCTGGAATATCCTATTCCACACCCTTTGATCCCTTAATGTAGAAGCTGCTAGATCTTGTGTTATCCTGATTGTATTTCCACAATTCTTGAATTGTTTCTTTCTAGCTGCTTGCAATATTTTTCTCCTTGACCTGGGAACTCTGGAATTTGGCCACAATGTTCCTAGGAGTTTCTCTTTTTGGATCTCTTTCAGGCAGTGATCGATGGATTCCTTCAATACTTATTTTCACCTCTGGTTCTAGAATATCAGGGCAGTTTTCCTAGATAATTTCATGAAAGATGATGTCTAGGCTCTTTTCTTGATCATGGCTTTCAGGTAGTACCACAATTTTAAAATTGTCTTTCCTGGATCTATTTTCCAGGTCAGTTGTTTTTCTAATGAGATATTTCACATTCTTTTCCATTTTTTCATTATTTTGGTTTTGTTTGGTGGTTTCCTGGTTTCTCATAAAGTCATTAGCCTACATCTGTTCCATTCTAATTTTTAAAGAAATGTTTTCTTCAGTGAGCTTTTGAACCTCTTTTTCCATTTGGCTAATTCTGCTTTTGAAAGCATTCTTCTCCTCATTGGCTTTTTGAACCTCTTTTGCCAATTGAGTTAGCCTATTTTTGAAGGTGTTATTTTCTTCAGCATTTTTTTGGGTCTCCTTGAGCAAGGTATTGACCCATTTTTCATGCTTTTCTTGCATCTCTCTCATTTCTCTTCCCAGTTTTTTCCCCCACCGGTCTAACTTGTTTTTTCAAAATCCTTTTTTGAGCTCTTCCATGGCCTGAGCCCATTGAATATCTATTTTGGATGTTTGGGATACAGAAGCCTTAACTTCTATGTCTTTCCCTGATGGTAAGCATTGTTATTCCTCATCAGAATGGAAAGGAGGAAATATCTGTTCAGCAACAAAGTAACCTTCTATGGTCTTACTTTTTTCCCTTTTCTGGGCATTTTCCCAGCCAATTACTTCTTTTCTGAGATTCCTTTCCACACCCATCTGTCCTCCATATCTGCCCAACTAGTGTTTGAAGTCTGAGATTCAAATGCTGCTTCCCAGCCTCAGGGCTTTCAGCAGGGACAGGGTTGCTATTCAGTGTGAGATTAAATTCAGGTGCTCAGCGGGGGCAGGACCACCACACAGGTCTCAGTTCCCTCAGTGGGTTTATGTGGAGATTTTCAATAATGGATCTGAGCTCCCGTCTGCTTTGGGAGCTCCTATCAGTTGCTGCCTCCACTGCTGCCTCCTGAGGGGGCCGGAGTTATGGAAACACCCTGCTCCTCTCTCAGCCCACCAAAGTCTCTCTCACTGACCTGTGTGCCTGTAGGTGGAGGGAACTTCGTGGCTGCTGGAGATTCTGTCCCTGAAGCCTGCTTGGATCTGCTCCTCTCAGGGCCCTATGGCCAAGGCATGGCTGGACTCTGCTCTGGTCCCGTGGGCAAGGGACATTTGGTGTCAGCTTTTCAGGTCTCTCTGAAACAGAAATCTCCTCCACTCCGTTGTTCTGTGGCTTGCATTGCTCCAGAATTAGTTAGGAGTTCTTCTTTACAGATATTTAATAGGCTGTGGGTTTGGAGCTAGTGTAATGTATGTCTTGCCTACTTCTCCATCTTGGGTCCTCCAACTATCAAGGTAATTTTGAAGAAACACAATATCCAAAAAGGAGAATACAAGGTCATTTTTAACCTATTTTTTTTTTTTTATTTAGACCCTGCTTTGATTCATTTTGCCACAAGACTAGTATGGAAATTATGTTAAGGCTTTTGTTAAATGTTGAAGGAAATAAGTATAGGCAATATTGTGTTCAACTTAGAATTATTATTATGTGTATGCCTTCTAAATGTAGTGCATTTGCTACTGAAGTTCCTAATGAGAGAAATAATTATTAATAATCAAAGATTTGGGACCATTCATATTTCTCCCTTATTTTTTATCCTCATTTTAAGAGTAATCTCCAATACGCTGAGCTAATCTTTTCCTCTGTTCAACGCCACCTGATCTTAAAAGAAATCTCTAAGTCTAAACTGAATTACATTCAATCAAGCTTCGGTAGAGATGGATCCTTTTATCTAGATTGTCTGAGACTGGGTCTAGTCTTCTATAGAGATAGTCTTACTGTCCAAGAGTGACATGATAACACACTGAACCCTTCACTGTACTAAGCCCATTTCTCTTTGTAAAGCCTGTTTCTCATTAATTGATCTCCAGAGTTAATTGCCACCCTCAGAAACACTCCTTTTCTAATTGACATATAAGTAACAACAACAAAACCATGATTGTTTTTCATGTAAATGAGAGATGTACCTGCAGCCATCCTTTTTAAAAAAATGTTTATTTATTTATTTGTAGTTTTCAACATTCATTTCTATAAAATGTTGAGTTCCAAATTTTCTCCCCATCTCTCTCCTCCTTTACCCTATAACCACCTGTTTTCTGCTTGACCCTGCCCTCAATATGCCCTCCCTTCTATCACACTCCTCCCTTCCCTTATTCCCATATTCTCTCTTTTCTTGTCGAGCAAAATCTATTTCTATATCCCATTATTTGTTTTCTTATTTCCCAGTTGCATGGAAAACCATTTCTAAACGTTCTTTCCTAATACTTTGAAATCCAACTGCTCTCCATTACTCTCTCCTCACCCATACCCACTGAGAAGGCAAACAATTCAATATAGGTTATATATCTGTAGTTTGGAAAAGATTTTTGTAGTAGTGATACCGTGTAAGACTAACTATATTTCCTTCCACCCTATTCTGCTCTCCACTTATTCTAATCACTCTTTTGACCTTGTCCCTCCCCATAAGTGTTTACTTCTAACTCTGTTCTCCCATTTGTCCTCCTTTCTGTCATCCCCCTAACCCTGCTTGTATCTTTCTCCCCTATTTCCCTGTAGTGTAAGATAGATTTTCATACCAAATTGAATGGGCATGTCATTCCCTCCTTTAGTCAAATATGAAGAGATTAAGCTTCACTTTTTCCCTCTCATCTCCTCCCTTTTCTCCTCCATTGAATAAGCTTATTCTTGCCTCTTTTATGAGTGATAATTTCCCCCATTTCATTTCTCTCTCTCTCTCCTCCCAGTGTATTCCTCTCTCACCCCTTAATTTTATTTTTTTAGATATCATCCCTTCTTATTCAACTCACCCTGTGCTCTCTGTCTTTCCCTCTCTCTCCCTCTCTCTCTCTCTCTCTCTCTCTCTCTCTCTCTCTCTATATATATATATATATATATATATATATATATATATATATATATATGTATATATGTATATGTGTGTGTTTGTTTATATGTCTGTATATAATGTATGCATGTGTATGTTTATATATATGCATGTATATAATATATACATGTGTGTATATATAAACATATGTGTGCATGCATATATGTATATGGTATGTGTGCATGTGTGTGTAATCCCTCCAACTACCCAAGTACTGAAAAACGTCTCAAGAGTCACAAATATTATCTTTCTATATAGGAATGTAAACAGTTCAGTTTTGGAAAGTACTTTATGATTTCTCTCTCCTGTTTACCTTTTTTTGCTTCTCTTTATTCTTGTCTTTGAATGTGAAATTTCTTTTCAGGTCTTGTCTGTTCATCAAGAACGCTTGAAAGTCCTCTATATCATTGAATGACTGTTTTTCCCCCTGAAATATTATACTCAGTTTTTCTGGGTGTTTCTTGGTTTAATCCTTGTTCCTTTGAATTCTGGAATATCATATTCCAAGACCTTCAATCCCTTAATTTAGAAGCTGGCAGATCCTGTGTCACCCTGATTGTGTTTCCAAAATACTCGAATTATTTTTTTCTAGCTGCTTGCAATATTTTTCCCTTGACCTGAGAACTCTGGAATTTGGCAACAATAGTCCTAGTAATTTTGTTTTAAAGATCTCTTTCAGAAATAGATGGGTGGATTATTTCAATATCTATTTTATCCTCTTGTTCTAGAATATCAGGGCAATTTTCCTTGATAATTTCGTGAAAGATGATGTCAAGGCTGTCTTTTTGATCATGACTTTCAAGTAGTCCCATAACTTTTAAATTGTCTCTCCTGGTTCTATTTTCTAGTTCAGTTATTTTTCCAATATACGGTTTCACTTTATTTTCCATATATTCATTCTTTTGGTTTTGTTTTGTAATTTCTTGGTTTCTCATAAAGTCATTAGCTTCCACCTGCTCTATTCTCATTTTTAAGGAACTATTATCATCAGTGAGCTTTTGAAGCTCCTTTTCCATGTGGCTAATTCTGCTCTTTAAATCTTTCTTCTCCTTATTGGCTTTTTGGGCCTCTGTTTCCATTAGAGTTAGTCTATTTTTATGGTGTTAATTTCTTCAGCATTTTTTGTGTCTCCTTTAGCAAACTGTTGACTTGCTTTTCATGGTTTTCTTATATTGCTCTTATTTCTCTCTCCAATTTTTCCTCCACCTCTCTTGATTTTTTTGAGTTCTTCCATGACCTGAAACCACTGTATATTTAGTTTGTAGGTTTTGCATGCATCAACCTTCACTTTTAGGTCTTCCTCTGAATACCTAAATTGCTCCTCCTCATCTGAAAAGATGGAAGAAAATAACTGCTCACCAAGAAAGTAATCTTTTATTCTCTTATTATTTTTTTCCCTTTGGGGGCATTTTTCCAGGCAGTTACATGACTTTTGAGTTCTTTGTCAGGGCAGAGCTCAGGCCTGAGATTCAGATCAGCTGCTCAATTTCCTCAGGGGCTATACATGGAAGGCTCCAAAATGGAAGTTGCAACTACAGTGGATGCTGCCAGGGTCCACACCTCCCTCCCCTCTTCTAGGTGACTGATCCTTCCCACTGACATTTGAAGCAGTCACTGGCTTTTGTGGGTTTAGCAATCTTGGAACTGATGTTGCTGGTGGCTCCCTGAAGTCTGTTTAGAGTCCTTTCCCTGACATGTCAGGCTGCTTTCTGTGCTTCCTGAGTTACACTGCATGTACTCAGTGTTTTCTGAGCTGTTCTGCATGCACTCTATACTTCTGAACCATTCTTTTATAAAAGTTCTAGCATTATTAATAAAATGACTAAGTTACCCTGAGATTATGTCTCTCAAATCATTTTAAATTCCACAGTGGTAGGGTCCAATATTCTATGCCAATTTCTAAGCCATGTTCATTCCCTTAATATGTGCCTTATGAGATCCCAAGTATGAAGAATCCTTCTTTATTAAGTGGAAAGAAGAAAATTGAAGCTATCCATAGTCATTAAAAATATTTTACATCTCTATTGAATAGGGAAAGGTAAATTAAAATAATTCTGAGGTAGCACCTCATACCTATCAGAAATGAAAAAATGCTGTAAGGGATGAGTAAAAAAAAATAGGTACACTAATGAACTGGTAGTAGAGTAGTGAATTAATTCAACCATTCTGGAGAACAATTTGGAAGTGGGCCAAAAAGGCTCTAAAATTGTGCATACCCTATGACTCAGCAATTTCACTGCTAGGTCTCTATACCAAAAGGACTAAGGAAAAAGGAAATGAATCCATAATACAAAAAAGGTAGCAAGTATTTATGTAGTGGCAAAGAATTAAAAACTAAGGTGATGCTCATCAATTGAGGAGTAACCAAATAACTTGTGTTATGTGATTTTGATGGAATATTATTATTCTGCGGGAAGTGAAGATTGAGTGGTTTCAGAAAAATATGTCAAGACCTGTGTGAATTGATACAAAGCAAAGTGATAAGAACCATGGCATCATATTACACAGTAACAGCAATGTTTTACTGATCATTACCTGTGAAATACTTGACTACTCTGACAAGTACAATGATCTAAGACAATTCCAAAGTATTCACAATCAAAAAAATGCCATTCTCTTCTAGAGATAGAACTGTTGAACTGAGTGCAAAGTGAAGCACACTTTTCTCCCTTTCTATTTCTTTTTTTGAAATATGACTAATATGGAAATATATTTTGCACAATTTCACATAAATGGTATGCTATTATTTACCTTCTCAGTGAGTGTGCTACAAGGTAGAGAGGAATGAAAAAATTTGAAAATTCGTTAAAAACCTTGTAATAAATAAATAATTTAAAGAAGTTAAAATAAAAACAAAGTTAAAATAAAGTGAAACATGAAGTAAAATAAATGTTACTACTGAAGTAAAATTTAAAAGAAAATAAATCCTTTACTTTAGCCTCCAGAAAGGATAAAAGATATAGGAGACTTCCATTGAATTCACCTAAAGAACATTTTTATTTTTGAATAATTTCAGTCATGTTCAACTTTATGACTCTATTTGGGGTTTCTGTGGCAAAGATAGTGGAGCGCTGTGTCGCTTTCTTCCCCAGTTCTTTGTACAGATGAGAAAATGAGGAAAACAGACTTAAATGAATTGCCCCGGGTCACACAGATACTAAATGTCTGAATCCAGTTTTCAACTGAGGACCTTCTGACTCCAGAGCTCATTACCTATGCACCTCTCCTTCTAGGAGGCTTCACAAAATAGGTTTGAGGAGAAGAAAAACAGTGATCATAATCTACCTCTCTACTGAATCCTGCTCTTCCTTCTAGTCTTGTTTTTAAGAATACTGTCAAAAGAGCAATGAAGAGCAGTGAAACAATCTACTGATATTCTGCTAAATCTTTCCATCCCATGGAATCATATATTCCTCTTCCCCTCCAGATTCATAGATCTACCTTGTATGAACTATCCCTCAAATACAAGGAAACTTAACCTTTTTCCCCTTAGATTTTCATAGCTTCCTGATCTACCATATAAGGGTTTTAGCTTTCATTGATCCTGTAGATAAAATCACAATAGTCACAATAAAAATAGTAGCTAGTATTAGCATTGTACTATAAAATTTGAGAAGTGCTTCATGTACCTGTTCTCATTTGATCCACATGGCTCTCTAACACAGGTATTATTGTTATCTTTTTACAGTGTAAAAACCGAGACTGAGAGAGCTTAAGCGATTTGTCCATGATCACATAACTAATAAACAACTGATGCAGGATTCACTAGTTCAGTAGCTGCCATGTAGATGATCCTCTTCTTTCTCCACCAGTCTTGCTACTAAGGAACTCATCTCCTATTTCTAGAAGGCCAGGTTGTCAAATTCCTGAAGTCAAGGATATAACTCCTAAGGCTAGGATGGTCAAAGAAATATTCCGTATGTTACAGAAAGGTCAGACTCTAGTATCCATGCCTTAGTCAGCTATTGTCATCTACCTAGTATCAATAGCTCAGAAATAGTATTGTCCATTCTGCTTTTCTGGGTCCATAATGGGGAACACACCCAGTTTCTATATTGTGCTTCAGGTTATTTTAACATTGTCAAGTGTGCTGCCATATATTGGGTCAGGAATGTTCACTCTTAAGTTCCTGGCCTATGGTTTGAGGTCTGATAAAGATAAAGAAAGGCAAATGATCAGAAGGAACCCTGCTCTGCATTTATGTGAATGAGGACATGCATCTTCCATTTCTTTATTCCATTCCAAGGCAACTATTAACAGTTCCTAGATATGGTGCTATATAATTGGTGGGGAAGAAGATGAGGGAGGTTTTGTTGTTCACGTCTTTGCTAAGCTGAATCCATATCACATACAGTAGTGAAAATGCCATAAGGAATTTTTTAAAGTCTTACCAGACCTGATGGTAGAAGACCACAAAAGAGACAGCAGTCCTTCAAGAGATTGAACTAAAAATTTATTTGTATTTGAAGTCATCCACATTTACTGAAGTGGGTTCCCTGAGAAGAACTGAAGGTCACTTCCAAATTTACCTGATCTTAGAGTAGCCAGAAATACTGATACCTAAAACAAAATATGGTCTTTTCCTCTTCTAAGTTGTCAACTGAAAGGCCGGTGGGCTCTGTAAAAAATATGTAGAAACACGTAAAGGTAAAAGGTTGGAGCAGAATATATTGTGTTTCGGATGACATAAGAAAAGCAGGTGTAATAATCCTAATCTCAGAAAAAACAAAAGCAGAAACAGATCTAATCAAAAGAGATAAAGAATGAAATTATATCCCACCAAAAGGTACCATAAAAAATGAAAAAATATCATTACTCAACATGTATGTTCCAAGTGGTATAGCAACCAAATTCTTAGAGCAGAGGTTGGGGGAGTTCCGGGAAGAAATAGACATCAAAACTATACTTATGGAGGACCTCAAATTCCCTCCCTTTGAACTTGATAAATCTAACCTTAAAATAAACAAGAATGAAGTTAAGGAGGTGAATAAAACACTGGATAAGGAAGATATTATAGGTCTGTGGAAAAATTGAATGGGGATAGAAAGGAATACATGTTTTCTCAGCAGTACATGGTACCTATACAAAAACTGACCATGTTATAGGGCATAAATTCTTACAATGCAGAAAGGCAGAGATAGTCAATGCATGCTTCTCAGATCATAATGCAACAAAAATTATATGTAATGAAAGACTATGGAAAAAGAAACCAAAAATTAATTGGACACTAAATAATCTAATGCTACAGAAGGAGTGGGTTAAACAAAAAATCATAGAAACAATCACCAACTTCATTCAAGAGAATGACAATAATGAGACAATCTACCATAACTTATGGGTAACAGCAAAAACAGTTCTTGGGGGAAGCTTTATATCTTTGAATGTTTACATGAGTAAAATAGAGAAAGAACAGATCAATTACTTGGGCATGCAGCTGAAAAAGCTGGAAAAAGAACAAATTGAAAACCACCAAGTATACACCAAATTAGAAGTACTGAAACCTAAAGGACAGATCAATAAAAAAGAAATTAAGAAAACTACTGAACTAATAAATAAAACTAATAGTTGGTTTTATGAACAAACTAATAAAATTGATAAATCTTTGTTCAATTTGATTAAAAAAATAAAATAAAATTACCAGAATCAAAAATGCAAGAGGTGAACTCACCTCCAATGAGGAGGAAATTAAAAAAAAAACAAACAAACAAGAAATTACTTTGCCAGACTTTATGACCATAAATACGACAATCTAAATTAGATGGAAGAAAATTAAAAAATACATAAATTTTCCAGATTAAAAGAAGAGGAAGGTGAATATTTAAATAATCCCCTCAGAAAAAGAAATTGAACAAGCCATCAATGAACTCCCTAGGAAAAAAATATCCAGGGCCAGATGGATTTACAAGTAAATTCCATCAAACATTGAAAGAATAGTTAGTTCAACATTACATAGACTATTTGGGAAAATTTGGGAAGAAAGAGTACTCACAGATTCTTTTTATGATACAAATATTTTTTTTACATGAACCAGGAAGAGTCAAAACAAAGAAAGAAAATTATAGACCAATTTTTCTAATGAATATAGATGCCAATATTTTAAATAAGATTTTAGCAAAAAGAATACAGCAACTTATCACGAGAACAATATATTATGATCAGGTAAGATTCATACTGGAATGCAAGGCTTGTTCGATATTAGGAAAATTATTAGAATTTTTGATGATATGGACAACAAAACTCACAGAAACCACATTATTTTGTCAATAGATGCAGAAAAAACTTTAGACAAAGTACAACATCCATTCCTATTGAAAACTCTGGAGAATATAGGAATAAAGGGAATTGTCCATAAAATAATAAGCAGTATCTACCCAAAATCATCAGCAAGCATTATTTGCAATGGACATAAGGTAGGTCCATTTCCAATAAGATTAGGGGCAAAATACGGATGTCGATTATCACCACTGTTATTCAACATGGTAATAGACATATTAGCTCTAGCAATTAGAGGAGTTACAGAAATGGAAGGAATTAGAATAGGCAAAGAAGAAACTAAGTTATCACTCTTTGCAGGTGATATGATGATATTCTTAGAGAATCCGAGAGATTCAGGTAAAAAAAACTACTTGGAATAATAAAAAACTTTTCAAAAGTGGTAGGGTACAAAATAAACTCACCCAAATCTTCTTCATTTCTATATATTAGCATAAAAGCCCAGCAGTAAGAGGTAGAAAGAGAAATTCCATTTCAAGTTAGAGTAGACATTACAAAATATAAGGGAGTTTACATGCCAAAACATATCCAAGTACTATATGAACAGAGTCGTAAGACACTTTTCACACAAACACAGTCACATCCATGTAAGTAGAAAAACATCAGTTTGGGGAGGAGCCAAGATGGAGGAGTAGAAAGACTCACATATCCTAGCTCTGAATCCACAGCCCAGAAATTTTCTGTAAAAAGAACTCCCCACAAATTCTGGAGCAGTATAAGCCACAGAGAAACACAGTGGAAGAGATTTCCATTCCAGAGAGCCCTAGAAAGCCATCCCCAGGGGTCCATCATGCCCTGGACAGCAGAACCCACCCCTGCGCTACCCTGGCCACACGGCCCCAGAGGAGCAGATCCGAGCAGGCTTCAGGGACGGAACCTCGGCAACGAAGGTCCCTCCACCCGCAGGCACTCCAGGTCAGTGACAGAGACTTCTGGGCTGACCAAGAGGGGAGTGAGGTGTCTCCGTGACTTGGGCCCCCTTGGGAGGCAACGGCAGAGGAAGCGGCAGAGGAAGCACCTGCCCGGGACTCCCGGGCCAGACAGGAGCTCAGGGCCATTCGTGAAGATCTCTGCATAAATCCCCTGAGGGAACTGAGCCTGGGAGGTGTCCCTGCCCCCACCCAAGCAACAGAACTTAAGCTCACATTGAATAGCAACCCCGCCCACCACGGAAAGCCCTGAGGCTGGGGAGCAGCATTTGAATCTCAGACCACAAGCACTAGCTGGGCAGATCTAGGAGGGGGTGGAGAGGAATCTCAGAAGTCAAATAACTGGCTGGAAAACGCCCAGAAAAGGGAAGAAAAATAAGACCATAGAAAACGATTTTCTTGGGGGACAGATGTTCCTGCCTTTCAATTCTGATGAGGATGAACAATTCTCACCATCAGAGAAAGACGTGGAGGTCGGGGCCTCTGTATCCCAGACATGCCAGGTGGATGTCTGGTGTGCTGAGGCCATGGAAGAGTTCAAAAAGGATTTTGGAAATCAAGTTAGACAGGTGGAGGAAAAACTGGGAAGAGAAATGAGAGAGATGCAAGAAAAGCATGAAAAAAACATGAACACCCTGCTAAAGGAGATGAAAAAAATGCTGAAGAAAATAACACCTTGAAAAATAGACTCACTCAATTGGGAAAAGAGGTTCAAAAAGCCAATGAGGAGAAGAATGCTTTCAAAAGCAAAATTAGCCAAATGGAAAAAGAGGTTCAAAAGCTAACTGAAGAAAATAGTTCTCTCAAGAATAGAATGGAACAGATGGAGTCTAATGACTTTACGAGAAACCAAGAAATCACAAAACAAAACCAAAGGAATGAAAAAATGGAAGAGAATGGGAAATATCTCATGGGAAAAACAACTGACCTGGAAAATAGATCCAGGAGAGACAATTTAAACATTATGGGACTACCTGAAAGTCATGATCAAAAAAAGAGCCTAGACCTCATCTTCCATGAAATTATCAAGGAAAACTGCCCTGACATTCTACAACCAGAGGGCAAAATAAGTATTGAAAGAATCCATCGATCACCACCCTTAAAGAGATCCAAAAAGAGAAACTCCTAGAAACATTGTGGCCAAATTCCAGAACTCCCAGGTCAAGGAGAAAATCTTGCAAGCAGCTAGAAAGAAACAATTACAGTACTGTGGAAATAAAATCAGGGTAACTCAAGATATGGCAGCTTCTACATTAAGGGATCGAAGGGCATGCAATAGAATATTCCAGAAGTCAAAGGAACTAGGACTCAAACCAAGAATCACCTACCCAGGTAAACTGAGTATAATACTTCAGGGGAAAATATGGTCTTTCAATGAAACAGAGGACTTTCAATCATTCTTAATGAAAAGACCAGAGCTGAAAAGAAAATTTGACTTTCAAACACGTGAAGGAGAAGAAACATGAAAAAGTAAACAGCAAAGAGAAGTCTTAAGGGACTTACCAAAGGTGAACTGTTTACATTCCTACATGGAAAGACAATATTTGTAACTCCTAAAACTTTTCAGTATCTGGGAGGTTGGTGAGACCACACACACATATGCACACGCATGCACACACACACATACACACATGCACACACATACAGAAACAGAGAGCACAGAGTGAATTGAATAAGATGGGACCATATCTTAAAAGAAATTAAGGTAAATGGTGAGAGAGAAATGTAGTGGGAGGAAAGAGGGTGAAATGGAATGGGGTAATTATATGTCATTTAAGAGGCAAGTAGGAGACTTTTTCATGGAGGGAAAAAGAGGAGAGCTGAGAAAGAAAAAAAGAAAACAAAAAACAAGAAGTTTACCCTCATCACATTTGACTAAAGGAAGAAATAAAATGCACACTCATTTTGGCATGAAAATCTATCTTACAGTATAAGAAAGTGGGGGAGAAGGAGATAAGCAAGGGAGGGGATGATGGAAGGGAGGGCAAAGGGTGGAGGGAGCAATTTGAAGTCAACACTTGGGGAGGGACAGGATCAAAAGACAGAAGAGAAACAATGAGGGACAGGATAGGATGGAGGGTAATTCAGTTAGTCTTACATAACACGACTATCATGGAAGTCATTTGAAAAACTACACAGATATGGCCTATATTGAATTGCCTGCCTTTCCAAAGGGAATGAGTGGGGAGGGAGGGATGGGGAGAATTTGGAACTCAAAGTTTTAGGAACAACTGTTTAGTATTGTTGTTGCTGCTAGGAAAGAAGACCTACAGTTAATGAGGAATAGAAAGTCATCTGGCCCTACAGGAGAAAAGAGAAGATGGGGACAAGAGAAGGGAGGGATGACAAAAGAGAGGGCAGATTGGAGATAGAGAAAATTAGATTGCTTGGTGTATTGGGGTGGGGGGAATGGATAAAAGGGGAGAAAATTTGGAACCCAAAATTTTATGAAAACGAATGTAAAAAGTTAAATAAATAATAAAAAAAAGAAATTATCAAGGAAAACGACACTGATATTCTAGAACCAGAGGGTAAGATAAGTATTGAAGGAATCCACTGATCACCACCTTAAAGAGATCCAAAAAGAGAAACTCCCAGGAACATTGTGGCCAAAGTCCAGAATTCCCAGGTCAAGGAGAAAATATTGCAAGCAGCTAGAAACAATTCAAGAACTGTGGAAATTCAATTAGCATAACAAAAAATCTAGCAGCTTCTACATTAAAGGGATCAAAGGGCATGGAATAGGATATTCCAGAAGTCAAAGGAACTAGGACTCAAACCAAGAATCACCTACCCAGCAAAACTGAGTATAATACTTCAGGGGAAGAAATGGTCTTTCAATGAAACAGAGGACTTTCAAGCATTCTTGATGAAAAGACCAGAGCTGAAAAGAAAATTTGCCTTTCAAACACAAGAAGGAGAAGAAGCATGAAAAAGTAAACAGCAAAGAGATGTCATAAGCGACTTACCAAAGGTGAACTGTTTACATTCCTTCATGGAAAGACAATATTTGTAACTCTTGAAACTTTTCAGTAGTTGCTGGGACCACACACACACACGCACACACACACACACACACACACACACACACACATGCACACACACATGTACCTGCATGCATACGCACACACACACATACAGAGACAAAGAACACAGAGTGAATTCAATAGGATGGGACCATATTTTAAAAGAAATTAAGTTAAATTGATAGAGCAAAATGTAGTGGGAGGAGAAAGGGTGAAATGGAATGCGGTAAATTATATCTCATTCAAGAGGCAAGCAGGAGCGGGTGGAGTCAAGATGGCGGAGAAGAAAGATGCACGTTTACAAGCTCCGAACCCACAGCCCATAGAATTAATGTAAAAAGAGATCCCCATAAGTTCTGGATCACTAAAACGTGTGCAGAAACAGAGTGGAAGAGATTTCCGTTCCAGAGAGCCCTGGAGAGCTGTCCCCCAGGGTTCGTCGCGCCCCGGAAAGTGGACCCCACCTCAGCGCTGCCCTGGCCAAGGCCCCAGAGAAGCTGATCCAAGCAGGCTTCAGGGTCAGAAGCTCTGGCAGCCAGGAAAGTCCCTCCGCCCACAGAAGCTACAGGTCAGTGAGAGAGATGACTGGCTGGCCGAGAGGGGGAGCGGAGTGTCTCCGTGACTCAGGCCCCCTCGGGAGGAAGCGGGGGAGGCAGAAGCGGGGGTGACAGAGTCAGAGGCAGGGGTGGCGGCGGAGGTAGCAGCGGCGTGGCCAGCCGGCCACGGCGGCCCAGGACTCCCCCAGCAGCAGGCAGGATCTTCATTACTGAAAGTCTCTGCATAAACCACCTGAGGGAGCTGAGCCTGGGAGACGACCCTGCCCCAACACGCTCCATTAATGAAGGTCTCTGCATAAAGACCCTGAGGGAACAGAGCCTAGGAGGTGGCCCTGCCCCCACCCCAGCACCAGAACTAAAGCTCACATTGAATAGCAGCCGTGCCTGCCACGGAAAGCCCATTTGAATCTCAGAGCCCAAGCACTAGCTGGGCGGATCTAGGCAGGGGTGGACAGGAATCTCAGAAGTCAAGTAACTGGCTGGGAAAATGCCTAGAAAAGGGGAAAAAATAAGACTATAGACACTTTTTTTGAACAGATGCAAATGATCCCAAGTTTCGGATCTGATGACGACGAGAACATATTCTTGCCATCAGGGAAAGATGGGGAGGGCGGGACCTCGGTACCCAAGACATCCCAAGGGGATGTCGGGTGGGCTCAAACCTTGGAAGAGCTCAAAAAGGATTTTGAAAAGCAAGTTAGACAGGTGGAGGAAAAACTGGGAAGAGAAATGAGAGAAATGCAAGAAAAGCATAAAAAACGGGTCAATACCTTCCTCAAGGAGACCTAAAAAAATGTTGAAGAAAATAACATCTTGAAAAATAGGCTCACTCAATTGGCAAAAGAGGTTCAAAAAGCCAATGAGGAGAAGAATCCTTTCAAAAGCAGAATTAGCCAAATGGAAAAAGAGGTTCAAAAGCTCACTGAAGATAATAGTTCTCTCAAAATTAGAATGGAACAGATGGAGTCTACTGACTTTACGAGAAACCAAGAAATCACCAAACAAAACCAAAAGAATGAAAAAATGGAAGAGAATGTGAAATATCTCATGGGAAAAACAACTGACCTGGAAAATAGATCCAGGAGAGACAATATAAAAATTATGGGATTACCTGAAAGTCATGATCAAAAAAAGAACCTAGACAGCATCTTCCATGAAATTATCGAGGAAAACTGCCCTGACATTCTACAACCAGAGGGCAAAATAAGTATTGAAAGAATCCATCAATCACCGCCTGAAAGAGATCCAAAAAGAGAAACTCCTAGGAACATTGTGGCCAAATTCCAGAGTTCCCAGGTCAAGGAGAAAATCTTGCAAGCAGCTAGAAAGAAACAGTTCCAGTATTGTGGAAATACAATCAGGATAACTCAAGATCTAGCAGCTTCTACGTTGAGGGATCAAAGGGCGTGGAATAGGATATTCCAGAAGTCAAAGGAAGTAGGACTCAAACCAAGAATCACCTACTGAGCAAAACTGAGTATAATACTTCAAGGGAAAATATGGTCTTTCAATGAAACAGAGGACTTTCAATCATTCTTAATGAAAAGACCAGAGCTGAAAAGAAAATTTGACTTTCAAACACAAGAATGAGAAGAAGCATGAAAAACTAAACAGCAAAGAGAAGTCTTAAGGGACTTACCAAAGGTGAACTGTTTACATTCCTACATGGAAAGACAATATTTGTAACTCTTAAAACTTTTCAGTATTTGGGTAGTTGGTGGGTCCATACGCACACATGTACACGCATGCACGCACACACATACATACATGCTCACACATACAGAGACAGAGAGCACAGAGTGAATTGAATAGGATGTGACCATATTTTAAAAGAAATTAAGGTAAATGGTGAGAGAGAAATGTAGTGGGAGGAAAGAGGGTGAAATGGAATGGAGTAATGTTATGTCATTTAGGAGGCAAGTAGGAGACTTTTTAGTAGAGGGGAAAAAGAGGAGAGCTGAGAAAAATAAAAACAAGAAGTTTACCCTCATCACATTTGACTAAAGGAAGGAATAAAATGCACACTCATTTTGGTATGAAAACCTATCTTACAGTATAGGAAAGTGGAGGAGAAGGAGATAAGGAAGGGTGGGGATGATGGAAGGGAGGGCAAAGAGAGGAGGGAGCAATTTGAAGTCAACACTTGGGGAGGGACAGGATCAAAAGACAGAAGAGAAACAATGAGGGGCAGGATAGGATGGAGGGTAATTCAGTTAGTCTTACACAACACGACTATCAGGGAAGTCATTTGCAAAACTACACAGATATGGCCTATATTGAATTGCCTGCCTTCCTAAAGTGAATGGGTGGGTAGGAAGGGATGGGGAGAATTTGGAACTCAAAGTTTTAGGAACAACTGTTTAGTATTGTTATTGCTACTAGGAAAGAAGACATACAGTGAATGAGGAATAGAAAGTCATCTGGCCCTACAGGAGAAAAGGGAAAATGGAAACAGGAGAAGGGATGGATGACAGAAGAGAGGGCAGATTGCAGATACAGAAAATTAGATTTCTTGGGGCATTGGGGTCGGGGGAGGGGATAAAAGGGGAGAACATTTAGAACCCAAAATTTTGTGAAAATGAATGTAAAAAGTTAAATAAGTAAATAAATGAATAAATGAATGACTGACTGACTGAATGAATGAATAAATGAATAAATAAATTAATTAAAAGGGGAAAAAAAGAGACAAGCAGGAGACTTTTTAGTGGAGGGAACAAGAGGAGAGCTGAGAAAAAAACATGAAGTTTACCCTCATCACATTCGAGTAACGGAAGGAAGAAAATGCACACTCATTTTGGTATAAAAACCTATCTTACAATACAGGAAAGTGGGGGAGAAGGAGATAAGTAGGGTGGGGGGGTGGATGGAAGGAAGAGCAATGGGTGGAGGGAGCAATTTGAAGTCAACACTCGGGGAGGGACATGATCAAAAGCCAGAATAGAAACAATGGGGGGCAGGATAGGATGGAGGGAAATACAGTTAGTCTTACACAACATGAGTATTATGGAAGTCATTTGCAAAACTACACAGATATGGCCTATATTTAATTGCCTGCCTTCCCAAAAGGACTGGGTGGGGAGGGAGGGATGGGGAGAATTTGGAATTCAAAGTTTTAGGAACAACTGTTGAGTATTGTTCTTGCTACTAGGAAATAAGAAATACAGTTAATGGAGAACAGAAAGTCATCTGGCCATACAGGACAAAAGAGAAGATGGGGATAAGAGAAGGGAGGGATGATATAAGAGAGGGGAGATTGGTGATAGGGAAAATGAGAATGCTTGGTGTATTGGGATGGGGGGAGGGGATAAATGGGGAGAAAATTTGGGACCCAAAATTTTCTGAAAATGAATGTAAAAAGTCAAATAAATAAATTTACATTAAAGAAATAAAAAAGAAATGTTGAACAGGAAGACTTCAGACAGGCCTGGAAAGATTTACATGATCTGATGCTGAGCAAAAGGTGCAGAACCAGGAAAACTTTGTGCACAGCAACACCCACAGTGTGTGAGAGTTTTTTCTGGTAAACTTGGAACTTCATTGAAATGCAAGGACTTAAAAATTCACCAATAATCTTTAAGGCAAAATGCCTTCCACATTCAGAGAAAGATCTATGGAATTCAGTTACAGAATATAGTAGGTCATTTTCTTTTGTATTGTGTTTTGGTTTTTTATGTAATTTCTCCCATTCACTTTAACTCTTCTATAAAGCACGACTGTGGTGAAAATGTATTTAATAGGAATGTATATGTAGAAGCTATATAAAATTGAATGCTGTATTGGGGAGGGATAGGGAAGGTAGAAGGAAAGAAGGGAAAAGAAATCTAAATTATATGGCAGTGAGTGTAGAACACTGAAAATAAAGAAAATTAATAAAAACATAAAGAAAATATATAGAAACTCTAAAAGGTTACAAAGGCACATCTCTCAAGAAATTACATCCATTGGTCCAATTACATGTTCCCCTTCACAATCAATCTAACTTCCTGGGACAGTGTTTGGAAAAGTTTTTTGTTTGAATGACATAAATCTTTGCTTCTAGTTAACAAACACTAAAAATAGATAAAAATAGTGTGTTATCTACCCTTGTTCAGAAATCCTGCCATTGTAAAGAAGTGGTTCACTGTGCAGTACCATTTGGCAAATCCTTCTAAATCCTTCTAATTACCTGTCTTCTGCTACTACCCTCTTCAAGGATGTCCTCAAAATTTGGCAGATAATTCGAATTAAAATGTAATACACATGAGCTGCCTAAGATCCTAAGGTATGGGTTCAAAATTATTTCTATTCTCTCTATGTAATTTTTTTGATAATGGTAAGTTCAGGAATTATTACTCGTTATGATTTTGGTGTTTTTTTTTTCTTCATATATTGTTGGTGAATGATTTCAGGCATGTCCAAATCTTTGTGACCCCATTTGGCATTCTCATGGCAAGGAATCTGGAGTGGTGTTGATGGGGTGCTTGGGTGCATGCACTTGGACCCCAGTTCTAAGATCACATTTCTCTTAAAAATCACATTTCTCTCTAACCTCCAAACATTATCTCAGGTAGTCTCCCTCCAGCTCAAGGAACCGTTATCTCTCTTCCTGCCATACTAGCCAGCTGCACCTATAGAATTATGACTTAGAACCACATGTATACTTACTGAACTGGCTGTGCACTGCATCATAATTACATCTACTACTCACTGAACAATCATGTGTATCTTCTACTTAGATGTATGTGCATTCCCTTTCCATCAATATTGTCTAACAAGACATTGGTGAGAGAAGTCTGATTTTTTCTGGTCAACCATGAATGTTGGTTGACTTAGTGATGTTTCAGGTCTAAAACCAAACCTCCATATAGGCCTGCCTTGGGTTATTTCCCAATAAATTTTGGGTAAAACACCTGTGCAGTAGATGCCAAAGGTGCATATTCCTTTAAGAATTGACTACTCCTTAACCACTCCTTTATCACAACCCAGAGCACCTAATTAGCATATTTAGCACACATCTTAATATAGAATAATCTATAGAAACTTTATCTACAACTCTTTTAAATTTCAGGTTGCCTGAGCAGTCTTGCCCACTGAAAGGCATAATTTTAATAGACGATTTTGCCTGCTTGACTTAAGATTGCCTGAGTCCAATGATTTCTTTCAAGATTAGGTTGACAGGGATTTCTAGTGGAGCTTGCACCTTTCTAGACCCTCATCAATACTGATGTGGTTCAGACTGTGGAAATGTCCTTGAACTCCCCTTGAATCTCCCCACTTAACCTGACCTTTCATACTCAAATCTGTTGCTCTTATTCTATTCTGGCACTCCATTGTGTATCACCTCTTGATTGTCCCACCTGCTTCCTACTCAAGCTCTCCATTGTCTGATAGCGCCCAATTTCCTCCAGCTATTGCTCACCATTGATTACATCAATAGCTGCCTCAGTCTCATTAAGACAACTCTAGAGATCTTTCCCACAGACTTTCTGTGTATCCATTCCATCTCACCTCCATAAGGGTGCTCAGAATCATTCTAGTTCAGACTATGTCTAGATGGTATCTGGCCCACTTGTTAACATAAGCATTACAAATACTTAGGCTCCTTAAGAATCAACCCATTATGGCAAATCTTTAATAAACTTCATTTTTCTTTGGTTTTAAGAATTCTGGTGTTGAATTCATTCAAGCAAGACCTGATGTGTCAGTATTTCAGGGTCCCCAGCACCCTTCAGACCTCAACAGTATGACATTTACTTTTCCAGATCATTTTCCAGATGAAAAAGAAGGTCAAACAGGGTTGCAGTGACTTGCCCAAGGTTACTCAGGTAGTAAATGTCTGAGACCAGATTTAAACTCAGGCTCTCCTTCTACAGAGCCTATGTATTATTCACTGCCAGTCATTCAGTCCTCTCAGGATGATTTCATCTGTTTGAGTAATCTCTTCTATTTATATACAAATCCAGTCATAAAGCAAAAATTGTAAAATTTCTGAACTTATTGCTATTGAAAAAAATGCTAATCAAGAAAATATGTCAGTTATATTGTCCTGTTAAAGAGATTTAATTTCTTTTTCCCATCTACCAATTTTATTGTATGCATTCATTTTATATATTATTTAAATTTTTTTGTGAAGTTTGTCCCAATTTCATGTAAAAAAATGAACAGTTTTAAAATTTTGAGTTTTATTTTCTCTCTCCCATAATTTCCTAGCTCTTTGAGAAGACAAGCAATTGTGAGATCAAGACAACCCTATTTTCCATATTAACCCTGTTACATTCCCCCCTCCATATGGAAGCAAAATAGAAATATAATAATAAACCTAAAGTAAAAAAAAATGCTATGTTTCAAGGTACATTCAAAGTCATTTCTCTGGAGGTGCATAACATTTTTCATCCTAGGTCCCTTAAATTTGCTTGGATCATTACCTTCATCAGAGTAGCTAAGTCTTTCATAATTTATCTTTACAATATGACTATTACTGTGCACATTGTTCTACCGGCTCTACTCACTTCAGTTTGTGTGAATTCATATGATTCTCACTGTTTTTTCCTAAAACGATTGTGTTCATCATTTCTTATAGCATAATGGTACTTTCTCACAATCATATATTTGTTCAGACATTCCCAGCTGAAGGGTGTAGCGGGTGAATATAATGCATTCCTCTTAATTTCTTTTTTCTAGTTTTTCCTCAGTAACTCTTATCTGATTTTTAAAATCCTTTTTGATAATCTCCAAAAGATTTTGGAGGAATTTTATGGTGATTTATGGTTTTAAAGGTTTATGATTTACCTTTTCCTTACAAGCTTTACAAGTAGAAGCTTTGACTTTATTTTCTTCCTCTGAGTTTCACTTGTGCCTGACTGAATGCTAAGGTTGACATAACTGAATGACTGAAAAACAGCAACAAAAGATGGAGGAAAAGCCTTTTCTATTCATCACCACCAGCAGCACAGACATTCAGCCTTACAATCTGTTTCTTAATTGATTTTCATTGATTGTATGCTTATAAATAGATTACCATTAAAAAAAAATTACTTACACAAAAATGTGACTTACACCATAACAGATATGATTATTGGGAATCAGGGTGAATCCCTGAGGAAGGAGAGATTCATTTGTCCTATTAAGGCAACAAGAGAAATTTCTTCCCTTCAGTGGAAGCATATGACCTAGAATAAAAATGAGAGTATATGTGAAACTGGGTTGTTCCTTTGACGCATACACATAATAATATTGTTTTCATTCCACTCTGGCATCTATTTGGATTTTTGTGCATCCACCTGTCATAAGAAAAATAACATTTTCTTGATACCTTTTGTTTAACATCACTCACATTTCCCAAAATAGCCTTCATTCCCCAATCTCTAGTCCTTTCTTAGAATAATGAATAAAAAAGAGTGAGAAAATTTGGCAAAATGAGCTAACAAATAAAAAAAAATATTCATTGTTCCACATTCATATTTGGACAACTCTGCAAAAGAATCAGGGATTCTTCATATCTTTTCTTTGGGGAAAAGCTTGGTCATAATTTTTCACCATCCATATTCTGTTGTTTTGTTGTTTTTCTTCCATTAACATTGTGTGAGTCATTTTTTACTTCTTTCTGTAATCAAACTCCTTATTCTTCTGCCCTATGCAATTATTTAAGAGTATAAATTGCAAAGAACTTGACAACCTTCATTAATAAGTGAAACTTTCTCTTTATAACTAATGAAAATATTCCTATATTTTTGTTATTTGGCCATATATCCTTGATATTAGACCTGCATGATATACTTGATATAAAAGATCCCCTTCACAGTATCCTTCCAGTCAGAGTCATACCTTCCAATTCTTTGTGCATTAATATTATTCAAGTAAAAGCTTTTTATTTTTATGTGATTAAAGCTAACTATTTTATCTCATAATCACTTCTGCCTCTTGTTCTGTTAATAAGTTGCAAATTAGTCATAAATTGTGAAAGGTATATGAAATGATTTTCTTGTCTATTCCATTATGGTAGGAACTTATCATGTATGATGATATGTTATGTATCTGTTTAGAGTTTATTGTGGCATATAGCATTCTATAAAATGCTGGTCTATATGTAATCTCAGCCAGACTGCTTTGCACTTTTTCTACTAATGCTTATGAAATAGGAAAGCCTTTCCTTGGGAATTCATATTTTTAGGTTTATCATGTACAGGATTATTGAGTTGCATTATTTCTCTTTCATTGTCCATTTTATATATTTAAATGTGTAGAAAATCAATTTTAATATCTGTTTTATTGTGAATTCAACCAACAACCAGAAAAAATTCTGTTTTCCCAAAGGAATAGGATGTTAAAATGACTGAATATAAAGAAAATCATATAACTCATACTGGAGAAAGATATTACAAAGGTGATGCATGTACAAAGGCCTTCCAAATCTGACAGGAAATTATTCAGAGTCTTGTCAGAGCAAGGAAGAATGCAGGCAAGCAGGCTACTGGTTAGTGAGACTGATTTTGTTTATGGGAAACCTGCTTGAGACTTGTAACATAGCTGGTTTGTGAGAGGCCTAGCAAGGGAAGGCTTGGAGATGGTGTTGTTCTCTGCATTGCTTTTGTATTTAGATTTTTGTTACTATGATGGATTTGGTTTTCTGGTATCTGAATAATTGTTTTGATTTTGTCTTTCCTGTGGAGAGTCTTGTATTTCATGATTCACAATTGTGCCAATACATTCATGGACACAATGGGTGCTGCAAATGTGGCAATGGCACAACAAATGAAATGAATATGTGATCCCAAAATATTAGACCTTTATATGGAGACGGAATTGCAAAGGAGACAGAGGAAAAGATGAATGTCCCAAGGTGGTAGGATTGACTTTATTCTTCCATAGCAAAAGAATGGGCTAAAGGCAGCAGGCTTTGTGAAAACTCAGAACCAATGCTACAGAGGGAGAACACAGAGACTTAGAAACATGTTTGCAGTGAATACCAATAGAACCAGGGAAAGAAATGGCAGGGGGGGAGTAGGAGAGACTGGGCCTTCTTAACAAACTGCCAAGTTATATGTAAAAACAGACTCAAGCTGCTGGAGGAGAAGGCTCAGATGGAAAAGGAGTTGACTGGTTTGTAGGAGAGGCTTTTTATGCTTCAGTATTCAAACTTGCCTTTAGAAGAGCAAGTTGGAGAGGCTTAGGTGGTAGAGAAAGCTGAATGCAGTTTAGCTCACAAGAAGAAGCAATGAAGTAATAAGAGACAGAATGTGTGGTCAGTTTGTCAGACAGAAGCACAACAGGAAAATTAAGGGGGGGGGCACCCAGTGCTTGGGAAGGTAATGGAGGATTTTACTCAGCAGGAGGTCACAGATATGTTGAGTTGATTAACCTAAAGAATAGGAGAATCATAGGTATCTTGAATGATGAAAATCAGTAAAAAATAAATCTCCTTGAGAAAGAAGAGTAAATAGCCTGAAGATTTAAAGTTAGAATGGATTGACAAGAAAAGAATTCTTTACTGCTGTATTTACAACCAGGAGTCAATTTTGGAAGAATAGCTGATATTCCACCTAATGAACTATATAAAATGTACTGAAGGAAGAAGTTTGATATTAGACTGAGCAGAGAGGTGAGAAGTACTTCTGCAGATCCTCCTAAAATATTGCATCCAAATTCATCACACCTGCAAGGACAATGGGAAGTTGTGCAGGCCCCAGCTCAGATTAATGGTGGTATACCTCTAGCCAGAATGATGACATCAAAACTGCAAGTTGTATTTCACAAATCAGAATTGTGCCAGGTTATTCATGGCGGCTGTAGATATTGTGAATATTGCATTGGCACTACAGAGATGTAAAGGAAAAATTGGAAGAGAAATGGAACTGAAGCAGGAACATTGTGAAAACAAAATAAACATCTTGTTAAAAAAGCACAAAAAATACTGAAGAAAATAATACCTTAAAACCCAGAATAGAACAAATGATGAAATCAGGTACAAAAATTCAATTAAGAGAGGAATCCTTTGACAAGTAGAATTGGCCAAATGGAAAAGGAGGTATAAAAGCTCACTGAAGAAAATAATTCCTTAAAAATTTGTATTGAACAAACAGAAACTAATGACACTATGGGACAACTGTAAAACAAAACCAAAAGAATGAAAAAAAGGAAGATAATGTGAAATATCTCAATAGAAATAAAACAGATCAGGAGAGCTAGCTTAAAAAATTTTGGAGTTCCTGAAAGCCATGATAAAAAAAAAAAAAAAAAACAAAGAACCTAGACATTACCTTTCAAGAAACTATCAAGGAAAATTCCCTGACATCCATGAAGCAGAGGGTAAAAAATAAAGTGAAAAGATCTACCAATTACTTCCTGGAAAAGATCTCAAAATGAAAAGTTCCAGGAATATTATAGCCAAATTTTAGAGTTCCCAGGTCAAGGAGAAAAATATTACCATCAGCCAGAAAAAAACAATTCAAGCGTCATGAAGTCACAGTCAGGTTAATGAAATATTCAGCAGTGTCTACATTACAGAATCAAAATATGTTAAGTTTGATATTACAGAGAAGAAATGAGAAAAAATCACAACCAAAGTTCACCTACACAGCAAAACTGAGTATAATCTTTTAGGGAAAAAATTATATTTAATGAAAGTAAATTGATTTCAAAAATTCCTGATGAAAAGACCAGAGTTAGACAAAAGATGACTTTCCAATGCAATATTCCAAAGAAGAATAAAGAGGTAAATTAGAAGGGGAAATCATAAAACACTTAAGAAAATTAAACTGTTTACATTCCTAAATGATATGATGATACTTGTAACTTACAATAACTTTCTAATTATTAGGGCAGTTAGGAGTACCAACAGAGAGAGGGCATAGGTTTGAATTAAAAATAAAGGGATGAAGGGGCGGAGCCAAGATGGCAGAGTAGAAGGACGCACGTTTATGAGCTCTGAACCCACAACCCATAGAATTAAGGTAAAAAGAGATCCCCATAAATTCTGAATCACTGCATGGGGGTGCATTAATATAGGGGAAGAGATTTCTGTTCCAGTGAGCCCGGGAGAGCCATCCCCGGGATCCGTCATGCTCCGGAAAGCGGACCCCACCCCAACGCTGCCCTGGCCACGGCCCCAGAGAAGCTGACCTGAGCAGGCTTCAGAGATGGAAGCCTCGGCAGCCGGGAAAGTCCCTCCGACCAAAGAAGCTACAGGTCAATGAGAGAGAAACCTGGGCTAGGGGAGGGGAGCAGAGCATCTCCGTGACTCAGGCCCCCTTGGGAGGAAAGTTGGCGGCAGAGACGGGGGCAGGAAGCGGCGGAGGCAGAGGAGTGGGCGGATGGTGAGGCAGCAGCAGCAACAGGCAGGATCTTCATTACTGAAAGTCTTTGCAACCTGAGGGAGCTGAGCCTGGGAGACGGCCCTGCCCCCCACCCCGCTCTATTACTGAAGGCCTCCGTATTAAGCCCCTGACGGAACTGAGCCTAGGAGGCGGGCCCCCCACCCCACCCCCACCCGCTCCGTTCCTGAAAGTCTCTGCATAAAGCCCCCGAGGGAACTCAGCCTGGGTGGTGGCTCTGCCCCCACCCCAGCACCAACTTGAATCTCAGAGGCCAAGCACTAGCTGGGCGGATCCAGGTGGGGGAGGAAAGGAATTTCAGAAGTCAAGTAACTGGCTGGGAAAATGCCTAGAAAAGGGAAGAAAAATAAGACTATAGAGAGTTTTTTCCAACAAATGCAAATGATCCCGACCTTCGGATCTGATGGCGAGGAGGAGGATGTATTCTTGCCATCAGGGAAAGATGTGGATGGTGGGGCCTCAGTACCCCAGACACCCCAGGGGGGTGGTGGGTGGCCTCAGGCCTTGGAAGAGCTCAAAAAGGATTTTGAAAAGCAAGTTAGACAGGTGGAGGAAAAACTGGGAAGAGAAATGAAGAGATGCAAGAAAAGTATGAAAAATGGGTCAATACCTTGGTAAAGGAGACCCAAAAAAATGCTGAGGAAATTAACACCTTGAAAAATAGGCTCACTCAATTGGCAAAAGAGGTTCAAAAAGCAAATGAGGAGAAGAATGCTTTCAAAAGCAGAATGAGCCAAATGGAAAAAGAGGCTCAAAAGCTCACTGAATTTAGTAGTTCTCTCAAAATTAGAATGGAACAGATGGAGTCTAATGACTTTACGAGAAAGCAAGAAATCCCCAAACAAAACCAAAAGAATGAAAAAATGGAAGAGAATGTGAAATATCTCATGGGAAAAACAACTGACCTGGAAAATAGATCAAGGAGAGACAACTTAAAAATTATGGGACTACCTGAAAGCCATGACCAAAAAAAAAAGAGCCTAGACATCATCTTTCATGAAATTATCAAGGAAAACTGCCCTGAGATTCTAGAAGCAGAGGACAAAATAAGTATTGAAAGAATCCATCGATCATCGCCTGAAAGAGATCCAAAAAGAGAAACTCCTAGGAACATTGTGGCCAAATTCTAGAGTTCCCAGGTCAAGGAGAAAATATTTCAAGCGGCTAGAAAGAAACAATTCCAGTACTGTGGAAATACAATTAGCATATCACAAGATCTAGCAGCTTCTACATTAAGGGATCGAAGGGTGTGTAATAGGATATTCCAGAAGTCAAAGGAACTAGGACTCAAACCAAGAATCACCTACCCAGCTAAACTGAGTATAATACTTCAAGGGAAAATATGGTCTTTCAATGAAACAGAGGACTTTCAATCATTCTTAATGAAAAGACCAGAGCTGAAAAGAAAATTTGACTTTCAAAAGACAAGAATGAGAAGAAGCATGAAAAAGTAAACAGCAAAGAGAAGTCTTAAGGGACTTACCAGAAGTGAACTGTTCACATTCATACAGGGAAAGACAATATTTCTAACTCTTAAAACTTTTCAGTTTCTGGATAGTTGGTGGGACCACACATACACATGTACATGCATGCACACACATACACACATGCACACACATATAATGACAGAGAGCACAGATTGAACTGAATAGGATGGGAGCATACCTTAAAAGAAATTAAGGTAAATGGTGAGAGAGAAATGTAGTGGGAGGAAAGAGGGGAAAATGGAAGGGGTAATTATATGTCATTTAAGAGACAAGTAGCAGATGCTTTTATTGGAGGGAAAAAGAGGAGAGCTGAGGAAAAAAAAAAAACAAGAAGTTTACCCTCATCACATTTGACTAAACGAAGGAGTGAAATGCACACTCATTTTGGTATGAAAACCTATCTTATAGTATAAGAAAGTGGGGGAGAAGGAGATAAGCAAAGGAGGGGATGATGGAAGGGAGGGCAAAGGGAGGAGGGAGCAATTGGAAGTCAACACTTGGGGAGAGACAGGATCAAAAGACAGAAGAGAAACAATGAGGGGCAGGTTAGGAGGGATGGTAATCCAGTTAGTCTTACACAACACGACTATCAGGGAGGTCATTTGAAAAACTACACAGATATGGCCTATATTGAATTGCCTGCCTTCCCAAAGGGAATGGGTGGGGAGGGAGGGATGGGGAGAATTTGGAACTCAAAGTTTTAGGAACAATTGTTTAGTATTGATGTTGCAACTAGGAAAGAAGACATACAGTTAATGAGGAATAGAAAGTCATCTGGCCCTACAAGAGAAAAGAGAAGATGGGGACAAGAGAAGGGAGGGATGACAGAAGAGAGGGCAGATTGGAGATAGGGAAAATTAGAGTGCTTGGGGTATTGGGGTGGGGGAGGGGATAAAAGGGGAGAAAATTTGTAACCCAAAAATTTGTGAAAATGAATGTAAAAAGTTAAATAAATAAATAAATTTAAAATAAAAAAAATAAAGGGATGATCTCAAGAAAAAAATGGGGAGTGGGAAGAGGATTGCATGAGAATAAGGGAAGAGGAGAAGTAAAATGGGCTAAATAATCTGATATAAAAGCGAAATAAAAGTGTTTTTTTACAATGAAGGGGAAGGTGGAGGAAGTGGAAGAGAATACTTGTATCATACTCTCGTTGCTACTGGTTCAGAGGGAATAACATACACACACAATTGGGTACAGAAATCTATCTTACCTTACAGAAAAGTAGGAGGGGAAGGAGAGAGGAGAAAAGGAGGGTATATGCATATTAAAGGGATTGGAGGAGGCAGTAATTAGAAGCAAAACACTTTTGAGGAGGGACAGTGTGGAAGGAGAGTGAGGACAGAACAATCAGAAAGGAAATAAGATGAAGGGAAATACAGTTAACAATCAAAACTATGGATAACATTTTTGAAGTAAGTTTCTCTTCATCTCTCAAACATGTAGAGAACTGACTCACACCTATGGGAATAAGAGTCATTCCTTACTTGATAAATGATCAGAAAATATGAATGCTTCTTAGATGAAGTAATCAAAGTTTTTTTATGGTACATAAGAAAATGTTGTAAATCACCATTGATTAGTGAAATGTAAGTTCAAACAATTTGAGGTACTACCTCTCAGCTATTAGATTGACTTATAGGACAGAAAATGAAAATGACAAATGTTTTAAGGAATGTCATAAAATGTACTGTTTGTGAAGTTGTGAACTAATTCAACTATTATATATAGCAAGACGGTATTATGCCCAAAGGACCATAAAACCAGGCATACCTTTTTACCTAACAATACCACTAGAAGATCTAAATCTGAAAAGAGCATAAAAAACACACAAAAAGGAAAAGGAGATATATGCCTAAAAATATTGATGGCAGCCCTTTTCTGGTGGCAGGTTTGAAATTGAGGGAATGCTCATTAATTCAATAATAGCCGAAAAAAGTTGTGGTGTGCTACTGTGATGGAATACTATGGATCTATAAGAAATCATGAGTCCTCAGACTTGAGGACTGGAAAGACTTCCATGAAATGACACAAAGTGATAAGAGCAGAACCAAGAGAAAATTGTATACAACAATAGCAATATTTTAAGATGATTATCACAGAATGACATTTATTCTTAGCAATACATTGATTCAAAACAATTATGAAGGGGTTATGATGAAAAATGTTGTCCATTCCCCAAAGAAAGAATTGATGGGATCTTAATACATATTGAAGTAAATGTTTTATTTTTCTAGATTCCTTTATTTTTTTTTTGTTTTTCATTTAATTTTGCTCTGCATTTTCTTTTGCAAGAAGAATAATATGGAAGTATATTTTGCATGACTACAGATATATAACTTATATCAAATTGCTGGCTTCATCAATGAGGTGCATGGGATGAAAGAAAGAGAATTTGGAATTCAGTATTTAAGAGAAATGTTAAAAACTGCTTTTAAATATAATTGGGCAAAAAAATATGAAATATAAAAGAAATAATGATGAGAACAGTATGACTTGGAAGAGATATGCGGTACAATTCCTTAAAGTTTACACTTGAGTAAGTGAATGTTTATGACTGTAATATAGATTTCTCTCCTGGATTTGCTTCTCACCTTCCAAACTTTGAGACCTTGCCCCTAAACGGATACATTCCATCCCACCCAAAATTTGTAGTTTCTATTTGTGTGCTTTCTTCTTTCACTGCGGCACAGGTAGTAGTTCTTTTTTTTTTTTTTTTTTTTTTTTTGTATTCCCAAATCTTAGCACAGCACATTGTGTATAGTATATATTTAGGAAATGTTTGTTGCCTTACTACTGTTTAATAGGACAATGCAGAAAATATCCTGATGAATAAATAGTTGAATTCTGTTACTAGGTACTTTGCCAGTTATCTCACTTGATTCTCACATTAACAAATGGGAAAATGAGAAAAAAAGAAAGAAAAAAGAGCTTTCTGATGAAGAAATTTTCTATAAACAAGAAATATCCTGCCTTACCAAACTCACCAGAGCTGCCTTCATGTCCTTGGTTTAGGGTCGGAGGCACGACAACATAGAAGAGAGATACCAACAGGTCAAGCACAGAAGGGGTGTCAGAGGTGGGTTTTACATGAGTCACAAAAGCAGCTGTGAAAAATAACAGTGGTCAGAATCAACGATATGGGGCAGGCATGTGAAGAATGCTTTGGATCTGCCTTCTGTGGATGGCATCCTCAGAACAGTGGAAAAAATGTAGACATAGGAGATAACAATGTAGAAAAAACAGTCAAGATGCAAAACTATAGTTATAACAGAGGTTTCAATTTCAGCCAAATTTGGCTGTGAACAGGAGAGTCTGAGAAAAAGAGGGATCTCACAGAAGAACTGGCCAAGCAAATTGGCAGAGAAAGCATTGATTGTGTGCATGAGTCCTGAGAGACTTCCACTGATCCAACAAGCAGCTGCCATTTGCACACAGGTTACTCTGTTCATGATGGTCTCATAGTGCAGGGGATGGCAAATGGCTGCATATCGATCATAGGACATCACTGTCAGCAGAATCAGCTCAGTACAGGAAAAAAAATAATACAATAAGTCTGAACAGCACATTCAGGGATAGAGATAGAGTTCCCCTTGGTCAAGGAGATGAGGATGGACTTAGGTACTGTGACAGATATGTAGCAGAGATCTACGAAAGACATATGCTTCAGGAAAAAGTACATTGGAGTTTGAAGGTGCTGGCCAATAGTAGCGACAAGGATAATGAGCAGATACCCACCATGGCTGCCAGATAAATCAGAGAGAAAAGCACAGCATGTAAGATCGGTAGCTCCCAGATGTCAGAGGAGCTCATGGGTAGGAAGGTTGTGATGATTGTGTGATTGGTCATTGCCATCCTAGGGACACATTAGAAGAAATAGGAAGAGATCAGAGAGACATTAAGATATAACTCTGTGTAATATCAGAACAATGGGATTTATTTTTAAACTCAAAGGACTGAAAGGGAGAGCAACCTCCTAGGACATCGTTGATGACCTTTTGCCTTCTTATGGTCTTCTTCCTGGATACAGGAATCAATCTTCTTCTGAATCAGCTCTTAGCTGAAGATGTGTACTCATTTTTGCCAGGCAATGTTGGAGTGTTGGTGACTTATTCCTTCCAGTCTAGTTCAGTCTCATTTCAGATGCACTTTGCAGAAGAGAGACATACAAAAAATGATGATTCCCTGTAGAGAGTAATTCAAATGGCCTCTCAGGTCCAATCTTTGACTGGAAAAGAAGGAGAATGAAAAGCAGGGATGTTGAAAAACAGAGCATAGAAATCATTTCTACAGAATATTAGTTTGCACAGATGGAGGGATAGTGAGTATCAAGACAAAGATTTTCAATCTTGGTAAGAGTTCATCTCCACAGCATTTTGTTCATCTATAGGCAGCACAATGCTGTATAGGAAAGGCTACAAAATATTGGAGAGTTCCTAGAGACCAACTTCTATCTTATATCTTCCTGATTTCAGGCCCAGTTGCCATCAAGTGCCTCAGGTTTTTACTGTTTTCCAAGCACTACTAAATGCTAAGTACTATAAATATAAAAAGACCAACACAGGCTCTCTTCTCAAGAAGCTCATTTCTTCTGTACTAACCAGGAGAGAAATTATAAACAGAACAAAAAGTTTCACTGCAGACCAGAAGGAAAACTCTGAAAATTCTAAGAGTACAGTAGTGAAGTCAATGGCAAGATGGATGAATCCCTAGAATACACTGGTAGGTCAGATAATGGTGGCTTCCGAGGGTAAAGTGACAGGAACCATGTCTTGGCTCATTGATCCTCCATTTTGCTAGAAGAATTACATGTAATTATTTCCAGAACATGAAAGAAATATGACTAATCACCACATACTTCCTGACTGGCCAGTTCACTGAGGGCTGGGCAGTCTCAGGGTTTGTGGGAAGTCCATTTCATACATTATTTCATTTTATCCCCAAAGTACCATGAAGATCCTAGCTGCATTGGGGAACTCTACAATGCTATAGAAATGCTAGCTATTATTATTTTTTTATTACTGCAGTTATAATTATTTCACCAAGATGGACATTCAGAGGATTCAGAGTCATGTATACTTGGTGTGGGGCTGTGTTTAAGCGTGACCTAGTGCCATCACTACTCATGGTCCACCAGCTGGTATTTCAGACACTTGAACCTAGGTCAACCAGACCTCGAAATTTGCTCTCTGACCCCTACATTATATTGCTGTAGTTTATGATCTATTATAATCTTTGGGTCAGCTAATCATATGCCCTTCAGTACTGGGAAGAAACACACTATGAACATATGCCATTACACACTATTTTCCCTAGTCTAATTTTTAATAAGTAAAAAAATAAATACTGAGAATTATGAGAATTAGGTCATTTTCCTTACTTAACTGGCAGACTAATCTTACTGTGATGCCTTGAGTGAATAGAGCAATGATTTCTCCTCACCTTGGAACTACAGAAAATAATGTGGCATGAAGAATCTGTGGGGTATCCAAGCAGAGAAATCACTGGGAATTTCTCAAATAGGTCAATGAACATTCTCTTTTATACCTAAGAGAAATACTTCAAAGACTAGGGGACTAACCTTCATCTGCTACTACAACTTTATCCTCTTTACTCTTAAGGGATTGAAAATGGTCTCTTTTGTGTGCTTAAAATCTTTTCATATTTTTTGTAAGGTAATAATTTTCTCAGGGACATATTTGTCAAAGTGAAAGAAAGAGCCTTATGGGACCCAGGGCTGTCATTAACCATAAGACTGGATTTCTTGCCTTTGTGATCAAATCGTCTTGGCCATGATAAGAGATTGGGGAAGTACAAGTACTATCTCAGCTTTACACCTGGGACTCCAAGCATGATCAAAAAATGGTCTCAGTATACCTTGCCCACATTGTCCTTATAGGAATGATAAAAGTAGTTGTCAAGGTAATTTTGAAAAGAAACTGCATCAGAAAAGGAGAATATAATCGCATCCTAAAACTAAATTTTTATTTGGACCCTAGTTTGAGTCATTTTGTCATTAAGATAAGATGGAAATTATACTAGAACCGCTATTAAATGTTTAAGAAAACAGCATACATAAAGTTGTGTTCAAGGTGGAACGATTATTATGTGTATGCCGTTAAAATGTATGTACTGGCTACTGAAGCTACTGGTAAGAGAAATCGTTATTTGCAAGCTCTGTTTTGGGGAAATTCAGATTTTCTTCTTCTCATTTTATACCCATTTCAATAGCAATATCCAAAGAACAAGCTAACCTTTTCCTTTATGCAATCCAACCTGACCTAACAAGCAATCTCTAATCTAAGGTGAATTTCTTTCAATCAAACTTGGATGGAGATTCTTTTGTCTAGATTTCCAGAGGCTGGAGATAGTCTAGTGTAGAAAGAGTCTCTTTGTCGAAGAGTGACACGATGTCACCCTCAGCCCTTCACTGGACTAAACTCCCTTCTGTTCCTAAAACCTATCTCTCATTAATTGTACACTAGAATTGATTGCCACCCTCAGAAACACCACTTTTCCAATGGGCATATAAGTTATGAGACCAGCACCATGATAGTCTTTCGTCTAAGATAGATATGTACTTATGACCATCTTTTTACTAAAGTTTTGACATTATTAATAAGATAATTAGGTAAGGTAGAAATTAAGTCTCTGAAATCTTTTTAAATACCATACTTGAATGGACCAATTGTATATGCCAATTTCTAAGCCATATATGTTCTCTGAATAGATGCCTTTGGTGATCGCAAGTATAAAATTAAGTGGAAAGAAAGAACCAAAGTTATCCATAGCCATGAAAAATGTTCTAAATCTCTACTGATTAGAAAATGCAAATTAATATAATTCTCTGAGATACAACACCACATGTATCAGAAAAGACAAATGCTGGAAGGATAAGTAAGAAGAGATTAATTAATGAACTGATAATAGAGTAGTGAATTAATCCAACCATTGTGGAGAACAATTTGGAAGAAAGCCAAAAGGCATCTAAAGTTTTGCATAACCTTTCACTCAGTAGTATCACTATTAGATCTGTATAACAAAGTGACCAAAGAAAAAGGAAATGGGTCTATAATAAAAAAATGTAGCTAGTCTTTCTGAGGTGGCAAAGAAATGAAAATTGAGGGGATGCTCATCCATTGCAGAACAGCTATATAACTTGTGATATATGACTGTGATGTAATATTATTATGCTGGGGAAAATAAAGATAGGGTGGTTTCAGAAAAATGTTCCCAGACATACATGAACTGATGCAAAACAAAGTGAGGAGAACCAGGAGCTTGTTGTACACAGCAACATAAATTTTGTAATAATGATCAACTGTGAAAGACTTGGCTACTCCGAAAATGGCAATGATTGAAGATAACTCCAAAGTACTTGTGATGAAAAAATGCTATTCCCTTCTAGAGAGAGAAGTGATGAACTGAGTGCAAATTGAAGCATACTTTTCTGACTTATTTCATTTGTTGAAATATGATTAGTATAGACATATACTTTGTCCAATCTCACATGAATGATACCATATTATTTTCCTTCTCAGTGATTGTGTTAGGAGGTACAAGGGAAGTAATGAATGTGGAACTCAATTAAAAAAACTGCTAATAAATAATTTGAAAAATTAAAGACAAAGTTAAAATAAGTTAAAATAAAAGTTAATAAAAGAGTGCAATAAAAGTTATTAATGAAGTACAACCTAAAATACAAACAAAGCCTTTATATTTGCTTCCAGAAAAGCAAAAGATGTAAAGGATTTCCATTGGTCCACAAATTCACCTGAAGAGTATTTTTGCTGTTGCATCAGTTCAGTCATATTCAACTCTGGCTTCATTTGGGGTTTTCTTTGCAAATATCCTGATTCCTGATGTGCTTTACCATTTCTTTCATTAGGTCATTTTGCACATGAGAAACTGAGGCAAACAGGATTGAATGACTTGACCAGGGTGACACAGCCAATATGTGTCTGAGTCCCAATTCCAGCTGGGGTCCTTCTGACTCCAGGGTTGATTCTCTATGCTCTGCACCTCATAGGGGATTTCACAAAATAGTTTGATGAGAAGCAAAGCAGTGATCATAATTTACTTCTCCACTGAATCCTAATATTTCAAGAGTGTAACAAATTCCTTTCAGCCTTGATTTTTCTTTAATCAATGTATTTATTTTTAGTTTTGGACATTCATTTCTGCAAGATTTTGAATTGCACATTTTATCTCCATCTCTCCTCTCTGTCCACCCCAAGACAGCATTAATTTTGATAACTTTTTCCTCTTGTCTACCTTCCCTTCCTTCACACTCCACCCTTCTCTTATGTCCATCTTCTCTGTTTTCTTGTATGGCAAGATAGATTTCTTTACCCAATTGTGTGTATATCTTAGTTCTCAGTTGCGTACAACGACAATTTTTAAGATTTATTTTTAAACTGCGAGTTCCATTTTCTTTCCCTTACTCCCTCTTCCTCCACTCCCCTGCCATTCCCAGTGAGAAAGTAAGCAGTTCAATATACATGTGCAGTTTTGCAAAACAATTCCACAAAAGTCATATTGTGAAGGACTATATATCCCTCCATCCTATCCTTTTCTTCATTTATTCTGTTCTATCTTTTGACCCTATCTCTTCTCAAAATTGTTTGTTTGAATTTCCCCCTCATCCTTTCTGCCCTTGCTTCTATCATCTACCCCAAGGTACACTTCTTTCTCCCCTTCTCCCCTTCTTCTCTTGTAGTGTAAGATAAATTTTCTTAGCAAATTGAGTGTGCATGTTACTCCCTCCTTAAACCAAATGTGGTGAGAAAAAGTAAGGTTCACTCTTTCCCTCTCATCTCCCATCTCTTCCCCTACATCAAAAAAGCTTTCTCTTGCCTCTTTTATGTGAGGTAATTTGCCTCACTGTATTTCTCCCTTTCTCTTCCCAATATATTCCTCTCTCACATCTTAATTTTTCTTTTTTAGATATCATCCCTTCCATTTCAACTCACTCTGTGACCTCTATTTATTTATATGTATGTAATACCTCCAACTACCCTCATACTGACAAACATCTCAAGAGTTACAGATATTATCTTTCCATGCAGGAATGCAAATAATACAACTTTAGTAAGTCCCTTATGATTTCTCTTTCCTCTACTTTTCCATGGTTCTCTTGATTCCTGTGTTTGAAAGTCAAATTTTCTACTCAGTTCTTGTCTTTCCATCAAGAATGCTTGAAAGTTTTCTATTTCATTGAATGACCATTTTTCCCCTGAAGTATTATACCCATATTATATATGGGTAGGTGATTCTTGATTTTGCTCCTAGCTCCTTTGCCCTTTGGAATATCGTATTCCAAGTCCTCTGATCCATTAGGGTAGAAGTTGCTACATCTTGTGTTATCGTGATTGTGTTTCCATAATACTCAAATTGTTTCTTTCTGGCTGCTAGCAATATTTTCTCCTTGATGTGGAAGCACAGGAATTTAGCTACAATATTCCTAGGAGTTTTCCTTTTGTGATCTCTTTCAGGAGGTGATCAGTGGATTATTTCTGTATTTATTTTACCCTCTAGTTCTAAAATATCAAGGCAGTTTTCCTTGATAATTTCATGAAAGATGATGTCTAGGCTCTTTTTTTGATCATGGTTTTCAGGTAATCCCATATTTTTTAAATTGTCTCTCCTGAATCTCTTTTCCAGGTCAGTTGTTTTTCCAATGAGATATTTTAAATTGTTTGCTATTGTTTTATTTCTTTGTTTTTGTTTTGTAATTACTTGATTTTTCATGTTCTTTGGCTTCCTTCTTCTACATTCTAATCTTTAAGGAATTGTTTTCTTCAGTGAGCTTTGGTACCTATTTTTCCTTCTGGCCAATTCTGCTTTTTAAAGCATTCATTTGGGTAAGTTTATTTTTTAAAATGTTACATTTTTTCAATATTTTTTGGATGTCCTTTAGCAAGCAGTTGACTCTTATTTCATGATTTTCTTGCATCACTCTCATTTCTCTTCCCCATTTTTGCTCTCCTTCTCTTATGTGATTTTCAAAATCCTTTTTGAGCTCTTCCATGACCTGAGTCCAATTCACATGTATCATGGATACATTGGATGAAAGAAGTTTGACTTTACTGTCTTCTCTTCTCTTGTTTTGATCTATCTTGTCACCAAAGTAAGATTTTATAGTCTGATTCTTCTTTGTGGTTTTTGCTAATTTCCTCAGGCATTTATTTGATTTTTGAGTTCTTTGACAAGATAGTTCTCTGTTTCCAGTGAGGGTGAGAGTGTAATGTCATCTGCTTGATCCCCTCACAATCTATTGGCCTGGAGCTCAAGAAAGAGTGACTGCAGTTGCCTCTGCTGCTGTTCTGGCTGCTGCAATCTTCTCCCTCTCCTCCACCCTCTGCCATGCTGGGACTGGGGCACATCACTCTACTCTTTCATAGAGGTCCCACAGGGTTTTTCCACCAACCTTCCATTGTCTTGATAAAAGTAGCTAAATCGTTCAAAGTAGATCACCTTTACATTTTTCTGTTACTGTGTACAACGTTTTTCTGGCTCTACCCACTTGCCTTTGCATGATTTCATAGTATTCCAATTTTTTGAAACCATTCTATACACCATTTTTTCATGCAGAATAGTAATCTATCCCAATCACATATTTGTTTAGTCACTCCTAATTGAAGAGTGAATAGTCAACTCCCATTTTTTTGTCACCACAGAAAGAATACAGTGTTTGTGTGTGTGTATCTGTTTATGTTTGTGTATATATATATATATACACACACATACACATATATGTATGCATATGTACATATATGTATATGTGTATATAAACACATACATATATGTATGTATGTGCCTAGATATATATATATATATATGTATATATGTATATATTTATTTTTTTAATATATATAATTGTTCTATGTGTAGTTTCTGCCAAAATGCATTCTTTTTACCTTGTGAGTTCTTACTGCAAAGACTTAGATATTTGGATTTATCAAACTCTCCATTGTTATACTGCCTTTTTACTACTGCATATTGAATACCTAATCTATTTCTTTGATTTACTATTCTTTTTTGTAATACAACATTGTTTTAATGATTAACACTTTGTAATACAGAATGAAATTTGAAAGCAATATGTCACCCTCCTTTGCATTTTTTAATTGAATTGCTTGATACTCTATCTTGACCTTTTGTTCTTCCAGATGAATTTTGTTGTGATTGTTTTTAGTTCTATAATATATCTTTTGCTAGTTGATTGCAATGTACTGAATAAGCAAATTAACTAAGTTAGAATTGTTACCTTTATTTTCTTGTCTTGACCTAACTATGAGTAAATAATATTTCTCCATTTGTTTAGGTATGTGAATTTTAAGAAAAGTGTTATATAAGCAGTTTCACTGGATAGGAGGAATCCCATGTGTTCTATGGTGTCTGCTGTCATTTTAAATAGAATTTGTTTTTCTGTCTCTTCCTTCTGAGTTTGGTTGGTAAAATACAGAAATATTAATGATTTCTGTGAGTTTATTTTCTGTCCTGGAATTTTACTGAATTGTTAATTGTTTCAAGTAGTCTTTTAAGTGATTCTCTAGGAGTATCTAAATATACCATCATATCATATACAAAAAGCTATAGCTTTATTTTTTTCATTGCTTATTTTTAACCCTTCCATTTTTTTCTTGTTTCTACTTCTGGTCTCATTGGAAGAGCATCAAGCTCATCACCATAACAGATAATGCTTGCTCTTTGGTTTAGATAGATAGTACTCTTCATTTTAAAAAAAAAAGTTCCATTTATTGCTATGCTACCAGTAATTTCCTATGATTTGGGGGATTACTGTTATTGATATTGTCATGCTGATAACTGCTTTAATGTTGAACCAATCCTGCATTTCTCAACAGCACATATGTCATAGTTGGGAAAATCCTTATGAATACAATATATCCAAATGAGAATGCAACTTAGTCAGCATCAGACAATTCAAAATGTACAAAATCCATTTGCATGTAATGAATGAGGGAAGAATTTCAGTGAGATATCAGGACTTACTCAATATCAGATAATTCATACTGGAGAAAGGTATTAAAAATTTCATATATATATATATATATATATATAGAGAGAGAGAGAGAGAGAGAGAGAGAGAGAGAGAGAGACCTTCCAGTATAAGAAAGGACTTATCCTACATCAAAACATTCATAACGGAGAAAAATATTTTAAATATAATGAAGGTGGAAAGGTTTTCTGCTGGAGGAGAGCACTTACTCTGGAGCAGAGAATTCATATTGGTGAAAAAAACTTATAAATATGGAAAAGCCTTCAGTTAAAGATGAAAACTTACACAACATCAGATATTTCAAACAGGAGAGAATACTTATAAACATAATGAATGTGGGAAGGTCTTTCAATAGAGAGCTATCAAAGGTTTTTCTTTTTAATTGTACATGAGAAAATGCTCTAAATCATCACTGATTAGTGAAATGTAATTTGAAATAATCAGAGGTACTATCTCATAGCTATTAGATTAGCTAATAGAATAGAAAATGAAAATGACAAGTGTTGGAAGGAATGTGTGAACATGCAGTGTTTGTGGAGTTGTGAAATAATTCAACCATCATGTATAGCAACTGTGTACTGTGCCCAAAGGACTATAAAACCAGGCATATCCTTTTCCCTAACAACACCGCTAATAGGTATAAATCAGGAAAGATGTTAAAGAACAAAATAAAAGGAAAATGATCTATATGCATAAAAATATTGTTAGCAGATCTTTTCTGCTGTCATGGGGTTGGAATCTGAGGGACTGCTAATTAATTTGGGAATGACTGAAGAAGCTGTGGTCTATGATTGTGATGGAATGCTATTGTACTACAAGAAATTATGACATCTAAGAAAAATGTGGGAAGACTTGCTTGAAAGGACATAAAGTGAAAAGAGTAGAACCAAGAGAAAATTATATATAGCACCAATAATATTGTAAGGTGATCATCTCTGAATGACATCTATTCTCAGTAATACAATGATCCAAAACAATTCTGAAGGATTTATGATGAATAATGCTATCCATACACATGGAAAGAACTGATAGGGTTTGAATACATTTTGAAAGAAGCATTTTTTTTGCCTCCTTCATTTTTTTTTGCTCTGTGTTCTCTTTTACAACATGAATAACATGGAAGTATACTCTGCATGACCACACATATATAACCTATATCTAATTGCTTGCCTTTTCAATGAGAAGGGTAGGAAGGGAGGGAGGACATGAGGAACTCAATATTTAAAATGAATGCTGAAAAGTGTTTTTAATATAAATGGAGCAAGTAAAACACCAAATAGAAACAAAAAAAGCAATAATGACTATAACAGGATGATTTGGGAGAGGTATGGGGTACAGTTCCTTAAAGCTTACATTAGAGCAAGTGACCCTTATGATTCTGTCATTGATTCCACTCCTGTATTTGCTTCTCACCTTCCAACGTCTGAGACCATGCCCCTAAATGGATACTATCTATCCTATCCAAACCTTGTAGCTCTCATTTATGTGTTATGTTCTCTCATTGGAATGTAAGTTTCATGAGGGCAGGCAGTGGTTCTTTTTTGTTTTTTGCATTCCTAATGCTCATGCCAGTTCCTTGTATATAGCAAATATTGAATAAATGTACTACTGTTCAGTTGGACAATACCACAACTATCCTGGTCTATAAATAGCTGAATGATATTGCAATGTGCTTTTCCAGTTAACTCATTTGATTCCTACAATAACAAAACAGAAAAATCAGATAGAAACAATGGAAAACATGTGATTCATGAGGAAGAGATTATCTATAAATGAGAAAGTTGTTACCTCACCAACCTTGCCAGGGCTGACTTCATCTTCTTGTTCCTCAAGCTATAGATGGCAGGGTTTAAGGTTGGGGGTACCACAACATAGAAGACAGACAGCAACAGGTCAAGCACAGAAGGAGTCTCAGAGGTGGGTTTTGCATGAGCCACAAAGCCAGTTGTGAAAAATAAAGAGGCCACAATGAGGTGCGGCAGGCAAGTGATGAATGCCTTGGACCTGCCTTCTGTGGATGGCATCCTCAGAACAGTGGAAAAAATGTAGACATAGGAGATAACAATGTAGAAAAAACAACCAAGCCCCAAAATTGTAGTTGTAACAATGGTTCCAATTTCAGCCAAATTTGGCTGTGAACAGGAGAGTCTGAGCAAATGGGGGATCTCACAGAAGAACTGGCCAAGCAAATTGACTTTACAGAAGGGTACAGAGAATGTGCTGACTGTGTGCATGAGTCCTGAGAGACTTCCACTGATCCAACAAGCAGCTGCCATTTGCACACAGGCTCCTCTGTTCATGATGGTCTCATAGTGCAGGGGGTGGCAAATGGCTGCATGTCGATCATAGGACATCACTGTCAGCAGAATCAGCTCAGTACAGGCAAAAAAAATAATACAGGAAGTCTGGATAGCACATTCAGGGATAGAGATGGAGTTGTTGTGGGTCAGAGAGATGAGGATGGACTTAGGTACTGTGACAGATATGTAGCAGAGATCTATAAAAGACAAATGCTTCAGGAAAAAGTACATGGGAGTTTGAAGGTGCTGATCAATAGCAGTGAGAAGGATAATGAGCAGATTTCCCATCATGGCTGCCAGATAAATCAGAGAGAAAAGCACAGCATGTAAGATCTGCAGCTCCCAGACTTCAGAGAAGCTCATAAGCAGGAAGGTCGTGATGATTGTGTGATTGGCCATTGCCATCCTAGGGACATATTAGAAGAAACAGGAAGAGATCAAAGAGATATTGAGATATAACTCTGTGTACTATCAGAACAATTGGATTTATTTTTAAACTCACAGCACTGAAAGAGACACCAACCTCTTAGGTCATCCTTGATGACCTTTTGCCTTCTTATGGGCTTCTTCCTGGATACAGGAATCAATCTTCTCCTGAACCAGCTCCTAGGTGAGGATGTGTCCTCGTTATTACCAGGCAACACTGGAGTGTTGGTGTCTTATTCCTTCCAGTCCAGTTCAGCCTCATTTCAGATGCACTTTGCAGAAGAGAGCAATACACAAAATAGAGAATCCCTGTAGAGGGTAATTCAAATGGCCTCTCAGGCCAGATCTTTGACTGGAAAAGGAGAATAGAAAGCAGGGATGCCGAAAACCAGAGCATAGAAGCCTTTTTGTACAGAATATTAGCTTGCACAAATAGAGGGATGAGTGTCCAGAGAAAGATTTCTAATCTTGATAAGATTTCATCTCCTCAGAATTTTGTACCTCTATAAGTGACAAAATGTTGTATAGGAAAGGCTACAAAAAATTGGAGAGTACCTAGAGACCAACTTCTATGAATTTGAAACCACTTTTTATGCAAACACAGATATTTAAATAGCAATTTAAGATCCAAAAAGCAGAATAAAGGGACTAGAAGATATTAAGGGAAGGGAATAAGCATTTATATTCTACCTTCTATGTGACAGACATTGGATAAACTCATGTATTTTTTTCTCTTTCCTCCTTATTTCCTCTTCTCTCTCTGTCTCTCTCCTCTCTCTATTTCTCTCTTTCTTTTTCTCTGTGTTTATCTCTCTTCTTCTTTTACTAGCATTATCTTATTTGTGCCTTACAATCACTATGAAAGGCAGGAGATGTTCTCATCATTTTGCTATTTAGTATACTGAGACAAACAGAATATAAGTGACTTGCCAGCATCCCAAAGCTAAGAAGTCTCTCAAGCCAAATTTCAATTCATATCTTCCTGATTTCAGGCCCAGTTGCCATCAAGTGCCTCAGGTTTTTACTGTTTTCCAAGCACTACTAAATGCTAAGTACTATAAATATAAAAAGACCAACACAGGCTCTCTTCTCAAGAAGCTCATTTTTTCTGAACTAACCAGGAGAGAAATTATAAATAGAACAAAGAGCTTCACTGCAGACCAGAAGGAAAAGTCTGAAAATTCTAAGAGTACAATAGTGAAGTCAATGGCAAGATGGAGGAGTCCTTAGAATACACTAGCAGGTCAGATAATGGTGGCTTCAGAGGGTAAAGTGACAGGAACCATGTCTTGGCTCATTGATCCTCCATTTTGCTAGAAGAATTACATGTAATTATTTCCAGAACATGAAAAAAATATGACTAATCACCACATACTTCCTGACTGGCCAGTTCACTGAGGGCTGGGCAGTCTCAGGGTTTGTGGGAAGTCCATTTCATACATTATTTCATTTTATCCCCAAAAGTACCATGAAGATCCTAGCTGTATTGTGGAACCCTACAGTGCTACAGAAGTGCTAGCTATTATTAATTTTTTATTACTGCAGTTATAATTATTTCACCAAGATGGACATTCAGAGGACTCAGAGCCATAAATACCTGGCCTGGGGATATGTTTAAGCATGCCCTAGTGCCATCACTACTAAATATTGCCTTTTCTAACTTTGTGCTGAAAAGGTCAGACGATGGAGGGAGTGTTGCTTAATAGAGCAAAGTCAGTAAAGCATTGGCTTTGAAGGAAGGAAGATTCAAATTTCAAATTTCCTTCAGATACTCTCTAGCTCTCTGAAGTATATAACAGGGACATAACCTTTCCGAGCCTTCAGTTCCCCATTCATCAGTTTGAATAATGATACCAGAAATGACTGCTTAAGTGACATTATGCATGGAAAGTATTTCTTAAACCTTAAATAGAGTCGACCATGAAATCTTTATGAATGCTTGCATAGTCCAAGGTTATTTACAGTTCTCAAAAGAACTGTAAAATACTTAGAAAGATTGTTCCACATTACTGAAAACAAGAAGAATGCAAATGAAATTTCTCTTTAGCTTGCACCATCTATTCAGGAAAATAGCAAAATGGAAGAAGATGGGAACAGTTGATTTCAGAAAGGCTGGTGAAGCATTCCTGTATTTCACGAAAGCGATTGGCAATTAGCATAGGAAAATGTCGAAAGTGTCCATCCCCTCTGACCAAAAGGTCCCCTTGCTAAGCATAGATCTCAAAAGAGGTCAGTGACAAGCTGAAAAGTTCCATTAACAAGAAAATAATGATAGAGGCATTTTGTGTTGTAGCGAAGAAGTAAAGATTACAAAGACGTTAATCAGTGGTGGGAATGTGGGATACATGAATGTATCAGACTCTTCGATGCTATAAGAAATGGTGACTATGAGAAATGGGAAGACTTACATGAAAAGTCACAGGGTGTGTTAGTAAAAAAACCTTCTCTGAAAAAAATACTCTTGATGAACTTAAATATTTAATCTGAATTATTAGAATTTTCTCCAATCCTTTCAAAATTATATTCAACTAGTCAATGTATGTGTTTGTCCTTCCTTGCTGAAGGCCATGTCATCAGAGAAATAATGACATGATTTGTACTTGACTTGTTTGGAATGAGGGAGGGTTGGGCAGGTCAACGAACATTTATTACAAACTCATGAACCAAGCCCTGGTTTGCAGTATTGGTTGATTTCTGAGGTGGTAACACTCACACTGAAATTTCCCTAAGAGATCTTCTCCTAAGAGCCATTTCATGTGGACCCAGACAGCACACCTCTGAAAAACAATATGCGTGATGATTCCTTACAGTGGTATAAATAGAAAGAATGGTGACTACAAATAGGGATACTAGAACTGGAAGAATCAAACTTTTGGACTAGAGAACAGAGGCGAATCTTTGCAGAGGTGAGATTGATGTATGTGAACCGCTGCCTACATTGCGAGAATACATTGAAATATGGCTTATTTTGCTAACTGATTGCCTCCCAAACTTACCTCTGACCATCTCCACATTTCCTTCTTCCTTGTTTGTGTCAAGAGATAGCTCTCTAGGGAGGGGAGAGGGAAGTGTTATATTTGGAAATAACTGTATTTAGAGACATTAAAAATATATGTCAAGAAAATGGAAAAAAAAACCCAAATTACTAGGAATGTTTACTATTACTACACAGCTTAATAATACTAAATGTAACAATTAAAGGCATATTATAACATTTTCCTCATTGTTTTGGGAAACATGATGAAATGAGATAAGTTTAAGTGTTTGGACTGAGAGCACTTGAGTCAGAATTCATCTCTTATATTTACCACCTGTATGAACTTATTTTGCCTTTCTGGATCTCAGTTACCTCACCCATAACATGAAGAAGATGAATTCATTGGACTCTAAGATAGCTTCCAGGTCTAGATTTTTCATTCTGTTTTAACTGTAAGAGAGTTGACTGAATAAATCAATCAATTTTCCAACTCTTTTCATAAGATTAGTTGAACTGGGGTTTGGGGATTGATCCATGCTCTCATCCCACTCTTTTCTACTGTCTGTAATTCCTCAGAATACTCACTGGTAAAATAAAAGAACTACAAGTAAAGGCCTCTGGAGACCCTTCAGTTCACATCCACATAATCTGATTTTCAAGCGTTATTGGTATAAAGAATATCATATCCAAGATGTTTACATTATGAAGTCAGGGTTTCACTCATTTCTGAGTGACACAATTGATAATTTCACTTAAAAATTCTGGAATTGTATCTGTCATTTCCATATCCAATATTTCTGGTTTTAATTCCCCTAAGTTATGCACACATAAAATCTCCATGGACTTCAAGTGCTTTTTTCTGGGTGTGAATTCATTAGTTTTGGGAATTCATGGTGAGGAACACATCCTCTAATACAAATCTGCAAATGTACTGGACTTTAGAGTTTTCAAGAATTGCTTTAGGTGCTGAGAGATTAAATGACCAGCTCATGGTTCACCAGCCAGTATTTCAGGGACTTGAACCTAGGTCAACCAGACCTCGAAACTTGCTCTCTAACCCCTACATTGTATTGCTGTAGATTATGATCTACTATAATCTTTGGGTCAGCTAATCCTATGCCCTTCAGTACTGGGAAGAAACACACTATGAGACATATGCCATTGTACACTATTTTCCCTAGTCCAATTTTTAATAAATAAAAAATAAATACTGAGAATTACGAGAATTAGGTCAGTTTCCTTACTTAATTGGCAGACTAATCTTACTGTGATACCTTGAGTGAATAGAGCAATGATTTCTCCTCACCTTGGAACTACAGAAAATAATGTGGCATGAAGAATCTGTGGGGTATCCAAGCAGAGAAATCACTGGGAACTTCTCAAATAGGTCAATGAACATTCTCTCTTATACCTAAGAGAAATACTTCAAAGATTAGGGAACTAACCTTTATCTGCTACTAGAACTTTATCATCTTTACTCTTAAGGGACTGAAAATGCTCTCTTTTGTGTGCTTAAAATCTTTTCATATTTTTTGTAAGGTAATAAATTTCTCAGGGACATATTTCTCAAAGTGGAAGAAAGAGCCTTATGGGACCCAGGGCTGTCATTAACCATAAAACTGGATTTCTTGCCTTTGTGATAAAATCGTCTTGGCCATGATAAGAGATTGGGGAAGTACAAGTACTATCTCAGCTTTACACCTGGGACTCCAAGCATGATCAAAAAATGGTCTCAGGATACCCTGCCCACATCTTCCTTACAGGAATGATAGAAGTGGTTGTCAAGTCAATTTTGAAAAGAAACAGCATCAGAAAAGTAGAGTATAAGTTCACCCTAAGCCTAAATTTTTATTTGGACCCCAGTCTGACTCATTTTGTCATTAAGATAGGATGGAAATTATACTAGAAATGCTACTAAGTATTTAAGAAAACAGCATAGGTAAAGTTGTGTTCAAGGTAGAGCTATTACTATGTGTATGCCCTCAAAATGTATGTCCTTGCTACTGAAACTGCTGGCAAGAAGAATCATTATTTGCAACCTCTATTTTTGGGAGATTCAGATTTCCCTCTTCTCTTTGTATCCTCATTTCAAGAGTAGTACCCAAAGAACAAACTAACCTTTTCCCTTATGCAATCCAACCTGATCTAACAAGCAATCTATAATCTACGGTGAACTTCATTTAATCAAACTTGGGTGAAGATCCTTTTGTCTAGATTGCCAGAGGCTGGAGGTAATCCAGTATAGAGAGAGTCTCTCTTTCCAAGAGTGACATGGTCTCGCCCTCAGCCCTTCACTGGACTAAACTCCTTTCTCTTCGTAAAGCCTATCTCTCATTAATTGTTCACTAGAATTGATTGCCACCCTCAGGAACACTACTTTTCCAATGAGCATATAAGTTATAAGACCAGCACCATGATAGTCTTTCGTCTAAGAGAGATATGTACTTATGATCATCTTTTTACTAAAGTTCTGACATTATTAATAAAATAATTAGGTAAGGTAGAAATTAAGTCTCTGAAATCTTTTTAAATACCATACTTGAATGGACCAATTGTATATGCCAATTTCTAAGCCATATATGTTCTCTGCATAGATGCTTTTTGTGATCTCTAATATCAAGAAACCTCCTTTATTAAGTGGAAAGAACCAAAGTTGTCCATGGCCATGAAAAATGTTCTAAATCTCTATTGATTAGAAAATGGAAATTAATATAATTCTGAGATACCACATCACATGTATCAGAAAATACAAATGCTGGAGGGGATAAGTAAAAACAGATTAATTAATGAACAGATAATAGAGTATTGAATTAATCCAACCATTCTGGAGAATAATTTGGAACAAAGCCAAAAGTCTAAAGCTATGCATAAGTTTTCACTCAGTAGTATCACTGTTATGTTTATATAACAAAGTGACCAAAGAAAAAGGAAATGGACCTATAAGAAAAAAAATGTAGCTGGTCTTTCTGAGGTGGCAAAGAATTGAAAATTGAGGGGATGTTCATCCATTGCAGAACAGCTATAAAACTTGTGATATATGACTGTGATGTGGTATTATTGTGCTGGGGAAAATGAGGTTGGGGTGGTTTCAGAAAAATGTGTCAAGACATACATGAACTGATGCAAAGGAAAGTGAGAAGAGCCAGGAGATTATTGTACACAGCAAAAGAAATTTTGTAATAATAATCAACTGTGAAAGACTTGGCTACTCTGATAAGGGCAATGATTGAAGACAATTCCAAAGTATTTGTGATGATAAAATGCTATTCACTTCTAGAGACAGAAGTGATTAACTGAGTGCAAATTGAAGCATACTTTTCTGACTTTTTATTACATTTTTTGAAATATGAGAAGTATGGAAATATGCTTTGCCCAATTTCACATGAATGGTAGCATAGTATTTGCCTTTTCAGTGATTGTGGGAGGAGGTACAAGGAAAGTAATGAATGTGGAACTCAATATAAAAAAACTGCTAATAAATAATCTGAAAAATTAAAATAAAGACAAAGTTAAAATAAGTTAAAATAAACGTTGAGAGTGGAGTGCAATAAAAGTTAGTAATGAAGTAAAAGCTAAAAGAAAAGCAAGGCCTTTACATTAGTTTCTAGAAAGGCAAAAGATGGATAGGATTTCTATTGGTCTACAAATTCACCTGAAGAGTATTTTTGCTGTTGCATCAGTTCAGCCATGTTCAACTCTGGCTCCATTTAGGTTTTTTCTTTTTTTTTGCAAAGATCCTGATGTGCTTTATCATTTCTTTCCTCAGGTCATTTTGCACATGAGAAACTGAGGCAAACAGGGTTGAATGACTTGGTCAGGGTCACACAGCCAGTAAGTGTGTGAGTCCAGATTCTAACTGAGGTCCTTCTGACTCCAGGGCTGATTCTCTAACCTCTGCACCTCATAGGGAATTTCACAAATAGGTTTGATGAGAAGCAAAGCAGTGATCACAATCTACCTCTCTATTGAATCCTAATTCTTCAAGAGGACAGCAAATTCCTTTCAGCCTTGCTTTTTTTTTAATTAATGTATTTATTTTTAATTTTGAACATTCATTTCTACAAGATTTTGAGTTCCAGATTTTATCTCCATCTCTCCTTTCTGCCCATCTCAAGGCAGTAGTCATTTTGATTATCCTTTTCTCCAATCTACCTTCCTTTCTTTCACACCCTTCCCTTCCCTTATGCCCATCTTCTCTGTTTTCCTGTATGGCAAGATAGATTTCTGTATCCCATTGCATGTATATCTTAGTTCTCAGTTGCATACAAGAACAATTTTTAAGATTCATTTTTAAAATTGTGAGTTCCATTTTCTTTCCCTTACTCTCTCTTCCCTCCCACCCCCACCATTCCCACTGAGAAAGTAGGTAATTAATATATGTTATACATTTGCAGTTATGCAAAACAATTCCATAAATGTCATGTTGTCAAAGATTACATACCCGTCCATCCTATCCTGTCCCTTATTTATTTTATTCTGTCTTTTGACCCTATCCTTCCTCAGCAATATTTGTTCGAATTTCCTCTTCACCCTTTTTGCCCTCCCTTCTATCATGCACCACAAGGTACACTTATCCTCTTCTTTCCTGTTGTGTATGATAAATTTTCATAGCAAAGTGAGTGCACTTGTTATTCTCTCCTTAAACCAAATGTGCCAAGAGAAAGTAAGGTTGACTCTTTCCCTCTCACCTCCCATTTCTTCCCCTACATCAAAAAAAGCTTTTTCTTGCCTCTTTTATGTGAGATAATTTGCCCCATTGTATTTCTCTCTTTCTCTTCCCAATACATTCCTCTATCACTCCTTAATTTTACTTTTTTAGATATCATCCCTTCCAATTCAACTCACTCTGTGACCTCTATCTATATGTATGTAATACCTCCAACTACCCTCATGCTGACAAACATCTCAAGAGTTACAAATGTTATCTTACCATGCAGGAATGCAAATAGTACAACTTTAGTAAGTCCCTTATGATTTCTCTTTCCTCTTTACTTTTCCATGGTTCTCTTGATTCCTGTGTTACAAAGTCAAATTTTCTATTTACCTCTTTTCTTTTCATCAAGAATGCATGAAAGTCCTCTATTTCATTGAATGACCATTTTTCTCATTGAAGTATTATACTTAGTTTTGCTAAGCAGGTGATTCTTGATATAAATCCTATCTCCTTTGCCCTTTGGAATATCATATTCCTAGTCCTGTGATCCATGAGGGTAGAAGTTGCTGCATCTTGTGTTATCTTGATTGTATTTCCATAATACTCGAATTGTTTCTTTCTGGCTGCCAGCAATATATTCTCCTTGACCTGGGAGCACAGGAATTTAGCTACAATATTCCTAGGAGGTTTCCTTTTGTGATCTCTTTCAGGAGGTGATCAGTGGATTATTTCTATATTTATTTTACCCTCCAGTTCTAAAATATCAAGGAAGTTTTCCTTGATATTTTCTTGAACGATGATATCTATTTTCTATTTTTCATCATAGTTTTCAGGTAGTCCCATAATTTTTAAATTGTCTATCCTGGATTTATTTTCCAGGTCAGTTGTTTTTCCAATGGGATATTTCAAATTCCCTACTATTGTTTTATTCCTTTGTTTATTTTTTGTAATTTCTTGATTTTTGATAGTCATTGGCTTCCTTCTACATTCTAATCTTTAAAGAATTGTTTTCTTCAGTGAGCTTTGGTACCTCTTTTGCCTTTTGGCTAATTCTGGTTTTTTAAGCATTTTTCTCGTCATTGACTTTCTGCTTCTGTTTTGTCATTTGGGTAAGTCTATTTTTAAAATGTTATTTTTCTTCAACATTTTTTTGGATCTCCTTTAGCAAGTAGTTGACTCATATTTCATGATTTTCTTGTATCACTCACATTTCTCTTCCCCATGTTTGCTCTACTTCTCTTACTTGATTTTCAAAATCCTTTTTGAGCTCTTCCATGAACTGAGTCCAATTCACATGTATCATGGAGGCTTTGGATGAAATAAGTTTGCCTTTATTGTCTTCTGTTTTAATGTTTTGCTCTACTTGTCATCAAAGTAAGATGCTATGGTCTGACTCTTTTTTCTGATTTTTGCTAATTTCCTCAGGCCTTTACTTGAATTTTGAGCTCTTTGACAAGGTAGTTCTCTGCTTCCAGTGAGGGTGAGAATGTAATGTCATTTGCTTGATTCCCTCACAATCTGTTGGCCTAGAGCTCCAGAATGAGTAGCTGCAGTTGCCCCTACTGCTGTTGTGGGTGCTGCAGGTTCCTCCCTCTCCTCACCTTCTGCCACACTGGAGTTCAGGCAGACCACTCTACTCTCTTATAGAGGTCCCACAGGATTTTTCCACCAACCTTCCATTGCCTTGATAAGAGTAGCTAAGTTGTTCAAAGTAGATCATCTTTACAATATTCTGTTACTGTGTACAATGTTCTCCTGGCTCTACTCACTTACCTTTGCACAACTTCACAGTATTCCAATTTTCTGAAAACTTTCTATTCACCATTTTTCATGGAGAATAGTAACCCATCCCAATCATATATTTGTTCAGTCACTCCTAATAGAAGGGTGAATTGTCAACTTCCAATTGTTTGCCACCAAAAAGAGAATACAGTGTGTGTGTGTATGTCTATATACATACATATGTATGCATATGTATTGATATCTATGTATATGTGTATTACACACATACATATATACATACATGCATATATACATATATGTATGTATGTGTGTATATATATATTATATATATATATATATATATATATAATTGTTCTATGTGTAGTTTCTGCCAAAATGCATTCTTTTCACCTTGTGAGTTCTTACTCTAAATACTTAGATCTTTCGATTTATCAAATGTTACACTGCCTTTTTAATACTGTATTTTGAATACCTAATCTCTTTCACTGATTTACTATTCCTTTTCTTAATATCACATTGTTTTAATGATTAACATCTTGTAATACAGATTGAAATTTAAAAGTAATGTCACCTTCTTTTGCAATATTTTTAATTGAATTGCTTGATACTCTATCTTGACCTTTTGTTCTTCCAGATGAATTTTGTTATCATTGTTTCTAGTTCTGTAATATATCTTTTGCTATTTGATGGCAATATACTGAATAAGTAAAATAATTAAGTTAGAATTGTTACTTTTATTTTATCATCTTGACCTAACTATGAGTAAATAATATTTCTCCATTTGTTTAGGTATGTGAATTTTAAGAAAAGTGTTATATAAGCAGCTTCACTGGATAGGAGGAATCCCAAGTATTTTATGGTGTTTGCTGTCATTTTAAATGGAATTTCTTTTTCTGTCTCTTCCTTCTGACTTTGGTTGGTAACATGCAGAAATATTAATGATTTATGTGACTTTACTTTCTGTCCTGAAATTTTGCTGAATTGTTAATTGCTTCAACTAGTCTTCTAAGTTATTCTCTAGGGTTATCTAAGTATACCATCATATCATCTGCAAAAAGTTATAGCTTTATTTTTTTCATTCCCTATTTTTAACCCTTCAATTTTTTTCTTGTCTCTACTTCTGGTCTCATTGGAAAAGCATCAAGCTCATCACCATAACAGATAATGCTTGCTCTTTGGTTTAGACAGCTAGTACTCCTCATTTTAAAAAAGGTTCCGTTTATTGCTATGCTGCTAGCAATTTCCTATGATTTTTGTTATTCTTGTTAGTTAATCATGCTGATAGTTTCTTTAATATTGAACCAATCCTGCATTCCTCTACAGTATGTAAGTCATAGTGGAGAAAATCCTCATGAGTATAATGTTTCTGGAAAGATCTTCCAAATGAGAATGCAACTTAATGAACATCAGGCAATTAAAATGTAGAAAATCCACATGCATGTAATGGATGAGGGAAGAATTTCAGTCAGAGATCAGGACTTACTCAATATCAGATAATTCATACTGGAGAAAGGTATTAAAAATTTCATATTTGTAGAAAGGCCTTCCAGTATAGTAAAGGACTTATCCTACATCAAAACATTCATAACGGAGAAAAATATTTTAAATATAATGAAAGTGGGATGTGTTCTGCTGGAGGAAAGCACTTACTCTGGATCAGAGAATTCATATTTGTGAAAAAACTTGTAAATGTGGAAAAGCCTTCAGATAAGATCAAGACTTACACAACATCAGATATTTCAAACAGGAGAGAAACCTTATGAACATAATAAATGTGGGAAAATATTTTAATAGAGAGCTATCAAAATTTTTTCTTTTTCATGGTACATGAGAAAATGTTCTAAATCATTACTGATTAGTGAAATGTAATTTAAAATAATCTGAGGTACTACCTCACAGCTATTAGATTGGCTAATAAGATAGAAAATGAAAATGACAAGAGTTGGAAGGAATGTGGGAAAATGTAGTGTCTGTGGAATTGTGAAATAATTCAACCATTATATAGAGCAATTGTGCACTGTGCCCAAAGGACTATAGAACTGGGCACATCCTTTTCCTTAACAATACCACCAATATGTATGAATCAGAAAAGATATTAAAAAGTAAAATCAAAGGAAAATGACCTATATGCATAAAAATATTGATAGCAGATCTTTTCTGCTGTTATGGGATTGGAATTTGAGAGACTGCTCATTAATTGGAATGACTGAACAAATTGTCATCTATAACTGTGGTGAAATATTATTATACTACAAGAAATTATGACATCTGAGAAAAACATGGAAAGACTTGATTGAAATGATATAAAGTGAAAGGAGTAGAACCAAGAGAAAATTTTATATAGCACCAAAAATATTGTAACGTGATCATCTCTGAATGACATCTATTCCCAGCAATACAATGATCCAAAACAATTCTGAAGGATTTATGATGAATAATGCTATCTATACCCATGGAAAGATCTAATGTTATTTGAATATATTTTGAAAGAAGCTTTTTTTTTTTACCTTGTTCACTTTTCTTGTGTGTGTGTGTGTGCTTTTTTTTTTTTGCTCTGTGTTTTCTTTTACAACATGAATAACATGGAAGTATATTTTGAATGACCACACTATATAGCCTATATCTAATTGCTTGCCTTTTCAATGAGGAGGATGAGAAGGGAGGGAGAGCATAAGAAACTCAATATTTAAAATGAATGCTGAAAAGTGTTTTTTTCATATAAATGGAGCAAGTAAAACACCAAATAGAAACAAAAAAAAATATAATGACTATGACAGTATGATTTGGGAGAGGTATGGGGTACAATTCCTTAAAGCTTACATTAGAGCAAATGACGCTTATGAGTCTAACATTGATTCTACACCTGTATTTTCTTCTCACCTTCCAAACTCTGAGACCATGCCCCTAAATGGATATATCTTCCATCCTATCCAAACCCTGTAGCTCTCATTTATGTGTTGTCTTCTCCCATTGAGGGCAGGCAATAGGCCCTTTTTGTTTTTTGCTTTCCCAATGCTCATGCCAGTTCCTTATATATAGTAAATATTGAATAAATGTCTTTTGCCTTGCTACTGTTCAGTTGGAAAACACCACAGCTATCCTGGTGAGTAAATAGCTGAATGAATTGCAAAGTACTGTCCAGTTAACTCATTTGATTCTTACAATAACGAAATGGAGAAGTGAGTTAAAAACAATGAAAAAAACAATTGGGCTTCATGATGAAGAGATTATGTGTAAACGAGAAAGTTCTTGCCTCACCAACCTTGCTAGGGCTGCCTTCATGTCCTTGTTCCTCAGACTGTAGATGGCAGGGTTTAAGGTTGGGGGCACCACAACATAGAAGACAGACAGCAACAGATCAAGCACAGGAGTCTCAGGGGTGGGTTTTACATGAGCCACAAAAGCAGTTGTGAAAAATACAGAGGTCACAGTGAGGTGGGGCAGGCATGTGAAGAATGCCTTGGACCTGCCTTCTGTGGATGGCATCCTTACAACGGTGGAAAAGATGTAGACATAGGAGATAACAATGTAGAAAAAACAACCAAGCCCTAAAACTGTAGTTGTAACAACAGTTCCAATTTCTGCAAAATTTGGCTGTGAACAGGAGAGTCTGAGCAAATGAGGGATCTCACAGAAGAGCTGGCCAAGTACATCACTTTTACAGAAGGGTACAGAGAATGTGTTGACTGTGTGCAATATTCCTGAGAGAATCCCACTGACCCAAGAAGCTACTGCCATCTGCCCACAAGACACTCTACTCATGAGGGTCTCATAGTACAGGGGAAGGCAAATGGCTGCATATCGATCATAGGCCATCACTGTCAGCAGAATCAGCTCAGCACTGCCAAAGAAAACAATACAATAAGTCTGGGTAGCACATTCAGGGATGGAAATGGAATTCCTGTGGGTCAGAGAGATGAGGATGGACTTAGGTGATGGAAATGTAGCAGAGATCAATGAAAGACAAATGTCTCAAGAAGTACATGGGAGTGTGAAGGCAGTGGTCGATGGTAGTGACAAGGATAATGAGCAGATTCCCAATCAGAGCTGCCAGATAAATCAGGGAAAAAAGCACAGCATGTAAGATCTGTAGCTCCCAGACATCTGAGAAACTCATGAGGAGGAAGTTGGTGATGACTGTGTGATTGGTCATTGACTTCCTTGGGTCACACAAGCAAAAATAGAAAAAAAATCAGAAAGACATGGGGACACAACTTATGCACTATGAGAATCATGGAATTTCTTTTTAAGCCCAAAGTCCTGAAAGGGAAAAGAGCCTCCTAGTCATCCTTGATGACCTTTTCAAATTTTATGAGCTTCTGTTTGGATGCAGGAATGAATCATCCTGTGAATCAATCCCTAGATGAAAACATGTACTGCAGAGTAGAAGATAGTGTTGGAGTGGCTTTGCCTCATTCCTCTCACCCCACTTCAACCTCATTTCAGATGTCCTTTGCAAAAGACAGCAATATACACAATGGAGAATCCCTGCAGAGAGAAATTCAAAGAGCCTGTTAGGTCAGATCTTTAATTGAAAAAGGAGAATGGAAAGTAGAGATTCTGTAAACCAGAGCACAGTGTTCATTTCTACAGAATCTTAGGATTCACCAAGAGAATAATAGTGTCAAGAGCAAGACAGTCTATTTTAATAATAGTCCATCTCCATATCATTTTATTCAGCTATAGGCAGCCTAATACTGTATAGGAAAGGCTAGATCAAAAAGTGGATGGTACCTAGAAATCAACAACCATGAATTTAAAATCATTTTGTATGTGAACACAAACATTTAAATAGAATTTTAAAATTCAAAAAGCAGAAAAAATGTAAGAGGAAGTATTAACAGAAGGGAATAAGTATTTATACTGTGCCTACTCTGTGCCAGTCATTTTACAAAGTGCTTTTCTCTTTCTTTCTTTCTCTCTGTCTTTCCTTCTTTCTCTCTTCCTTTCCTTTTTCCTTCCTTTCTTCTTTCTTTTTTTTCTTTCTTTCTTTCCTTCCTGCCTTCCTCAATCGCCCTACTCTGTCTCTGTCTGTCTCTCTCTCTCTCTGTTTTTCTCTCTCTCTGTTTCTCTCTCTCACTCTCCTTCTCCCTCTCTCCTCTGTCTTTTACAAATATTATCATTTGTTCAATACAAGAACTCTAAGATGTAGGAGATATCCTGACTATTTTAATATTGACTCTACTGAGGCAAACAAAATATAAGTGGCATGCTAACATTCCAAAGCTGGTAAGTGTCTGAAACCAAATTTACATTCAGATCTTGCTGATTTCAGACCCAGTTACCACCAACTGTCTCTGGATTTTACTGTGTTCCAAGCACTAATAAATGCTGAGTAGTATAAATATTAAAAAAAAAAAAAACCACCAAGAAAATACCTGGTCTCAAGGAGCTCTTTCCTTCTAGAGCAACCAGGAAAGCGATCATACATAGAACAATGAGTTCTACTGCAGCCTAGAAGAAAAATTCTCAAAATTCTAAGAGTGCAAGAATGAAAACAAAGGCAAGATTCAGGAATCTTAGTATTTATTAGTGGATCAGATAGTAGTGCTCTCAGAGATTAGAGGGGCAAAAAGTATTTCATTGGAAGAATTATATTTTTAATTAATTATAAATTATAATGATTATTTATTTACTTTATTTTACTTATTACTTTTTAATTTATTATTAATTTTATAATTTTTTTTTATAATTCCAAGAACATGAAAACAATATGAGTAATCATCCCAGGCTTCCTGACTGGTCAGTTCACCGAGGTGTGGGCAACTCATGGGTTTGTGGGAAGCCCATTTCATACAGCATCTCATTTTATCCCCAAAACTATGATGAGGAACATAGGGACATGGGCAGTGGGGACACTATGGAGATGTGAAGAGTGACACTCATCACTATTAAATGACATACCCATAGTCAGATAGCTAAAAACTGTAGGAGGGAGTGTTTGAACTCGTTTCATTTATTCATCTAAGCCAAGTACTCACAGAAATAATAGGATTTCACATTTGGAAAGGATGCTGGAAAATATCCACTCCAAACCACATAAGGCACCTAGTCTCTATCTGAACAATTCTACTGAGGGAAAATCTGCCACAACCTGGGGCAGCCCATTCCACCTTGAAATACCTTTATTTTTTAGAAAGGATTTTTTGTGTGTGTGTGTGTGGTACAAATTGACATTTTGGATTACCCCCACTGAGTCTCGTTTTCTCCTGTGAAAGCAAGAAGTGCAAGTCAAATCCTTCCAAGTGCCTACCTTTAAAAATCCCAAGTATAGTTTCTGTCTCCTCACATAATACTTCTCCAAGCTGTACAATTCCAGTTCCTTCAACTAAACTTACTAAAGTGTGGGCTCAGAGTCCTTTATCATTCTTATTTCACCCCTTTGTAAATTCTCCAACTAATTAATCTCTTTCTAAACTGGGATACCCAAGAATGGACATGAAGTTCCAGGTGTCCTCTGAACAGGTCGGGGGATATCATGGAAGAAAGAAACTAGAAGCTAAGTCACAGTGATCAGTGATTCCTATTCCAGCATATTGGCATAGTCTCTGACCATTAAAACTATCCTCAAGCATGTAAAGCTCCTTTATTCATTATATTGAGAGTAGGGCTCGGAGAATTTTTATGTTGTAAAAATTATCCAACGTGACAGCCCAGGAGCTACCAAACAAAACTCCTCCCTAAAGCAGTTACGTTGGAGGTTGGATGATGGAAATAATCATTCTAATTCAGAAAATGATGGAACAGTTCCTTCTAATTTTATATGATACATATGTCATTATTACATTACATTTCTGTTAAGTTGATCCATTAAGCTAAACTTGCACCCATTTCACAGTAGACAAAAAAAAAAAAATACTTCTCCTCCCTGTTGTAGTAGGAGTGACTCACTTTACATTCAGCTTCTCTAACCTGATAGAAAAATCATAGGTACACAACAGCTTGTTAGTGATATGAAAAAAAGGGGTGGGGCAAGAAATAATTTTATATCTAACATGAGTCAAAAGTGAGAATGTTTAAGAAATACTTATCAAATGATTCTGTTATTATTTAGGCAAGGAAATTAAGGACTCTAGTACAGTAGAGACCAAAAGGCTTTTGCACTGATGTTTTCTGATAAAAAATGGAGAAATTCGATGGAGGAATGAGGAAGAGTTTCAGAGAAGTGGGGGAGGTAGTCTTGATGAGATCATCAGGGAAGAAACATACCTAAAACAGAACACTGACTTGACTTTAATCGTATGGATGGGTCATGAGTGATATATTTCACCTTTACGGGAATGGTTACCTCTCAATGACTTCCTCATAGAGCAATAAACATTGCTACAGTACTCAAATTCACTGCCAGGTATCCCAATCTAGAAAGAGAGACATGTTACATATTTTGACCACTGGAAGATTTAATACAGTGGACTAATGGAAAATAAAAATTTACCAAGCAATTCAGAGACTAGAAAATCTATCAGCTAATAAAATAGCTCAAGAACGTAGCCTGGGACCTGCAAGGATAAGCCATCACAATCACTTGCTACCCAAGGGAAACCAGTGGGGCCGTCATGCTGACCATCTTGCCATACTCTGCCTTGGTGGGAGCACTCTCATAGCAGAGACCTCAGTTCAGAAAGCAAAGTGAAAAAATCAACAATAATCACACAACCAGCCTCTTGAGGAGGCTCATGGGAGGAAAGACTGAAATAATTAGACAGGTTTAGCCTGGGGAGGGACAGGGACATATTCAGCAAAGAGGATGTTAACTATTTTCAAGTACTTGCACAGTTATGTTATAGTGGAAAGATTGGCTTTATTCCTTTTTGCCCTCATTGGAACATTCAGGGACAATAGGTGAGAGTTAGAAAGAGGCAGGTTTCAGTCTGTTGAAAGAAAAGAAAACACAATATCAACAAAAGCAACAACAAAAATTCCATATCATACAAATGGAGCCAAACACAGATGTAATGGGCTTGCTCTAGAGATTAGAGATTCTCTCTCAGTAGAAGTTTCCAAGAAAAGGTAGGATAAATGCCTACCTAATAGGGATACAGTGAAAAGGAATTATTGGACTAAATGTCCCCTAGGAAATATAGTCTTAATGCAGTTCTGATTTTCCAGAATTCTGAATCGTGTTGGCAGGGTGGCCTCCAAATCCACTTTTTGAACCTTCCCTCCAGCCCCATCAGGAACTAGACACCTCTCTCCCACTAGGTGTCCACACGTTTATAATTTCTTTGCTCCTTGTTACACAGAGAAACTCAATTTGCTGAATGAATTTAAGGGAATGTTTTAGCCACTTACTGTTTTAACACTATCAAAATTTCCATTTGGTAGAAAGGTATGTGAAGGATTCATAGTCACATACTGTTAGAGTGGGAAGGAAATGTAACAGTCATCCAGACCCACACATGCACCAAAGAAATTCCTACCATAATATATTGCACAGGTGGCTGTCCAGCCTTTGCTTGGAGGTCTCCATGGAGGGGATGCTGAAACCCTCTAGAACCACTCTCCTCTGCTTTGTGGAGCTTGGATTATGAGGAAGTTCTTGACATTGATCTGTTTACAATGTTCCTCCTTGCTCTTGGTTCTGTCCTCTGGCACAAAAGAGAACAAGTCTGACCCTTCATACATGTAACAGACTTTCAAATATTTCAATATAGTTTTCATTTCCTGTCACCCCCTCATGCCTGAGTCTAAGTCTTCTCTTTTCCAGGATTAATATCACCTGCTCCTTCAAAGGAGCAATGAGGAAGACAAAAATTCTTATACAAGGCCCATGGACCTTCAGTGGAATGGCTGAATAAATTTCTTGGGATCTGTCAACTTTGAAGGGAAAAAGCACCTTTATTTTCATTAGCTTCTAAATGAAATTTAATAGCTCCTTCAATAATTTAAAAGCATTATTGCAGGGAGGGAGCAAAAGTTTTTCCCAGATTGCTGAGGCAAATTAAGACACATATAAAAATCAAGTTCATTAATTAAAAAAAAGAAAATAGATTTACTAATTATAGAATTCATTCCATTGAAAGAATTGGGGAGGGGATAGATTATTTTCCCCAAATCATGTTACATTTTGTTTTTACTCTGCCAAGTTGAGATTCCTGAGTCAGCTCATTGGTACAATGGTTAAGAGTGCTAGCTAGCTATAGAATCAGGATGACTTGACTTCAAATTATAACATAGACATACAATATGTATGTGTGTGGAGGGGTTGTGAGTGTGGGTGTGGGTTTACGTTTTTAGTTGTGTGATCCTTGGTAAGTCACTAAACCCCTCTCAGTGTCAGTGTCTTCACTTATAAAATGTACAGAATATTAGCACCTATCTCCCAGTGTTGTTGTGAAGCTAAAGGAGCTATTTTTTGTGCTGTGTTTTGAAACCCTGAAGTGCTATAGAAATGCTAAATTTTAATAGCTGTTTATTACTGGAGTTAGAATTATTTTACCAAGATAGTCATTCAGGGGACTGAGAGCCATATGTACTTCATTCAAGGGTGTGTTTAAGCATGCCCCAGTATTATCATTACTAAACATTACTTTTCATAATTTTGTGCTAAAAAGGTCAGATAACAGAGGCAGTGTTGCTTAACAGATTGAGCACTGGCTTTGAAGGAAGGAAGACTCAAATTTCAAAATTTCCTCAGATACTTACTAGCTGTCTGATGTAGGGAAAGGCACATAACCTTTATGAGCCTCCATTTCCCCAATTGTTACTTGAAAATAATAATACCAGAAATGACTACTCAAGTATGATAATGCATGGAAAGTATTTTTTAAACCTGAAATATAGTAGACCAAGAATTTTTAGGAATGCTTGAGTGGTCAAAGGACATTAATTGATTTCAGAAGAATTGCAAAATCTTTAGGAATATTGTTTCACAACATTCAAAATAAGACAAATGCAAATTGAGATTATTTTTAGGTTCCCCACCTAGACAGGAAAATAGCAAAGATGCCAAAACAGGTAAATACTTTATTTCAGATAGGTTAGTGAAGCATTCCTGATCTTTGGGAAAGAAATTTGCAATTAAGAAAAGAAAATAAGGGTGCAAAGCCAAGTTGACAGAGTAATAGTATAGATATGCTAGTCCTCTCCCGCAAAAACCTACCATATACCTGAGAAAAATGACTCTAAACAAAATCTGGAGCTACAGAACTCAGAGAATGATGGAGTGAAGCAAATCTTTAGCACAAAACAGCCTGGAAGGTCATCGAGAAATGTGTATCAGGCCACAATAGGAGCAGAGTGCAGACCATCATGGGCCCCGTGAGCACAGACATTACCTGAGCAGACCTTGGAGTACCTGTGACAGTTCCCAGATGTCATGACCCCAAAACAACAAGGACGAATTGGAAGGTTAGTGGATAAAAATCTGTGGAACATGGGTGAAAGAGTAGAGTGGTCTGGCCCCAGTCCCAGGGCTGTGTAGGGGATGGAGGAGTCCCTGAAGAAGGAGCCCACAGCAGTAGCAGCAGGGCTTGTGACTGGGACTGGAGCAGTGACTGTTTCTACATCTCTAGGCCCAAAGATTGTGCAGAGATCAAGCAGTTGATGGTATAACTCTCCACCCCTAACTCAACTGGAAGCAGAAAACTACCTTGAAAAAGAACTTAAAAGTCAACTAAATAGCTAGAAAAATGAGCAAAATCCAGAAAAAGAATCAGATTATAGAATCCTTCTTTGTTGACAAGGAAGATTAAAGCATACAAAAAGAAGACAACACAGTCAAAATTCCTACATCCAAAGCATCCAAGAAAAAAATGCTAATTGGTCTCAGGACATAGAAGAGCTCAAAAAGGATTTTGAAAATCAAGTAAAAGAAGAAGAGCAAAAATTGGGAAGAGAAATGAGAGTGATCTAAGAAAATCATGAAAAAGGAGTCAACTACTTGCTAAAGGATCTCCCCCAAACATGTTGAGGAAAATAACACATAAAAAAATAAACTAACCCAAATGGCAGAAGAGATCCAAAAAACTAATGAGGAGAAGATGCCCTAAATGCTCTAAAAAGCATAATTGGCCAGATGGAAAAGGAGTTCCAAAAGCTCATTGAAGAAAATATTTCCTTAAAGTTAAGAATGGAGCAGATGGAAGCTAATGACTTCATGAGAAATCAAGAAATTGAAAAACAAAGCCAAAGGAATGAAAAGAAATAGCAGACAATGTGAAATATCTCATAAGAAAAACAACTGACATGGAAAATAGATCTAGGAGAGAAAGTTTAAAAATATTGCATCATCTGAAAGCTATGATCAAAAAAAAAAAATCCTAGCCATCATATTTCAAGAAATTGTCAAGGAAACCTGCCCTGATATTGTAGAAGCACAGGGTAAAGTAAATATTGAAAGAATCCACCAATTACCTCCTGAAAGAGATCTCAAAAGGAAAACTTCTAGGAATATTGTAGCCAAATTCCGAAGTTCCTAAGTAAAGGAGAAAATATTGCAGGCAGCCAGAAAGAAACACTTCAAGTATTGTGAAAATACAATCTGGATAACACAAGATCTAGCTGCTTGTATATTAAGGGATCACAGGGCTTGGAATATGATATATCACACTTTAGAAGAGCTAGAATTAAAACCAAGAATAACCTAACCAGTAAAATTGAGTATAAAAAATTGTTTCTGCTGTTGTTGTTTCGTTTCTTCTTCATTTTCAAAGAGGACCATGATATCAAGATGATGACATGACTTTCAGCTGACTTTGATTTGAGAGAAGGAGGGCTGTACAGGGTCACCAACCTCAATTGTTTCTCTTGAGCATTCTTGGTCCAGTTACCTGATACTCATCAGGATGACTGAAGATGGTCCAGGATGCAGTGTGAGACCCTGGCCCTTTCAGGCTAAAGTCTTATCACATTTTCACTTTGAGTGAGATACACCCATTTAAGTGTATCTTTAAGTTACTCAAGGGATGGCCCCTTTTATAAAAAAAAAATTCAAACTGGGAGGGGTAGATCATCAGGATTCCTCAGTAAAAGAGAAACAATTACTATTTAATTGTCTTACTGTCCAGTTTAAGAAATGTAGCCAGTAAACCCAAAGAAAAAAAAAAAGATAGCTTTTGGCCATAGAGTGTACCTTCCCCTGGTTAGAACACCAAAAAAAAGGAGAGGAGAGGAGAGAACCTTCTACTCACTCACAGGTTATGTTTGTCCTTCATTCTTGAAGGAGATACATGGCATCAACATGATGACATGACTTGAAGCTGACTTAGATTTGAGTAAGGGAAGGCTGTGCAAGGTCACCAACCTCACTGCCTTCTTCTAAGCCATCTGGGACCAGTGGGCTGATATTCATCATGAAAACTGCAGATGGCTCTTGATGAAATGTGAGACTCTGGCCCTTTCAGGCTAAGATATTATCACATTTTCACTTTGAGTTAGATATACTCATTCAATGAATAAGCCTCTTCAAGTTACTCAAGGGAAGTTCCTTTTAACAAAATAAAAATCAAACTGGGCAGGAAAAATCCCTCAGTATTCTTCAGTTAAAGAGAAACAATTACTACTTATTTATTAAATATGATACTACAGAGGTCAAAAGAGCTAGGATTAAAACCAAGATTCACCTACCACTAAAACTGAGTATAATACTTCAGGGGAACAAATGGTCATTCCATGAAATAGAGGACTTTCAAGGATTTCTGATAAAAAGACCAGAGCTGAATACATAATTTAACTTTCAACCACAAGCATTGTTTCTTTTTCTGTCGTAGCATATCAGTAAAACAAATGTAGTTGCAGATCAGTAGTGGGAATGTTTTAACAGATGTTCATACTTTAATGAATTGGACCAGATAATGTAAGAAATGGTGACTATGACAGACAGGAAGACTTGCATGAAAAGACACAAAGTGATATAAACAGAGCCAAGAAAAGACAGAGTATGCAAGGTCAAAAACAGCCTCTGGAAAAAAAAATGTACTCATGAGAAACTTGAAAGTTTATTCTGCATTATTATGATTTTCTCTGATTCTTTAGCAATTATTACAAAATCATGAACCAAGCCCTGTTTTGTACTATTGACTGATTTCTGAGGTGATAATGTTCACACTGAAAATTCCACAATTGCCACTCAGGTCCCATTTTAAGTGGAACCAGAAAACATTTCTGGAAAACTGTATGCATGATGATTCATGAGATAAATGGAAAGAATGGTAACAACAAACAGCGATGCCAGAACTGGAAGAATCAAGCTTGGGAACAGAGAAAATAGGAGAAAACACACATTCCACTTTTGGCAGAAGTGAGATTGATGGATGTGGACCACTGACTGCATTGCTAGAATACATGGATATTTGGCTTATTTTGCTGACTGGTTTCTCAGACTTTCCACTCGCCACCTTTTTCCTTCCTTCTTCATTCTTTGTTTCAAGACACTTCTCTCTAGGTAGGGGACAGAGAAGGGCTGTATTTGCATATGGCTACGTGTAGAGATGTGCAAAATAAGAATCAGTAAAATACAAAAAAAATCACTTGAAATGTTTATTTTTACTTTACAACTTAATAACACTAAATCTATCAATTTATGGGCATATTGAGGAGAGTCTAATGGGTTTGGAGCCAGAGAGTACTTGGATCAGAATTCACTTCCGATATTTACTGCCTGTATGAGCTCATTTTGCCACTCTGGGTCCAGTTTCCTTATCAGCATGATGAAGAAAATGGACTCATTGACATCTAAGTTTTGTTCCAGGTATAGACTTTGTATGCTATTTTAAAAGAGGATTGATTGAATCAATCAACCAATTTTCCAACTCTTTCAGTAAAACTGGTTGAGCTGACATAGGGTGAATTGATCACTCCATTGACTCAGTCCACTACTCCTGTTTGTAATTCCTCAGTTCCCCTATTGGTAAAATGTAGGAGCTAGATATGATGGCATCAGCGGTCCCTTTTAGTTGAGAACTGCACGATATGATTTTCATGTGGTATTGGTTTAATGAATGTCATATCCAGAATGTTTACTCTATGAAGTCAGGGTTTCACTCCTTTCTGAAGTGACACAATTGATATGTTCACCTAGGAATATTGGAAGTGTATCTATTATCATTAATGGTTTTGATTTTTTAAGTTCTATCCATAAAAAAATCTCATGACCTTCAAGTGGTTTGTCTTAGGTATGAATTCAATTGTTTGGGGAACTCAAGATGAGTAATACCTCCACTACTGCAAATCTGCAAATGCTCTGGACCTTAGAGTTTTCAAGAGTTGCCTGAGGTGCTGAGAGATTAAATAACCTGCTTAGGGTCTACCTGTCAGTATGTCAGGGATTTGAAACCTGGCCATCCACACTCCAAAACTTGCTCTCTGTCCCCTGCATCATGTTGCTCTATTTTATTATCTATTAAAATCTTTGCATCTGCTTATCCTATGCCCTTCAGTATCAGTACGAAACACATTACAAAAAAGAAAAAAAACAACTTGTTATTATACTCTATTTTTCCTAGTCTATTTGATAGTGAGAAAAAAGAATAAATTCTAAGAATTATGAGAATTAGCTCAGATGCCTTAATTAATTGCCATACTGATACAACTGTGGTGCCTTGAGTGAACAGAGCTTTCATTTCTCCTCACCTGATAAGTCCAGAAAATGACTTGTAGTGAAGATTCTGTGGGTTATTCATGTAGAGAAATCACTTCGAACTTCTGAGATAGGCAAATAAGCATTTTCCTTTGTCCTTAAGAGAAATACTTCAAAAATTTATCTGATACATACTAGACCTTTATCATCTTTAATCTTAAGGGATTAAAAATGGTCTCTTATTTGTGCTTGGAATCTTTACATTTTTTTTATATGGCAACCAATTGCTCAGGAACACATTTCTGAAAGTGGAAGAAAGAGCCTTATGGGACCCACAGCTGAGATTAATCTGAATAGATTGTGTTTCTTGCCTTTGTGATCACATCATCTTGGCTATTATATGGGACCAAGGAAGGACAATTACTGTCTCAGTTTACCCCTGGGACTCCACAGCATGATCGAAAAAATGGTCCCAGGATACCCTGGCCACTTCTCCCTGATGCAAATGATAGAAGTAGTTAGCAAGATAATTTTGAAGAAACAGCATCCAAAAAGGAGGATACAAGTTCATCCTAAATCTAATTTTTTTTTTATTTGGACCCTGGTCTGAATAATCTTGTCACAAAGTTAGTATGGAAATTATGTTAAGACTTCTATTAAATGTTTAACAAAATAAGCATAGGCAGTATCATGTTCAAGCTAAAACTATTACTATGTTTACATCTTCTAAATTTATGCATTGGCTATTGTAGTTCCTGGTGAGAGAAATCATTATAATAACCAAAGATTTGGGGACATTACCCCTTATATTTTTATCTGCATTTCAAGAGCAGTCTCCAAAACTGAGCTAACATTTTCCTCTATTCAATCTCATCCGATCTTAAAATAAATCTCTAAGTCTAAAATGAATTATATTCAGTCAAGTTTGGTTGGAGATAAATCCTTTTGTCTAGATTGCCTGAGGCTGAGGGTAGTCCTCTATAGAGATAGTCAAAAGTATACAAGAGTGTCATAATGTCACTCTCAGCCTTTCACTATACTAAATTCATTTCTCTTTGTAAAGCCCATGTCTCATTAATTGTTCTGCAGGGTTGATTGCCACCCTCAGGAACACTCCTTTTGCAATGGGCATATAAGTAATGAGACCACCACCATGACTGTCTTTGGTCTAAGAGACAGATGGGCCTATAACCATCGTTTTATAAAAGTTCTGACATTATTAATAAAATGATTAAATTACCTGGGATTATTCCTTTCAAACCATTTTAAATACCATATTGGTAGGGGCCAATATTCTATGCCAGTTTCTAAGCCATATTTCTTTCCTTAATATGTGCCTTATATGACCCCAAGTATCAAAAACCTTCTTTACTAAGTGGAAAGAAAAAAAGTGAAGCTATCCGTTGCCATGAAAAAAATGTTCTAAATCTTTATTGATCAGAGAAAGGCAAATTAAAATAATTCTGGGATATCACCTCACATCTATTTAGAAATGACAAATGCTGTAAGGGATGATTAAAAAAAAGGTAACCTAATGAACTGGTGGTAGAGTAGGAAAATAATCCAACCATTCTTGAGAACAATTTGGAAGTGGGACAAAAAGCCTCTAAAATTGTTCATACCCTTTGACTCAGTAATATCACTGCTATATCTGTATACCAAAGTGACTAAAGAAAAAGGAAATGGACCTATAATACAAAACAATGTAACAAGTCTTTCTGTGGTACCAGAGGACTAAAAACTAAGAGGATGCTCTTCAATTGCAGAATAGATAAATAACTTGTGATATATAGGATGTGATGGGATATTATTATTATGTGGGAAATGAAGACTGGGTGATGTCAGAAAAAATATGTTAAGACCTATGTGAACTGATAGAGAGCAAAGTTAGAAGAACCATGTCATTTTACACAGTAACAGCAATGCTTCAGTGATGATCACCTGTGAAATACTTGGCTATTCTGATAAGTGCAAGGATCTAAGACTATTCCAAAGTATTCATGATCCAAAAAACATGCTGATCAAAAAAAAATGCCACTTCTAGAGTTAGAAGTGATGAAATGAGTGTAAGTTGAAGCACACTTTTCCCACGTTTGATTTCTTTTTTTGAAATATGACTAACATGGAAATATGGTGTGCGCAATTTCACATAAATGATGTAATATTATTTGCCTTCTCAGTTAGCATGGTACGAGGTAGATGGGAATGAAAGAATTTGGAAATTCATTTAAAAAACTGCTAATAAATACATAATTTGAAAAGTTAAAACAAAAACAAAGTTAAAATAAGTTAACACAAAAGTTAATAGTGAAGTAAAAATAAAAGTTAGTAAAGAAGTAAAAACTAAAAGAAAAACAAAGCCTTTACTTTTACTTTATTTTACTTTTACTTTTTACTTTTACCTTTTATTTTTACTTTACAAAGCCTCCAGAAAAGGCAAAAGATATAGAGGACTTCCATTAGTCAAGAAATTCACTTAAAGTTCATTTTTGTTGTTGAATCATTTCAGTCACGTTTGACTCTGACTCCATTTGGGGTTTTCTTGGCAAAGATACTAGAGTGCTTTGCCATTTTCTTCCTCAGCTCTTTGTACAGATGAGAAACTGAGGCAAACAGGATTAAATGACTTGACCAGGGTCACACAGCTAGTAAATGCCTGAATCCAGTTTTCAACTGCGGTTCTTCTGACTCCAGGGCTCATTCTCTATCCACTGCACCTCCTAGGAGTCTTCATAAAATAGATTCGATGAGAAGCATCTAATCTACCTCTCTATTGAGTCCTGATCATAATCTACCTTTCTATTGAGTCCTGCTCTTCCTTCTAGTCTTGTTTTTAAGAATATGTTCAAAAGAGCAATGAACTTCAAGTTGCTACTGAAAGAATCTACTGATATTCTGCTAGATCTCCTCATCACATGAAGTCCTCTATTTCTCTTCCCTTCCAGATTCATTGATCTGCCTTGTATGGACTGTCCCTCAAATAAAAAGTCACTTAACCTTCTTCTCCTTGGATTTTCATAGTTACCTGATCTACCCTATATTGGTTTTAGTTTTTATGGATCCTTTAGATCCAATGACAACAGTCACAATAAAAATAGTGACCAGTATTAACACTGTATTTTAAAATTTGAGAAGTACTTGATACACTTTACTTCATTTGATACACATAGCTCTGTAAAGTAGGTATTATTGTTATCCTTTTACAGTGAGAAAACTGAGACTGAGAGATTTTAAGTGATTTGTCCATGATCACATAACTAGTGAACAACTGATGCAGGATTCATTAGTTCAATGGCTGCCATGTAGATGATCCTCTCCTTTCTCCATCAGTCTTGCTGCTATGGAACTCATGTCCTATTTCTAGAAGGGCAGACTGTCAAAGTCATGAAGTCAAAGAGATAAATCCTAAGGCTAGGATGTCCAAAGAAATATTCCTTATGATGCAGAAAGGCCAGACTCATGCCCTAGTCAGCTCTTGTCATCTATCTAGAATCAATAGTTCAGTACTATCCATTCTGCTTCTCTAGGGCCATAATGGGGAACATACATAGTTTTTCTATGATCCTTCAGGTTATTTTAACATTGTCTAGCATGTTGCCATATATTGGATTAGCAATCTTCACTCTCAAGTTCCTGGCCTCTGGCTTGAGGTCAGGAAAGGATAAAGAAAGGCAAACTGTCAGAAGGAACTCCGTTCTGTAGTTATGGGAATGAGGACATGCACCTCCCATTTCTTTTTCTATTTCAAGGCAACTATTAACAGTTCCCAGATATGGTGCTATGTAATTAGCGGGGAAGAGGTAGAGGGAAGTTTTGTTGTATACCGTCTTGCTATGCTTTCTCCATATGAAAGACAGAAGTGAAAAGGCAAAAAGTTTTTAAAAGTCTTAGCAGACCTGATGGTTGGTTGACTCTTGTAGAAGAGCACAAAAGGACAACAGTCCTTCAAGAGGTTGAGCTAAAAATCCATTCATTTTTTAAGTCATCCACATTTACAGAAGCTGATTCCCTGGGAAGCACCAAAGGTCACTCCCAAATTTAACTGATCTTGGACTAGCCACAAATACTGATACTTAAGGCAAAATTTTCTCTTTCCTCTTCTAAGGTGTCAACTGAAAGGCCAATGAGCTCTGAGAAAATATATAGAAATTCTAAAAGGTTACAAAGGCACATTTCCCAAGAAATTCATTTCATTGGTCCAAATAACATGGTTTCATTCATATGTAAAATAACTTCTTGGAACAGTGTTTGGAAAAGTGTTTTGTTTGACTGAAGCAAATGCCTCTTTTCTAGTTTTCTAGTTAACAAACACTAAAACCAGATAAAAATAGCGTTATCTACACTTGTTCAGTACATGTCATTGTAAATATGTGGTTCACTGTGCAGTACCATTTAGCAAATCCTTCTAAACCCTACTAATTATCTGTCTCCTGCTACTGACCTCCTCAAGGATGTCCTCAAATTTGGCAGATAATTCTAATTTAAATGTAATATACTTGAGTTAAGTGAGATATGGGTTCATAATCAGTGTTATTTTCTATGTCATTTTTTATTTGATGATGATAAGTTCAGAAATTATTACTCACCATGATTTGGTGTTTCTTTTTTTTTTTCATATATTTTTGTTCAGTGGTTTCAGGCATGTCCAAATCTTTGCGACCCCATCTAGCATTCTCATGGCAAGGATTCTGGCGTGGGATTGATGGGGTGCTTGGGTGCATGTGCTTGGACCCCAATTCTAAAATCACATTTTGCTTAAAAATCACATTTCTCTCTAACTTCAAAACACTATCTCAGGCAGTCTCCCTCTAGTTCAAGGACAGCCTGCCCCAGCAGGAACCATTATCTCCCTTCCTGACATAGTAGCCAGCTGCACCCAAAGAATTTATGACTTAGAGCCAGCTACATAGTGACTAAACTAGCTGTGCTCTGGGTCATAATGACATTTACTACTCACTGAACAATCATATGTGCCTTCTGTCAACCCTAACCACTGGTTGATTTAGTGCTATTTCAGGCCTAAAACCATACCTCCATGTAGCCCTGCCTTGGGTTATTTACCAATAAATTTTGGGAAAAATACCTGTGCTTTAGGTACCAAAAGTGCATATTCCTTTAAGAATTTGCCACTCCTTAACTACTACCTTATCACACCCCAAAGCACCTGCTTAGCATATTTGGCACATATCTTACTGTAGAATACTCTATATATACTTCATCTATAACTCTTAAATTGAAGCTTCCCTAAGAACTCTTGCCAGCTGAAAGGCATACTCATAATAAGCTGTTTTGCCTACTTGACTTAAGATTGCTTGAGTCCAGTGAATTCTATCCTGACTAGATTGACAGGGATCTCTAGTGTTTCCTGCACCTTTCTTGACCCTCATCAGTACTGATGGGGTTCAGACTCTGGGAATCTCCCTGAACTCCCCTTCTCCCCACTTAATCTGGCTTTCCATACTCAAATCTGTTACCCTTAACGTAGTCTGGCCCTCCATTGTTTGTTACCTCTTGATTGCCCCACCTGGTCCTACTCAAGCTCTCCATTGTCTGATAGCCCCCAATTGTCTCCAGCTGTCTCCCACCATTGATTACAATCCTAGTTACCCCAGTCTCATCAAGTCCACCCTGAGATCTTACCCACAGACTGTATATAGGTTCCATCTCACCTCCATGAGGGTACTCAGATTCAATACAACTCAGACTCTGTCTAGCTCGGATTATATGTGGCTGATTTGTTAATACATGCATCACAAATGCTTAGGCTCCTTAAGAGTCAACCCTATATGGTGAATCTTTAGTAAACTTTGTTTTTCTTTGACTTTAAGAAGGCTTGTGTCAAATGCATTCAAAAAGGACCAAACCTGTCAGTATTTTGGGGTTCCCAGCACCCCTCAGACCTCAACAATATGACATTTACTTTTCCAGATCATTTTCCAGATGAGGAAGTAAGTCAAACAGGGTTACAGTGACTTGCCCAGGGTCACTCAGGTAGAAAATGTCTGAGGCCAGATTTGAACTGAGGCCCTCCTGTCTCCAGGGCTCACACGTTATTTACTCTGCCAATCATTCAATCCTCTCAGGATGATTTCATCTGTTTTACGAATCTCTTCTGTTTATATATAAGTCCAATCCAAAAGGAAATATTGCAAAATTCCAGATCTTATTGCTACTGAAAAAAATGCTGCTCAAGAAAATGTCAGTTAGATTGTCCCATTAAAGAGATTCAATTTCTTTTTTCCCTACCTATTAATTTTATTTCATGCATTTATTTTATGTATTATTAAATTTCTTTGGTTAAGCATGTCTCAATTTCATGTAAAAATTAAGGATTTTAAAATTTTGAGTTTTATTTTTTCCTTCTCTCTCATAATTTCCCAACTCTTTGAGAAGGCAAGCAATTGTGAGATCATGACAACTCTATTTTCCATATTAACCATGTTATATTCCCATGTCCCCCCCACACACACACGCGTGCAAAATAAAAACGTAATAATAAACATAAAGAAAAAAATACTATTCTTCAGTGTACATTCAAAGTCCCTTCTCGGGAGGTGGATAGTATTTTTCATCTTAGGTCTCTTGAATTTTCTTGGATTATTATCTTGATCAGAGTAACTAAGTGTTTCACAGTCTATCTTTCCAATATGATTATTACTGTGCACAATGTTCTCCCGGCTCTACACACTTCAGTTTGCATGAATTCATATAATTCTCACTGGTTTTTCCTTAAGCCATTCTATTCATCACTTCTTATAGCCCAATGGTACTTCATCACAGTCATATATTTGTTCAGATATTCCCAGATGAAAGGCGTAATGACAACAAATTAGGATCTTTTGCTGTTTTGGTTTTAGTAAAAATGCCTCTGACTGAATAATGTGATCGGAGAGAATCTTTCCTACTCATTGATGGGCCTGCTCATTGTGGGAGGCTTGATTAGGGGAGTTGTTTTATAAGAAGGTCCCAAGTACCTTTTGTTTTTTTCTGTTGAGGCATTAGGTGGGAGGGTCATGCCCTCTGACTCTAAAACGTGTATAAATACTCTGAGAGTGAGGTTTTACTTTGGGGGCTTAGTTTTGGGAAGAAGGGTTTTTGTGCCTGATGAGACTTGAGGAAGCCACTATAGCAACACCCCTCCAGCTTTTTGAAAACCCAGATGTTGTTACTTCAGGCAGTTTGGATTTTTGCTTTCTTTGAAATTTTGACTTTGATTTTCTCTGATACCTGTGTTTGATTAACGTGATTATTAACCCCTCAAAAGTTGCCTTTCCTTTTATGAATACAGATCTAAGAACCTGTGATAGCATTGTCCCCTTTGTATCTTGGGGTGCTTACTGCTACAAAGGGCAAATCCTCAACTTCCTATTCTTTGCCATCACAAAGAGAACCGTCTGTGTGTGTGTGTGTGTGTGTGTGTGTGTGTGTGTGTGTGTGTGTGTGTGTGTGTAGTCGACCTGAAAGTTTGGTTAAAAGAGGCAACAGCAAATACATATTGTTTATTCCCTTAAAGCTAACAGTTACATGGCCTTCGAGTCAGAGAAGGAAATCTCTGAGTGCCTGATGGAAGAATGACCAGGCTTAAGTACACTTTACTATAAGAAAGGAATTTTCTTAATTGTATAAGTTGTAAATTCAATGAGACAAGACAATTAACAAGGTAGAGTCAGTAGGAAATTAAGATCCAGGGATGTCTGTTTTCCTCTGTCTCTGCATATCAAGATGAGAAAAATCCCACCATTCTGATTGTAGGCAGCCTGTCACAAATGGGCGTTTGAAGCTGCTGACACAGGAAAGGACATGTTTTGAGCAAAACAAGACAGTATGATTCATTAGTTCAGGCTTTCACTCTTATTAAAAGTCAAAATGATATTATGTGTTAGATAAATCTATCTATCTATCTATCTATCTATCTATCTATCTATCTATATCTATCCATCCATCCATCCATCCATCCATCCATCCATCCATCCATCCATCCATCTATCTATCTATCTATCTATCTATCTATCTGTCTATCCACCATCATTGGTATATGTGAAGTTTCTGCAAAAATGATTCAAGTTTTACCGCAATTTTTTTGTCAACTGGTGAGTTCTTACCCCAAATGCTTGGATCTTTAGATGTATCAAACTCTACATTACTAGTGTCCTTTTACTACTTTATGCTGTGTACCTAATCTATTTCACTGATTTAATAGTCTTATTCTTAATCAGTATCACATTGTTTTTAATGATTATCAGTTGGTAATACAGTTTGAAATCTGAGACTCCTAGGTCACCCTTCTTTCATTTTTTTCATTGATTTCCTTCAGATTCTATCTTGACCTTTTTGTTCCTCCAGATGAATTTTGTTACAATTTTTTTCTACCTCTATAATTTTATTTTTTCTAGTATGGTTACTATGGCATTGAAGAATTAAACTAATTAGGTAAGATTGTAGTTTTTATTATTTTGTCTTGACCTCCTCATGAGTAAAGAATGTTTCTCCATTCCTTTGGATATCTTTAATTTTGTGAAAATTGTTGTGAAATTATCTTCATATAATTCCTGAGTTTCACTTGGCAGGAGGACTCCCAAGCAATTCATGTTGTCTATAGTCATTTTAAATGGAATTTCTTTTTCTATCTCTTCTTTCTTGGTTTAATTGGTAATATACAGAAATGGTGATGATTTATGTAAGTTTATTTTCTATCCTGGAACTTTGGTAAATTGTCAACTGTTTCATCTAGTTTTTTAAATGATTCTCTATGGTTCTCTAAGTATGCCATCATATCATATCATCTGCAAAAAGTTATTGCTTTATTTCCTCAATGACTATTTTTATCCCTACAATTTTTTTTCTTGTCTTATTGGTATAGCTCACATCTCTAGAAAAAAATGAATACTACTTGTTAAAGTAGAAATCCTTGCTTCACACCTGATGTCATTGGCAAAGCATCGAGTTCATCACCATAATAGATAATGCTTGCTCTTGGGTTTAGAAAGATAATACCCATCATTTTAAGAAAAGTTCCATTGATTTCTATGTTGTTGGTATATCCATATGGCTTTTTATTTATTTTGTTATTATATTGATATTGTCAATTATGCCCATAATTTCTCTGATATTGAACCATCCCTGCCTTCCTCAACATCACAAAACTCAAAGAAAATCATTAAAAATGTAATGTATGTGGAGAAATCTTCCAAATGAGAACTCAGCTGAGTCAATATTAAGTAATTCACAATTTAGAAAATGCTTATGAATATAATGGATGTGGGAAGAGCTTCACTGAGACATCAGGCCTTATTCAACATCACATAATTCATAGTGGAGAAAGATATTACAAAGGTGATACGTGTACAAAGGCCTTCCAGTGGAGGAAGAAAATTATCCTATGTCAGATAATTAACAATGGAGAGAAACATTTTAAATGTAATGAATGTAGGAAGGCCTTCTGCTAGAGGAGAGGTCTTACTGTTCATCAGAGAAATCATATTGGTGAAAAACCTTATGAATGTAATCAGTGAAGAAAATCTTTCAAAGATCAAGTCTTACTCAACATCAGATAAGTCATACAGGAGAGAAATGTTATGAGTGTAATGAATGTGGGAAGGTCTTTCAATGGAGAATTGCTGTTATTTAATACAACGTATATTTTTTTTTATGGGAGGAAGCCTTAAGAAGATAATGAACGTAAGAAAGATTTCAGCTAACATTACAATACTTTGTTGAGAGAGAACAGTATATAATCTTTGTGGTAAACAACGGTAACCTCCTAGCTAGAATTGTCTTTATTTTTTTACATTAATATTCATCAAAGAAATGTGTCTATAATTTTCTTTCTCTGTTTTCCCAAGCTTAGGAATCAGCATCATATTTGTGTCAAAGAAGTCATTTGATGGGACTCTATCTATTTTTTCTAATAGTTTATATAATATTAGAATCAATTACTCTTCAAATATTTAGTGGAATTCACTTGTCAATATATTTGATTCTGTGTATTTTTTCTTTCTTTAATTTATTTATTTTTGATTTATAGAATATAACAATCATTTCCATAATATAGTGTAATAAAAAAGATGAATACACATGAAACTGCAAATCTATGATTTACTACTTGCTATTTCAATGTAAATATAACATCCCTCCCAAAGTTTTTTCTTTCTTCACTCCTCTTGATCTAGAAATGGCTATCATTAGATACAAATAAATATGTATATGTATGTTTATGTGCATATATGTAGAATCATTCTATGTATGCTTTGACCATTTATCAATTAAGGCATGACTTACATTCTTACATATTTAACAAATTTCTTTATATATTTGAGATATTATACCTTTATCTAAAAAACTGGTTATAAATCCTATCAACCCCTCAAAATTCTACTTTCCTTCTGATCTTGGCTACATTTGTTTTATGTATACAAACTCTTTTTATTTTAATGTAATCAAAATTATCCATTTTATACCTCCGTCTACTCTATATTACTTGGTTATTCAGAAATTGTTTGCCTATTCATATATCTGATAAGTAATATGTATTATGCTCTTCAAACTTTCTTGTAATACCTCTCCCTAGATCTAGGTTACATTGATTTTAACCTTATCTTGGTAAATGACGTAAGCTGTTGATCTATGCCCAGTCTCTACCAGATTGCTTTCCAGTTTTTCCTACCTTTTTTTTTTTACCCAAATAAAGAATTCACATTCCAAAACTTTATAGAGTCAAATACAAGTTTATAAATTACAAGTTGATTTGCCATTCTAAATTTCATGTTTGCTCTTTTCATTTAATCTACTGTCTGTTTCTTAGGTGCTACTAGACAGCTTTGATAATTACTAAATTATAATGTAGTTTAATATATGGTGCTGCTAAACCTTTTCCCTTTCAATCTATTTTTATAAGTTCCTTTGATATTCTTGACTTTTTGTTCTTCCAGATGAATTTTGTATTTATTTTATTTCTCTAAAATATTTTTGGGTAATTTAATTGGTATGGCATTGAATATAAATTCATTTAAGTTAAATGATCTTTTTTATTACGTTGGCCCTATGTACTCATCAACCATATTTCTACAAATATTTAAATGTAATTTTATTTTTATAAAAGTGCCTTTATAAGAAAAGTGTAGTTTTGCAAAAAATAAAGGAGCAAAATGAAAGATGCAAAGTTTTCTATTTTTTGAACTGAATAGTTACATATCTCAAATAAGTTAGAAAAGGACTAATTTTTATTAAAGAAAAAGCAAATATTAACAAATGTATGTTTGGAAGACAGTTTTCATATGGGGTTTGAGCAATTTGAGGTAGAAAATGAATTGTGGCATCAACATAAAAGTTTAAATGATTTTTCAAAGAATTCATTTGTATGTGAAAATTTTCATGGTTTGATGGTTGGATGAGAGAAAATATTTTGTTAATTAAAAACTTTTTCAAGGACCCAGAATGTGACCTTGTTCCATATTAAGAATGGAGAGAAGCAGGGCACTCTGGAGTGTCATCATATTTGCATGTAGCTATTTTAAGACAATAGAGTAAAACTAAAAAATAAAGAGAGAAAGAAGTTACATGACCATTTGGCAACTGTGGGATGAATAAAAAAGGGAAGTTAATTCTATAAGATAGATTTATTGAGTTATTATTTCATAAGTGAAATGTGAGTCACTAAGAGCCCTGTAGGCTTTGTTTTAAGACAATGAGCATAGAGGAAAGTAAGAGCATAAGAGGAATGGTAAGGGCATTAAACAATGGCCAGGATGGGATGGAGCCAAGGTGTCTAAGAAAAGGTAAGAACTTATCTGAACTCTCCTGGAAAACCCTCTGAAAACCTTGAAGTAACTACCCCCCAAAATTCTGGAGTGGCAAAACCAAAAAAAGGATGATGTGAAACAATTTTTCAAATAAATACAACTTAAAGAGCAGCCTGGGCCACAGCAAACCAAGAATAGACTTTGAGAGTGACTGAAACAGCAGCAGTAGTAGCTGTTTCCAGAGTTCTCAGCCCACATATGATAAGGCATAGAGAAACTGATGAGAAGGAAATTGCAGGTGTCCCTTTCCTGGAATCAGGGGCAGGATTTTGTTGCTTTGCCCATCCTCAGATCCAGGTTGCAGTTCTGGGTTGCAGTCCCAAAGCAAGGAGGAGCAATAGCATGGTACAACTTGCTGCCATAGTGGAATGAGGAACTTTGTCATAGTTCTAGAATAGGAAATAGTCCTTGTGGTTGCTCGCAGACTGAATCACAACCCAGGAAAACAGTAAACACAATTTTTTAGATCATATTACCTTGGAAGAAGAGAAAATATTACTTTTCACTTGGATTATCTCTGAAAACAGCAGCTAAAGCCTCTGAACTTGGGACATCTACCCTGTAAACAGAGCCTCACTTCAGCTAAATTTAGCAAAATTTAGCAAAAATAAAAGTCAAGAAATAGGCTTGAAAAATCAGGAAACAACATAAAAAAATTCTGATTGCATTAAGTTTATATTATGAAAAGGAAGATTAAAACACATACTCAGAAGAAGACAGCAAAATCAAAACTCCTGCATCCAAAACCTTAAAGAAAAAACAAGTTGCATTAGTGTAAGGCCATGGAAGAGTTCCAAAGGATTTTGAAATTCAGTGAGAGAGTATAATGGTAATTTAAATAGGGAGATTTTTCAATTTCATTAATAGGGTCATGGGACCTGTCTGGGTCACAAGGAAGTCTGAGTCACATGGAGGCTGTAGTGGGAGGAGTTTGCTGAGTAGGTGGAACAAGAAGAGGTGGAGCTAGAGCAAATCTTAAAGGAAATTATTCAGAGTCTTTTCAGAGCAAGGAAGAATGCAGGCAAGCAGGCTACTGGTTAGTGAGAGTGATTTTGTTTAAGGGAAACCTGCTTGTGATTTGTAATGTAGCTGGTTTGTGGGAGATCTAGCAGGGGAAGGCTTGGGGATGATGTTGTTCTCTGCATTGTTATTGTATATAGATTTTTGTTACTATGATGGATTTGGCTTTTTGGTGTCTGAATCAATGTTTTGGTTTAGTCTTCCATGTGTAGAGTCTCACAATTGCACCAGGATATTCACAGCCACCATAGGCACTGCAAATGTGGCAATGGGGCTGCAAATGTGGCAATGGCATAACAAATGGAAATAAGGATGCAGTCACAAAATATCAGACCTCTATTTGGAGACTGAATGGCAGAGGAGACAGAGCAAGAGCTGAATATCCTAATATGGGAGTATTTGCCTTATTCCTCTGTAGCAAGAGAATGGAGTAAAGGCACCAGAGTTTGTAAAAACTCAGAACCAATGTTATAGAAGGGAGAACCCAGAGACATGTTTGCAGTGAATACCAGTAGAACCAGGGAAAGAAATATCACGGTTGTGTAGGAGAGGCTGGGCCTTGTTAACAAGCTGTCAAATTATATGTAAAAGCAGACTCAAGCTGTTGGAGGAGAAGGCTGAGATGGAAAAGGAGTTGACTGGTTTGCAGGAGAGACTTTTTATGCTCCAGTACTCAAATATGCCTTTAAAAGAGCAAGCTAGAGAGTCTCAGGTGGTAGAAAAAGCTGAAGGTAGTTTAGCTCACAAGAAGAAGCAACAAAGTAACCAGAGACAGAATGTGTAGTCAGTTTGGCAGACAGAAGAACAACAGGAGAGTTAAGAGGGGGTATGCAGTGTTTGGGGAGGTAAATAAAGATTTTACTCAGTGGGAGGTCACAGGTATTTTGAGTTCATTAACCTAAAGAATAGGGGAATCATTGGTGTCTTGAATGGTGAGAGTCAGTGAAAAAAATAAGTCTCCTTGAGAGAGAAGAGTTAATAGCCTGAAGATTCAAAGTTAGAATGGATTAACAAGACAAGACTTGTTTATCGCTCTATTTGAGAGCAGGAGCAGATTTTGGAAGAATAGATAATATTCCACCTAATGAACTATATAAAATATAGTGAGGAAAGAGGCTTGAAATTAGACTGATCAGGGACATGAGAATTATCCCTGTGAATCCTCCTAAAATATTATATCCAAGTTCATCACACCTGCAGGGAGAGTGGTAAATTGTCCAGGTCCCAGCTCAGATTAAAGAAAATATACTTCTAACCAGAATGATGACCTCAAAACTGGAAGTTGTATTTCACAAATCAGAATTGTGCTAGGCTATTCATGGCTGCTATAGACATTGCGAGTATTGCATTTTTGCTACAGAAATGTACAAGGAAAATTGGAAGAGAAATGGGACTGAATCAAGAATATTGTGAAAACAGAATCATCATCTGGTTAGAGAAGCCCCCAAAATACTGAAGAAAATAACAGCTTAGAACTCAGAATATAACAAAAGGTGAAAGAAGGTACAAAAATCCAATTAAGAGAAAAATATTTTGACAAGCAGAATTGGCCAAATGGAAAAGGAGGCATAAAAGCTCACTGAAGAAAATAATTCCTTAAAAATTTGTATTGAACATACAGAAACTAATGGCACTATGGGATAGTCATAAAACAAAACCTAAAAAATGAAAAAAAGGAAAATAATGTGATATATTATTTATTACAATGGAGGGAAAGGTGGGGATGTGAAAGAATATACTTGTATCATACTCTCATTGCTTTTGGTTCAAATGGAATAATGCACACACTCAATTAGGTATGGAAATCTAACTTACCTTACAGAAAAAATATGAGGGGAAGAGGATAGGGCAAAAGGGAAGGATATGCACATTGAAGGGATTGGGGGAAGCAATAGTCAGAAGGAAAACACTTTTGAGGAAGGACAAGGTGGAAGGAGAGTGAGAACAGAATAATCAGAAGGGAAATAAGATGAAGGAAAATACAGTTAACAATCAAAACTATGAATAACATTTTTGAAATAAGTTTCTTTTCATCTCTCAATCATGTAGAGAACTGACTCACACCCATGGGAATAAAAGCCATTCCTTACTTGATAAATGATCAGAAAATGTGAATGCTTCTTAGATGAAGTGAGCAAAGGCTTTTATGGTACATAAGAAATTGTTGTAAATCACCATTGATTAGTGAAATGTAAGTTGAAACAGTTTGAGGTACTACCTCCCAGCTATTAGATTGTCTTATAAGAGAGAAAAAGAAAATGGCTATTGTTGGAAGGGATGTCTTAAAATGTACTGTTTGTAGAGTTGTGAATTAATTCAACCTTTATGTTGAGCAAGAAGGTATTATGCCCAAAAGACTATAAAACCAGCCTACCCTTTTACCAACAATACCACTATAAGATCTAAATCAGAAAAGTTTAAAAAACAAACAAAAAGGGAAAAGAGCTATATGCCTAAAAATATTGATAGCTGCCCTTTTCTGGTAGCAGGGGCTTTGAAATTGAGGGAATGCCCATGAATGGAATAAAAGCTGAAAAATTTGTGGTATATGATTGTGATGGAATACTATTGTTCTATAAGAAATCATGAGTCCTCAGAGAAACCTGGAAAGACTTGCATTAAATCATACAAAGTGATAAGAGTAGAGCCAAGAGAAAAATGTATGCAGCAATAGTAATATTTTGAGATGATTATCACAGAATGACTTATTTATTCTCAGCAATACAATGATTCAAAACAATTATGAAGGACTTATGGTGAAAAATGCTATCTATCTCCAAAGAAATAATTGATGAGATCTGAATACACATTGAAGCAAATGTTTTTTTTAGCTTCCTTTATTTTTTTTTGCTGTTTTTCTTTTAATTTTCCTCTGTGCTTTCTTCTACAACATGAGTAATATGGAAGTATATTTTGTTTGACTACAGATATATAACCTATATCAAATTGTTTGCTTTCTCAATAAGGTGTGTGGGATGGGAGGGAGAGAATTTGGAATTCAATTTTTAAGATAAATGTTAAAAATTACTTTGAAATAAAATTGGGGCAAGAAAATATCAAAAATAAAAAAATAATGATTTCGAAGAGGTATGCAGTGCAGTTCCTTAAAGCTTTCATTTCAGCAAGTGAATGCTTATGACTGTAACATTTATTCCACTCCTGGATTTGCTTCTCACCTTCCAAATTTTGAGAACTTGCCCCTAAATGGATGTCTTCCATCCCACCCAAAGTTTGTGGTTTCCATTTGTGTGTTGTCTTCTTTCACTGAAGGGAAGGCAGTAGTTCTCTTTTTTGTTTACTTTTTCTTTTTCTTTTTCTTCCTTCCTTCCTTCCTTCCTTCCTTCCTTCCTTCCTTCCTTCCTTCCTTCCTTTCTTCCTTCCTTCCTTTCTTCCTTTCTCTTTCTTTCTTTCTTTCTTTCTTTCTTTCTTTCTTTCTTTCTTTCTTTCTTTCTTTCTTTCTTTCTTTCTTTCTTTCTTTCTTTCTTTCTTTCTTTCTTTCTTTCTTTTTTGTATTCCCAATGCTTAGCACATTATATTTTGTGTAGTAAATATTTAGAAAGTTCTTGTTCCCTTACTGCTGTTCAGCTGGACAATGCAGAGAATATCCTGGTGAATAAAAGCTGACCTCTATTGCTAAGTACTTTGCCAGTTATCTCATTTGATCCTCACAATAACAAATTGAAAAATGAGATAAAAAGAAAGAAAAAAAGAGCTTTATGATGAAGAAATTTTATGTAAACAAGAAAATTTCTGCCTCACCAACCTCACCAGAGCTGCCTTCATGTCCTTGTTCCTCAAACTGTAGATGGCGGGGTTTAGAGTAGGGGGCACCACAACATAGAAGACAGACACCAACAAGTCAAGCACAGAAGGGGTCTCAGAGGTGGGTTTTACATGAGCCACAAAAGCACTTGTGAAAAATACAGTGGTCACAATGAGGTGAGGCAAGCATGTGAAGAATGCTTTGGACCTGCCTTTTGTCGATGGCATTCTTAGAACAGTGGAAAAGATGTAGACATAAGAGAAAACAATGAAGAAAAAACAGCCAAGATGCAAAATTGTAGTTGCAACAGTGGTTCCAATTTCAGCCAAATTTGTCTGTGAACAGGAGATTTTGAGCAAATGAGGGATCTCACAGAAGAACTGACCAAGTACCTTGGCTTTACAAAAGGGTACAGAAAAAGTGCTGACTGTGTGCATGAGTCCTGAGAGACTCCCATTGATCCAACAAGCAGCTGCCATTTGCACACAGGCTCCTCTGTTCATGATGGTCTCATAGTGCAAGGGACGGCAAATGGCTGCATATCGATCATAGGACATCACTGTCAGCAGAATCAGCTCAGTACAGGCAAAAAAAATAATACAGTAAGTCTGGATAGCACATTCAGGGATAGAGATGGAGTTGTTGTGGGTCAGAGAGATGAAGATGGACTTAGGTACTGTGACAGAGATGTAGCAGAGATCTATGAAAGACAACTGCCTCAGGAAAAAGTACATGGGAGTTTGAAGGTGCTGGCCAATGGTCGTGACAAGGATAATGAGCAGATTTCCCATCAGGGCTGCCAGATAAATCAGAGAGAAAAGCACAGCATGTAAGATCTGTAGCTCCCAGAAATCAGAGAAGCTCATGAGTAGGAAGGTTGTGATGATTGTGTGATTGGCCATTGCCTTCCTAGGGATACATTAGAAGAAATAGGAAGAGATCAGAGAGTCATTGAGATATAACTCTGTGTACTAGCAGAATAGTGAGATTTATTTTTAAACTCAAAGCATTGAAAGGGAGAGCCACCTCCTAGGTCATCTTTGATGACCTTTTGCCTTCTTATGGGCTTCATTTTGGATAAAGGAATAAATCTTCTTCTGAACCAGCTCCTCGCTGAAGATGTGTACTGGCTATTACCAGGCAATGTTGGAGTGTTGGTGACTTCTTCCTTCCAGTCCAGTTCAGTCTCATTTTAGATTCACTTTGCAAAAGAGAGAGATACAAAAAAGGGAGAATCCCTGTAGAGAGTAAATCAAATGGCCTTTCAGGTAAGATCTTTGACTAGAGAAGGAGAATGGAATGTAAGGATGTTGAAAACCAGAGCATAGAGGCCATATCTACAAAATATTAGGGTGCACAAATAGAGGAATAGTGAGTGTCCAGAGAAAGATTTTCAATCTTGATAAGAGTTCATCTCCACAGCATTTTGTTCATCTATAGGCATCACAATGCTGTATAGGAAAGGCTACAAAAAAATTGGAGAGTACTTAGAGACCAACTTCTATGAATTCAAAACCACTTTTTATGGAAACACAGATATTTAAACAGCACTTTAAGGTTCAAAAAGCAGAATAAAGGAAGAGAAGATATTAAGGGAAGGGAATAAGCATTTATATTCTGCCTACTATGTGAGAGACATTGTATAAAGTCCTTTATTTTTTTTATTTTTTTCCCTTTCCTCCTTCCTTCCTCTTCTCTCTCTCTCTGTCTCTCTCCTCTCTGTGTCTCTGTGTCTCTATGTCTCTGTCTCTCTCTGTTTATCTCTCTCCTTTTACCAATATTATCTTATTTGTTCCTTACAATCACTCTGAGAGGTAGGAGATAATGTCACCATTTTACTGTTGAGTATACTGAGACAAACAGAATATAAGTGACTTGCCAGCATTCCAAAGCTAAAAAGTGTCTGAAGTCAAATTTAAATTCATATATTTCTGATTTCAGGTCAAGTTGCCATCAACTGCCTCAGGTTTTTACTCTTTTCCAAGCACTACTAAATGCTGAATATTATAAATATAAAAACACCAAGACAGGCCCTCTTCTCAAGAAGCTTGTTTCTTCTGAATAACCAGGAGAGAGATCATACATAGAACAAAGAGTTTCACTTCAGACCAGAAGGAAAGGTCTGAAAATTCTAAGCTTACAATAGCAAGATGGAGGAGTGCTTAGGATACACTAGCAGGTCAGATAGTGGTACCTTCAGCAGGTAGAGGGACAGGAACTATGTCTTGGCCCATTGATCCTCCATTTCACTGGAAGAATTACATTTGATTATTTCCAGAACATGAAAGAAATATGAATAATCCCCCCAGACTTCCTGACTGGCTGGTTCCCTGAGGGCTGGGCAGCCCCTGGGTTTGTTGGAAGCTCATTTCATAAATTACCTCATTTTATCCCCAAAAGTACCCTGAGGAACATAGCGATATAGGGGTGGGGCAGGGGTCCCTAAAAGATACTATAGAGATGAGAAGAGTGAGACTCATTACATTTAAATGACTTATTCAGAGTCACATAGCTAAAATAATGTAGAGGGAGAATTTGAACCCAGGTCTTTCTTAATCAAATCCCAGTACTTACAGAAATAATAAGATTTCATTATTGGAAAAGATACCAGAAGATATCTAGTTCAAACCACACAGGTCACCTTGTCTCTATCCGAACATTTCTACTGAGGGGAACCCTGCTACTTCCTGGGACAGCCCTTTCCACATTAGCATTGCTTTAGTTTTTAAAAAGGTTTTGTTTGTCTGTGGTATCAGATGAACCTCTGGATTCTCCCTTCCCCCACTGCTTCTAGTTTTCCTCTGTGAGAGAAGGAAGTCAAATCCTTGTTCCAAATGTCAACCTTTTAAAAATCTGAGCACAAGTTCTCATCTCCTCACATCATACTTCTCCAGGCTGTACAACCCTAGTTCTTTCAACTGATCTTATACTTTGGGCTCAGAGTCCTGTATTATCTTAATTTCACTCCTTTGTAAATTCTCCAGCTAATTAATCTCTTTGTAAAACTTGAGTACATGAAGTTCCAGGTGTTGCCTAATCAGGGTATAGTATATAATGGAAGAAATAACCTAGAAGCCTAATCACAGAGACTAGTGCTTCCTGTTCCACCAGAATAGCCTACTCTCTGTATGGGAGGCCATTAAAATTGTGCTTAAGCATGTGAACCACTATCATTTATTAAACTGAGAGTACAGCTCAGAGCATTTCTATGTTGTAAATAACTGTCCAACATGGCAGCCCAGGAGGTACTAAATAAAACCCCTCCCTAAAGGGGTTAAATTAGAGACTGAGTGATGAAAAGAATAATTCTCATTCAGGAACAGTGGGAACAGGAAGTGTTTTGTGAAGTTTGCGAAGTCACTTGTAACTTTATATTGTATTTATATAATTATTACATTTTATTTCTGTTTATGTCATTCTAATCCTTGAATTCATTTTCTTCCAGTTGCCTCATTAAGCTGGGCTTGCACCAATTTCACAGTAGGGAAATTTCTTACTCCCATTTTAGTAAGAGTGACTCAGTTTGATAGCATAATTGTAGGTACAGAACAACTCATTTGTTAATTAAAAAGAAGCAGAGGGGGCAAGAAATGATTTTATATCTAACCTATCAGTCAAAGGTGAAAATGTTTAAAAAATACTTGTCAATGATTCTCCTCTTATTATTTGGACAAGAAAACCAATGAATCTATCACAGCAGTCACCAATAGAATTTTGTACTGATGTTATCAGACTGAAAAATGGAAAGATGAGGTGGAGTGAGGCAGTTTCAGAGGAGTGGAGAGGGTAGTTTTCATGAGGTCATCAGGGAGGAAATACACCATGAATATCACAGAACACTGACTTGCCTTAAATCAGTATGGATGGGTCATAAGGAATACATTTGACAGTTGAGGGAATGGGTATCTCTCTATTACTTCCTCACAGAGCAATAAACATTGCTATAGTACTCAAATTCACTCCTAGATATACCAATATGGAGAGACAAACTACATGTTTCTGCCAATGGAAAATACAATATAATGGGCCAATGGAAAATCAAAATTTCATCAAGCAACTGAGAGGTTAGAAAATCCATCAGGCAATAAAATAGTTCTCAAATGTGGCCTGGGCTCTGAAAGGAAAAACTGTCACAATCACTTGTTACCATCAGGAAGCAATTGGGCCATCAAGTGGATTGTCTTGCCATACTCTGACTTGGAGGGCACACTCACACAGTGGAAGGTTCAGTTCTTAAAGTAACATGAAAGAATACCTAATAATCACCTGGACAGCTTCCAGAGGAGGCTCATGGGAGGAATGACTGAAAGAGCTAGACAGGTTTATCCTGGAGAGGGACAGGGATATATTCAGGGAAGAAAATGTTAACTGTTCAAGTACTTGCACAGTTATAGGATGCTGGATAGATTGATCTAATTCATTTTTGCCCTCACTGAAACACTCAGGGACAATAGGTGAGAGTTAGAAAGAGGCAGGTTTAGGCTTGATGAAAGAAAATAAGCACAATAGCAGCAGCAGCAACAAAAAATCTGTACCATTCTAATGGAGCTATGTACAGACATAATGGGCTTGTGCTTGCTATTAGAGATTCTCCCTCAGTTGAAGTTTCCAAACAAAGGTAGGCTGGATACCTACCTATTAGGGACATGGTGAAAAGGAATTCTTGGCTAAATGTCCCCAAAGACATTTAGTCTTAATTCAGCTCTGATTTTCCAGAATTCTGAATCATGTAGGGAGGGTAGCCTCCAGATGCACTTTCTAAACCTTCCCTCCAGCCTCATCACCATCCAGAGACCTCTTCCCCACCAGGTGTCCACACCTTTATAATTTCTTTGTTTCTTGTTCCACAGGGAATGCAATTTGCCCAACACATTCAAGAGAAGGTTTTAGACACATGAAACGCTAACGCTATCAAAACTTACATTTGATAGGAAGGTATCTGAAGAATCAAAATCCCAGAATGTGAGAGTGGGAAGGAACTTTAACAGTCTTCCAGTCTCACACATGCACCAAAGAAATTCCTAACATAATATACCACACAAATGGTTGTTTAACCTCTACTTGGAGGCCTCCATGGAGGGGATGCTCAACACCTCTAGAACCACTATGCTCTACTTTGGGACACTTGGATTATTAGGAAGTTCTTTCTGACATGGGTCTGTTTGCAATGTCCCTCATTGCTCCTAGTTCTGTGCTCTGGCATCAAAGAGAGCAAGTCTGATTCTTCATACCTGTAACAGGTCTTCAAATATTTCAACATAGGTTTCATTTCCTGTCTCCCTCTGCTGCCTTACTCCAAGTCTTCTCTTCCCTAGGACTAAAATCCCCAGTTCGTTCAAATAAGCAGACATTAAGTCAAGGGATTCTTACACAAGGCCCATACACCTTGAAAGGGAAAGGTTGAAAAATTTTGTGGGGTCTGTAAACTTGAATAGAGACTAGAATGTCTCTAACTGAAATTTAGCATCTCCTTCAATAATTTAAAAACTGCGTTGCAAGTAGAGAGATTCAAAGGTTTTGCCAGATTGTCCAAAGGGTGCAAGACACACACACACACACACACACACACACACACACACACACACACACACACACATTCAGTCCCTGGATTAAAAAAAAGAAGGAAAACAAATAACAATTACAGAATTCCTTTCATTGAAGGAATTGAGGGGGATTTGTGGATTATTTTCCCCAAGTCATGCCCCATTTTACTTTTACTCTGCTGACCTGAGAGCAATGAGTCAGTTCATTAATACAATGGGTAAATGTGCTTGGCTTAGAATCAAGATGACTTAAGTTGAAATTATAACATATAAACACTTATGTGTGTGTGTATGTGTGTGTGTGCAAATGTGTGTGTACATAGATACATTTTTAGCTGTTTGACCCTTGGCAAGTCACTTAATCACTCCCAGTCTCAGTGACCTCATCTATAAAATATAAATAATATTAGCACCTATCTTCCTGTGTTGTTGTGAGAATTAAATGAGATCTCACCTGTGCTGTGTTTTGGAACCCTAAAGTGCTATAGAAATGCTAGTTATCATTAATTGTTTATTACCACAACTATAATTACTGTACCAAGATGGTCATTCAGAGGACCAGAGACATATGTGACTCAGGCTGCATTTAAGCACTCCCCACTTCATTACTAAACATTGCTTTTTATAACTTTGTACTGAAAAGGTCAGACAACACTTGCTTGAACACTGGCTTTGGAGGAAATAAGACTCAAATTTCAAATTTGCCTCAGATACTGGATAGCTATCTGATGTAGAGAAAGGCACATAACCTTTCTGAGTCTCCATTTCCCCATTCATCCTATGAAAATAATAATACCAGTAATGACTACTCAAGTGAAATAATACATGGAAAGTATTTTTTAAACCTTTAAATAAATATAAAGTAAACCATGAAGTTGTTATGAATGCTTGCATGGTCAAAGGACATTAACAGATCTCAAAAGAAGTGCAAAATCCTTAGGAAGGAAGATGGTTCCACATCTTTCATAATAAGAAGAGTGCAGATTAAAATCATATTTAGGTTTACCACCTACCCATGAAAATAGCAAAATTGAAAAAGATGGGAATAATTCATTTCAGAAAATTTGGTGAAGCGTTCCTAACCTTCAAGGAAGCAATTTATAATTAGGGTAGGAAAATGCCCGCTCTAACCCAAAGGTCCCCCAGTTGGCATAGATCTGAAAGGCGGTCAGTGACACGCAGGAAGTTTATATCAATAAGATAATATTGATAGCAGCAATTTTTGTTGTTGTTCCTTTTTTAGCAATGAAGTAAAGATAAGGTAGATGCCCATCAGTGGTGGGAATATTTGAACATATGTTTGTATATGAATAGATTAGACCAGTAAATGCAGTAATAAAGGGTGACTCTGTGAGATGGGAAGACTTACATGAAAAGACACAAGGTGTGGTAATTAAAAAACTGCCTCTCTGAAAAAAAGGACTCATGACAAACCTCAAAGTTTAATCTGCATTATTAGGATTTTATCCAATCCTTTTAAAATTATATTCAATCAGTCAATGAATATTTATTATAAAACATGAACCCAGCCCTGGTTTGTAGTATTGACTGATTTCTGAGATGGTAATGCTCACACTGAAATTTCCCCAATTGCCTCCTAAGAGCCATTTTATGCAGATCCAGACAATACACCTCTGGAGAACAATATGCATGATAATTCCCTACAATGATGTAAATAGAAAAAATGGTGACCACAAATAGAAATACTAGAACTGGAAGAATCAAACTTCTTGAGAAAAGAAGAGAAAATACACGTTCTTCTTTTTTGTAGAGGAAAGATTGATGGATGTGGACCGCTACCTACATTTCTAGAATACACTTATATTTGGTTTATTTTCCATACTAGTCTCCTTCAAACTTTTCTCTGGCCACTTCCCTTGTTCATTCTTCCTTCTTTGTTTCATGAAATAGCTCTCTAGGGAGGGAAGAAAGAAGGGCTATATCTGAAGATGGCTATATTTAGAGATATTAAAAACAAACAAAAAAATCAATAAAATAAATAAAAAACAAATCACTAGAAATGTTTACTGGTACTACACAACTAAATAACATTAAATATATCAACTACAGGTATATTATGAACATTCTCCTAATTGATGTGGAAAACATGGTGAACCAAGAAGAGTTTGAAGGGTACTTCAGAGTACTTGGGGCAGAACTCATCTCTGGTATCTACTACCTGTATGAGCTCATTTTGCCTCTTTGTGTCTTAGGTTTTCATCTGCAGCATGAAGATTGATACATTGATCTCATAGGTCCTGGCCAGGTGTAGAATTTTTCTTCTATTTTAAGGGTAAGAGGGTTGATTAAACCAATCAATCAATTCTCCAACTCCTTTAGGAAAGCTAGTTGGGATGGAGTAGGGTGGGGTGATTACCTCTGGGGTCCCTTTTAGTTCAAAACTACTTAATCTAATTTTGAAGTGGTGTTGGTTGAATGAATGTCATATCCAGAAGTCAGTAAAAAGTCAGCATTTCAGTCCTTTCTGAAGTGACACAATTGACATTTTCACTTAGAATATTGGAATTGTATCAGGCATGTCTATGTCTAATATTTATGGTTTTAATTCCCTTAAGTTCAGCAAACATAAAAGTCTCCATGGCCTTCAAGTGCTTTGTTCTGGGTGTGAATTCATTAGTTTTGGGAACTCATGATAAGGAATACCTCCAGTAATGCAAATCTGCATATGTTCTGTACCTTAAGAGTTTTCAAGAGTTGTCTGAGTTGCTGAGAGATTAAATGACCTCCTCAGGTTCACCAGCCAGTATGTCAGAGATTTGAATTCTGGTTGTAGAGACCACAAAATATGCCCTCTGTCCCATACATCACTTTGCTCGAGTTTATGATCTATTAAAATCTTTGTGTGAGCTAATCCTATACCTTCAGTAGTAGGAAGAAACACACTATGAAAAATGTCATCATACTTCATTTTCCCTAGTCAAATTGCTAGTAAAAAGGAAAAAGAAAAAAAGAATAAATACTGAGAATTATGAGAATTAGCTCAGATTCTTCACTTAATTGGCAGACTAATCTTACTGTGGTGCTCTGAGAGAGCAGAGCTATCATTTCTACTCACCTTGCAAGTTGAGAAAATAATGTGGCATGAAGAAGCTATGGAGTATCCAAGCAGAGAAGTCACTGGGAACTTCTGAGACAGTTCAATGAGCATTCTGTCTTGTCCCTAAGAGAAATCTTTCAAAGATTAGGGAGCTAACCTTTCTCTGCTCCTAGACTTTTGTCATCTTTACTCTTAAGGGGCTGAAAAATGACCTCTTTTTTGTGCTTTAAATATTTTCATTTCTTTTTTTATAGCATAACAAATTGTTCAGGGACAGATTTCTCAAAGTGAAAAATATAGCCTTAAGGGGCCTAGGGCTCTGATTAACCTCAATAGGTTGCATTTCTTGCCTTTGTGATCACATCATCTTAGACATGATATGGGATTGGGGAAGGACAATTACTATTCCAGCTATACCCCTGCCATTCCACTGCATTATCAAGGAATGGTCCCCGATCACTTCTCCCTGATAGGGATGATAGAAGTAGTTAATAAGGTAATTTTGAGGAAACACATTTATCAAAAAGGGGGGATAAGCTCATCCTAATACTGAAGTTTTATTTGGACCCTGGTCTGACTCATTTTGCCACAAAGTCAGTATAGAAATTATGGTAGGACTTCTATTAAATATTTAAGAAAATCAACATGGGTAATTTATTCTAGCTAGAAATATGGGTATGCCCTCAAAATGTATGTACTGTCTTCTGAAATTCCTGGTGAGAGAAAAGATTATTAATCATCAATGACTTGGGGAGACAAAAGTATCACATGTGTGAAAAAGTCATTGGTTCGGTGGAGATGGGTGGTAGAGTAGGGGAGGGGAATGAATGTATTAAAACGAAAGGTAAGGAGGAGAAAAGCTGTGAAGAGTTTTGAATGGAAAATAAAGAACTTTGTAACTGATCACAAAAGGAAGCAGGGATAATCGCTGTTTATTCAATAGAAGATTTAAATAATCTAAGTTGATGAAAAGCACCTTGAAAACCAAATGGGAGATAGTGAACCAGACAGGAAGCCCAAGAGGTGGGAAAGTTTGAAATAGCAATGTTGGTAAATGAGTGATGAGGCAAAGCATAGAAGAAATATTGTAAAGTTGGGAGCAATACGTGACAAAAGCTGAAGTGAATAAGTGAGGAGGTGAGAATAACAGGTAGATTGTGAGCCTGGGTTACTAGGAGGATAGTGGTGGCTCCCTAGGAATAGGAGAATTTGAAAGGGAGAGAGCTTGTCAGGGAAAAATAATAAGTTCAGTTATGGATAAATTTGAATGCCAGTAGGATAATCTCAAAAGAAACCTGAAAGAATGAGAAAGAAAGATATCCTGAGGGTGGGAAGGGAAAGAATAGGGAAAAAAAAAACAAGGAAGAGTTCTTATAATGAAGGATAAAATGAGGGAAAGCAAAAATGCTTGAACCACACTCTCATGTGAACTGGCTCAAAGAGGGATATATGCACCCACATATAACTATGTGTTTGTGTGAGTGCGTGTGTGTGCATGTGTGTGTGTGTGTGTGTGTGTGTGTGTGTGTGTGTGTGAAGCAATTATTGGCACAATGAATAGAAAACCAGGCCTGGAATCAGGAAAACCTGTCTTCCTGATTTCACATCTATCCTCAGACATGTACTAGCTGTGTAATAATCATTTAACTGTTAGCCTCAGTTTGCTTATCTATAAAAACAAGCTGGAGAAACAAATAGCAAACCACTCCAGTATCTTTACCAAAAAGAAGCTAATTAAAACCACCACCACTACAAAAACAACACCAAACCACTGCAATGGGGTCACAAAGAGTCAGACAGGACCGAAAAATCACTACAACACAAATACACATGCATGCATGCACTCACACACACACACATGCACTCTCTCACACACACGGGAAATAAAAAAAGAAAGAGGTTAAAACAAAAGTAGGGTGATAAGGAGGATATATTAAAGAAAATAACATTCAGGATCAGAAAATACTTTTGATAAGGGAACAAGGTAAGGAAAGAAAAGGATATGTAGAAGAGAATAGAATGGAAGGAAATACACAGTTAATAAAAATGACTGTGAAGGTGAATGGGTCGAACTCATCCATATAACAGAAACAGAGAGCAGAATGGATTAAAAACAAGAATCTAAAAATATGGTTTTAAAAAACACACTTGTAATAGAAAGACACAGAGTTTATATAAGAGGTTGGAGCAGAATCTATCAAAGACCTATAGATGCAAAAAAATATATTGATAGCAGCTCTTTTTGTGGTGATTAAGAAAGAATTGCAACCAATAAAGGTGTCTGCTTAGTTTGGGAATAGCTGAATAAGCTGTAACATATGATTATGATGAAATACTATTATGCTGAAAACAATTACGGAGATTGTTTCAGGAAAAAAACACCACCTAGGAAAACTTATATGATTGCATGCAAAATGAAGTGAGCAGAGTCGCACATGGTAACAGCAATACTGTAATGAAAACTGACCATGAAAGACAGCTATTCTGATTAAAACAATGATCCACAATTTCAAAGGACCCATGATAAAAAAAAAAATATTATCCACCTCCAGAGAGAGAAGAGATGGACTTGAAATGCAGATTGAGGCAGATTATTTTTGATTTTCTTTACTTTTATTGTTTTTCCTCACCACATGGTTAATGTAGAAATCGGTTTTGTTTGACTTCATATACATAATGGGTATTGCATTTTGTGCCTTCTCAATAGGTGGAAGAGAGGGCAGGGAGAGAGAAAATTTGGAACCAAAAATACAAATAAATAAAAGTCAACAGCCACAAAAATAAAGATCCAGTGGTTTCATTAATAGCTTGTTATTGTGGTATGTTTGTCCATCATTCTTGAAGATGACCGTGACATCAAGATGATGACGTAACTTGCAGTTGAGTTTGATGTGAGTGAGGGAAGATTGTGCAAGGTCTCTAACCTCACTTTCTTCTCCACAGCCATCTGGATCCAGTGGCCAGATATTTGTCAGGACAAGTAAAGATGGCTCTGGATGCAATGGGAGACTGATCATGTTAGTCTAAAGTCTTATTACATTCTCACTTTGAGTACGATGCAACCAATCAATGAATAGACTTGTTTAAGTAGTTACTCAAGGAATGATTCCTTAAAAAAAATCAAGCTGAGAGGGGAAGACCTTCAGGGTTCCTTGATAAAAGAAATAATTACTATTTAGTATTTGTATTCACTCTGTGGTGGGTGAATGGGGACCTGTTGTACAGATGATGAACTCCAGAGTGAATTGGGTTAAGGTTTGTTTTTTGAAAATCTAGTCAGTAAACCCAAAGGAAAAAAATAGAAAGCTTTTAGCCATGGAAGTGTACCTTCCCCTGGGTATGGCACCCCTAGGAGAGGAGAAAACCTCTCTTCTCCTCTCCTCCCATTAATAACTGTATACATCAAAGGATAGCAAAATTCCCATGATTCCATTAGTAAGTATGCACCACAAAGAAATCAAAAGTAGGGAAAAAAACCTAACTTATCCTGATTTCATAACAACATAATTTGTTGTAGTGAAAATCTGAAAAATAAAAGTTCTGTCTTTGATGATTAAGGAATAGTTCGGCAAACTCTTGGGTGTGGATGTAATGAAGCAATCTATTATACCATAAGGATTGAGAAATAACAAAAATTTCAAAGTGGGAAGTAATTTGCATGATCTGATACAATGTCAAAAATAGAAATTAGAGAACAACATACCAAGTGTCTACAGTAATATAAGTGCAAGATAACAGAATTCTGGTCAAGTACAGTGACCCACATTGGTTTGAGACGATTGAGGTCATAATGCATTTCCTCCCTTTCGGAGATAAAGTTGTATACTTATAAAGGCGGAATGGTACATTTCCAGTCATTAGCAATCACTAGATTAGTCAGTTTCTCATGTTCTTTATGTGTGAAATGACTGTTGAGAAATGGATGGTGGGTGAAACCACAATATATTACTACAGGAAATGTTAAGCCCAGAGTTGTTATGGTGAAAAGAGGAAGTCTGGTATTGTGTCAATCTGAGATATGAAAAAGAAAAGCATTTATAAGACACAATCGCAGTGTCTACTCAGCCTTGATACGTTCATCTAGATGGTCCACTGAACTCAGATATAGAGTCCACATCAGAGTAATGATTGCTTTATAAAGCCAGATAAATCAGTTATTTAGCATTCATTTATCAAGCACATTTTGAGCGCCAAGTACTAAGATAAGAATAACATTGACTTAAAGGAAATAAAAAGTGTTCATCCTTTTCCCCCTAATCTTTCTCTGCCATCTTCTGAGACATATATATTTTCAACACAGACCTGACAAACAGGCATGTAGATCTGTCAACAAATGGTCTGTCTCTATGCCAAAACTAGTTAAATCGCACATGTTAGATTAATAAATATGCAGTCAGTTGCACTGATCCTTTCTCCTATGTTTCTTCTTTTGTCTGTCTAAATTACTTCAATAAAAATGACCATTTAGTTCCTACACTGTCAGGAACAGAAAAGCACAGTTTAGTGAGAAGCATGGCAGATGTGGACTCCAAAGACCTAGGGGCAAATGCAAGTTCTACCAAGTACATGACCATGGGCAAGTCATATTATTTTTCTGGGTCTCTGTTCGGCAAAACATGAGGGAATTGGATTAGGCAATTGATATCAAACACTCAGTCTGGCAATACTCACACATGTGGCAGAACCAGATTAAAATATAAGTGGGAAATATTTAGCAAAATTCATAAAGTACAAGCAAACACAAATAACATTAAATGGCATATTTCTAAGTCAATGTGCAGCCTGCAGGTATCCCTAAGTAAGTCACTAACCTTACTCTCCATTTCTATTTGAGTTTGATGCAGGTGGTTTAGATGACCCTTTAAACCAATTTCAACTCTAAACTCCTAACATTCTATCATCTGAAATTAATTATTTCTCTAAGATCTCAGTTATGTCACCTCTAAAATGAGAGACTTGGTCAGATCATCTCAAATATTCCTCCCAGTTCCGAACCAGGACTGGAGCAAACAATGTGTCCCATAGTGTAATAGCCAAAGTATAATGATGCTAAAAGGCTTTAGTCTCTTGTTTGCTAAATACAGAATGAGAACAAAGTATTATTGTCAATTCTCCCAGATCCATAGGGGCTCATTAGTTAGCTCTCTTCTATCCTGTGTCCCACAGGGCCCCATTCCAGGCTCTGAGTGACCTGTCTCTGAGTGCTACTACATCATGAAATATTCAGACTTCCTCTTCAGTCAATCTGGAAATTAGAAGGATGGGGTAATCAGCTAATTGATCAGACTGAGATGAGGACAATTGGGATCAAATTGGAGACAGAAGGTTTGCAGACTTGACAGAAGCATTTTCACATGCCCTCCACTGCCCTAAGCAAATCCAACTGCTCTAAAAAACACACTATTCAGAAAACAGACACTTACAGGGTAGCAGGGATTTGCCTGTAATCACCTAATTTGAAAGGACAAGACCCAGGATGAAAACTGATTTGAGATCATGCATGAGTCATTTGGCTTGCAAGACAGCTGAACTCAAAGACCAACAAGCCGAGAATCACACATTGTGCCTCCAGAAAGGTGAGATTATCAGAACATGATGTTTATCCAGCTAATGATGAGTGTCAGATATCTCTCCTTGTCTGTCTTTCTGTGTCTGTCTGTCTGTCTCTCTCTCTCACACACACCCTTCAGAATTCCCTTTCATCCTTAGATCTTTCTATTTTTTCACCAGTCTTCATTAGCTTTAATTTTTCTTTGCATCCCACAGGAACTAAATGCTGAACAGATATTCACCATTTAACTCTCATAAAATTGATCTTCCTTATTAAACGGTATCTTGACAGTGTTATTGATGCAAATGCTATGAAATAACTCCTGCCATTTCATCGCCATTACTTTAAAAGAAGAGATTAAGAGCTCTCATTCATTCAAAGTGTTGGAAAGCTTTCTCCATCTATATTGTGAGCTCCTCTGCTTTCTCCTGATCACCTAAGAAATGGAGAAATTGTCCAAGACTCTGGCTCTACCTTTCATTTCTATGTTGTCCTTTGCCCAACTGAGACATTCTGATTGTTTAACTATTATCTGTCAAAGCAACACATGCACACATATATATATATATATATATACACACACATACACATACACACATAATCACAAAATTAGAACTGAAAGGGACCTTTGAAGACATCTTGTCTAATCCCCCCCATTTTATATATTTAGAAACTGAGGCACAGAAAGGGAAAGTTTTGATTAAGGTTATACAAATATTAAGTGGTAGAGCCGGGGCTTGAATATCTATCCTTTACCTCTAATTCAAGCACATTTTCTCATTATAATCTGATTTTTCAATTATCTTAAGACCCTTCACAATATGACTCCAATCAAAAGTCGTTATAGATTACTTCCATTCACAAACTCTGTGGTCCAGACAGAAAGACCTTCCTGTTTCTCACACATGGCACACTATCTTTCATCTCTGTGCCTTTGCTTCAGTTAGAATGCCCTTCTGCTTTATAACCATCTCTTAGAATTACTCCTTTTCTTCAACTCCATTTCAAACTCCTATTTTCCTGGCCTCCTTCAATACTAGCCCACTAAATTATTTTACTGATTGTATTTGTGGAATATACTGAGATGTGGCTATGCTACCTCTATGTATAGGATGTAAGATCCTCAAGGACATGGGCTTTTATACTTGTGTTTGTGTCCCCAGTTTTTTGCAGTGCCTTGCACATAGTAGGCATTTTGATAAATATTTGTTGGTTGATTGCTTGATGGAATGATCTGTTTCCCAAGCTTAATAATAGCTTTAAGAGTTGCCTCCTGGGAATCTCCTCAAACTAAAGTTATCACTATATTGCCAAAGTGATCACTTCTCAGTTTCTATTGTTATTGTTATATTTATCATTATTAATATTATATATGTATAATTGATATTCACACCATCATTCTCCTAACCACCTTGGTTCAAAATCATTGTTACCTTTGATTTCTCCCTCTACTCATCTACTCATCTAAATGATTGCCAAGTTGTATTGATAGCAACTCTGCAATATCTCTCCCATCTATTCCTTTGTAAAGATTTTATTCATTTTGTGTTCATTTGAGAGTCAGCTAACAGTCTTCCAAGTTGACACAACACACTTTCCTGTGTAGCAAAGGAAAACAATTCATCAAATCAAATGTGTACTTTCTGCAATGATAGCCCCCTACTACTCCAAGAAAAAGAGGTAGATTCATCTCCTTACTGTTCTGTAGATTCCCTCCATTCTTCTCATTTTTAACTGTCAATATCCTATTCTTCTCATGACTTCTAGGCTACAATATTACAATAATCAAATTCTCTCTACCCCCTCTTTAATTGGAAGTATAAATAATGATGAGATTGATCTCTCTTATAAAGAGACCTGATCCTGTCTAACTACATTGCTAAAGCAAAAGAAAACTAAACAAAATAAACAAGAAAAAAAGCTTTTAATTCCCTCTGTATAACAGAATAAAATCTAAACTGCTCACTTTGGCTTCAAAACCTTCCACATTATGGCCCAGTTTATTTTAGAATTATCTCCCACTTTCACTTTATAATATGATGGAGTATAATGTAATTCACCAAAATTACAAAACTCATCACGTCTCAACTTCACTTTGTGATTCCTTGTCTGTGGACCTTTGCTCATACTTGCTCCTTTGTTTTAAAATAACAGTCACATGAAAAATCCTCCTATTACAATCCTGTCCATCCATTAAAATCTCTTCTTTGTCCAGAAGAAGTTGATGCAGACTTCCCCAGAAGCAGAGATCTGATCTGCAATGTAGTATCTTCCCAGATCTTTAGAAATCTCTGCTTGGCATCCAAAGCCTTCTGTAATCAGGCACAGCCCTGCCTTCCCTGGCCTATTCCCCTCCATGTATTTTGTGTACTTTTACTTGAGCCCAGTCCTTACATTTTCCAATCACTTTCCCAACTCAGCTGCTTTTTTTCTTAAACCAACACAGTCCTGCCATATTCTCCATTAACTATTGAGAGAACTCTTACCAATTCCTTAAAATCCAAATCAAGTGCCAACTCCTCCAGGATATCTTGTTTGGTTCCTCGTGAGGAATTACTCAACGCTTTTGTAGTTCACCACACACTGCCTTACCTTTGTATTCATTTCTCCTGTATTATTTCATATTAAGCTGTAACAGTAAGCACCCCAACATACATAGAGGGACCTGCTACTACAGGGTCTTAGATCTGCATTCATAAAAAGAAAGCATCTTTCAGGGAGTTAACAATCACTTTAATCAAGCACAGGTATCAGAGAAAAGCAAAATCAAAATTTCAGAAAAGTCAAAAATAAATCAACAGAAAGTACTTCCAAACTGCCTGACCATTACATCCATGCATGTCTGACCATTACATGTATACACAGTTACTAGAGAGGGAAGCATCAACTTCTGGGTTTTCCAAGGGTGGGATGGTCCTTAACTGCTTCCCAGAGTCTCTCTGGGCAAAGAAACACTTTCAATCAGTAAGCCCCAAAGTAAAACCTCACCTTCAGAGGATTTATATAATTTTTAGAGCCAGAGGGCAAAACCCTCTGAACCAGGGCATAAATAGAAGTAAAAAAGGTACTTGGGACCCTCCTACAAAACAACTCTCCTAATCAAGCTCCTCATCAATGTGTGGGAGAGATCCTTCCCAATCACATTATTCAGTCAGAGATGTTTTTACTAAAACAAAAACAGTAAAAGATCCCAATTTGATTGCCCTTACATAAGTGAGTAAAGTGGAATGGATAGAATAATGGCTTCAGACAAAGGAAGACTTGAGTTCCAATCCAGCTTTTAATGCATCCTGGGGATGTGATCCTTGGGGAAGTCACTTTTCCTATCAGTATTACAGGAAACTCTCCAACAGTGAAGATGGCAGATTGCTTTGGTAGAGGGCATTTCTTCATCTAGGAGTTCCCTTTTCCAACATAATCATAGTTCCATTCTGTATTTCTACTTCATACCATAGATATTCTGTGTGTGTCACATACAAATGACACAAAAAGATTGAATTTTATAGCCCTTTGTGCCCTGATGCTCTCCACTATAGGTCTGGTATTCCCTCCTAGACATTACACCTGTGATGCTGGCTGTGACAATTGCTACTACTTGCCTAAGCTTGATCAAATCCCTCCATGCCAGTGGGCTAACATTTTCTGTATTCTATAAAATTCACGATTTTGACTCAATAACATTGAGAGATCTTCTCCAGCTTGACTTTTCTCTGATATGAATGAATGAAACAGCAATTAGTAGAGATTAGTATATATTACACTCTGGAGAAGGAAAAGAAAAGTCAGATGGTCCCTGTTCTCCAGGAGCTCATGTTCTAATGGGAGAAGGTTACAGCTGCAAGTCAGATGGAATGGATCCAAGGTTCTTGGGAAGAAGCAGTGAAGCAGATAATAATGCCTGTTACTCAATGTCAATTTATGATGTTGAATCACTGATGGTACTCATGACCTTGGTGGCAAGAACTTTCTTAGCTGTGACTATGGATATGACAGAGAAAATTGCTGAGTCAAAGATCCATGAAGGTTGCTTCTTGGGATGATGGCTTCTGTAGTCAGGTTTGATGTAGGACCAGGAGCATATGAGGCTCTTGAATTTATCTACCCATCAGGGGCTTAATATCTCATTTCTCCTTTTTTTCCTCCTAGGAAAGTAATGACCAATGTCACTTTGATGACTGAATTCGTCCTCATGGGGTTCTCTGAGGTCCGTGAGCTACAGATATTACATGCTGTGCTATTCCTGTTGATTTATTTGGGAGCCCTGCTGGGAAATCTACTCATCATTACCCTTACCACCTTTGATAAGCAGTTCCACACCCCCATGTATTTCTTTCTGAAGCATTTGTCCTTTTTAGATCTCTGCTACATCTCTGTCACTGTCCCCAAATTCATCAGCAATACCCTGGCGAACAGAAACTCCATCTCTTTCCTAGGATGCATCATCCAAGTTTTTTTGGTGGTTTTTTTGGCCTGTACAGAATTAATCTTGCTCACAGGGATGTCCTATGATCGTTATGTGGCCATATGCCATCCCCTGCACTATGCTGCCATCATGAAGAGAAGTACCTGTGTGAAGCTGGCAGCTTCTTCATGGCTCAGTGGGAGCCTTTCAGGCCTCCTACATACAGCCTCCAGCTTTTCCTTACCTTTCTGTGAGTCTACCAGGATTCATCAATTCTTTTGTGAGATCCCCCAAATCCTCAGACTTTCCTGCTCAGACGATTACTCAGCTGAAGTTGGAGCCCTTGTTGTCACTTCCTCTTTGAGCTTTGGCTGTTTCCTCTCCATTGCCTTCTCATATATCCACATATTCTCAACTGTTCTGAAGATCCCCTCTGTGGTGGGGCGGTCCAAAGCTTTCTCCACTTGTATGCCACATCTTATTGTTGTCACTATCTTTCTTCATAGTGCAGCAGTTGCCTACCTAAAGCCAACCTCTGTCTGTCCCTCTTTGGGGGACTTATTGGTGTCTGTCTCCTATACTGTCTTGCCCCCTACTCTGAACCCCATCATCTATAGCCTAAGGAACAAGGACATGAAAGCTGCCCTGAGGAAGCTGATGAAGCAATCACTTTAATGCCCCCGTCAAATTGGGCATCAGTTGATTGTGCATTGAATTATTCAAAATGATGGAGGATTTCTTACTGAACAGGGACAACCTATGCAGCTGTTTAGGGCAGGGGATGAATCCATCAAATTCCAGAGTCTTCTATATGTAGGCACATTCGCAGTAATGACAATGATATCTGCACAAACTCATCCATGATTTTGGCAAGGAAGCCTATCAAACAAATGGCTGAGTCATTCCGATTTGTTTACAGAAACACATTTATAAGAGCATTTCAGGGTTGGGTCAGGGCCACAGGAACAGCACTACCTGCTTATGTCATTGCAAAGCATCCATGGTCTTGCCTTTCCAATTTCTGTATTCTTTTCATCTTCTCCTCTCATCATTCCTTGTGTTTCTCTTTCAGTTGTTCCTATCATCTCTAATACTTATGCTTCAGAGGTTGTTGGTTGTTGAGTCATTTCCATAATGTGCGACTGCATGATCCTATCTGGGGTTTTCCTGGCAAAGATAATGGAGTGGTTTACCATTTCTATCTCAAATTCATTTTACAGATGAGGGTTACATGACTTGCCTAAGGTCACACAGCTAGTAAGTGTCAGGCTGGATTTGAATTCAGGTTCTCTTGACTTCAGTCTCAGCACTTTATCCCCGGAACTACCCAGATTCTCTCTTGGAAAAATCACAAAATTATAAGTCAAAAGACCTGTGTTTGAGTACTGATTCCCCCACTTCCTTGTGTGTAGCTGTAGTTAATCACTTAACTTTTTTGAACCTCAGTTTTGTCATCTGTAAAATAAAGAGAATACTTCTACTACCTAACTCAGATGTTTGTTGTGTGTGTAAGGCATAAGGTACAATCGCCATACATACAACTAAATTATTAAAATAAGGTCATGATCATGTTTTCGATAGATGAATACCTTATTATACCATACTACCCCTTGATTGAATCAAGAAGGAACAAGTGTAATTATTTGGTTAACCAACGAACATAACTATATTTCTAGGGTTTCACATAGTAAAGGAATTTCAGTAATAATTCCGTTAAGCTGCAAAACTCTCAGTCTTCAGCATCTTCTATGCTCAGTAGGACCTTGAACAGGAAGCTCCTTTTACATATGCCGGAAGACAGGAAGAGGGTGATGGGGACCAATCCCATAAAAAAAAAAAAAGCTACTTTCTCCATCCTTGCATTGAGCATGTCTTCAGAGAGACTGGAGAATTAAAAGAATGTATCCACCTGAGATTAGAGATAGATAGATTATATTGGATAGATATTCAATGATAGATGACAGCAATTTATTATGTTCTTATTGTGTACTAACCACTGTGCCGTATTCTTTGGACACAATCAAGTAATCAAGAAAATATTTGCCTTCAAAGAAATCACATTCTAATTGGAGACAGAAAACACAAATGGAAGCTGCAGATAGAGATGGGGTGAGAATTGTGTGGAGATAACAAAATGGCATAGAGGCCTGATTCCAGGCAAAATATGGTGATCCCCATTCCTATCAGAGATGGGATACCATGGAATGAAATACTAGGTTGTGGATGTGGGGCAAAGGAGGAGAATAGTGCCTGAATTGAAGATAGTATGGTATAGGGGTAGCTGACAAGGTGCAAAGAGACTTGGATTGGAGCAAGATAAGGTAAAAGTGCAGCTACCAGAGTTGGGAGACTCAATATAAAAATTCATACTTATGGTGGGAGATGAAGATGATGACTGGAGTTTAGCTAAATTAATAAGGAGTTAGCTGGGAAGAGAGAACAACTGAGTTTATATGTGGACAAACGTGAACCTAGATGGATGATGAAAGGTAGTCATTTGATGGAGAAGGTATCTGAATGGGTAGAACTCATTGAAACTGAAACAAATGCCAACTATGAATTCAAGAAAGGACTTACAATTACCAGGAATTCTGAGTTTCCACTTTGGCCATACATGTTCCTTATACTTATTGTCACTATTACTATACTCAAAGTTTCAGCTGGGTTCCCCAGGCTATATGTGTGCACATACACACACACACACACACACACACACACACACTCACAAGTGTGTATTTCTATATCTCTATCTATCTATCCATCTATCTATCGATCTACCGATCTACTGATCTATCTATCTATCTATCTATCTATCTATCTATCTATCTATCTATCTATCTGTCTGTCTGTCTGTCTGTCTGTCTGTCTGTCTGTCTGTCCGTCCGTCCGTCCGTCCGTCCGTCCGTCCGTCCGTCCGTCCATCCGTCCATCTATCTATCTATCTATCTATCTATCTATCTATCTATCTATCTATCTATCTGTCCGTCTGTCCGTCCGTCTGTCCGTCCGTCCGTCCGTCCGTCCGTCCGTCCGTCCGTCCGTCCGTCTATCTATCTATCTATCTATCTATCTATCTATCTATCTATCTATCTATCTATCTATCTATCTATCGATCCATCTATCCATCCATCTATCCATCTATCTATCTATCTATCTATCTATCTATCTATCTATCTATCTATCTATCTATCTATCTATCTATCTATCTATCTTTCTATGATTGTGCCTAGACTTTGAAAGGGGGAATACTTCATGATGGTTGTTTTTACTATATCACCTTTACAAAAAGCTAATTGAGGTGGCTGGCTGATAAATTAGAAGCACAATGATGGGAGATCACCAGTGAACACACTGAAAACACCACTGACCCTCAGAGTTAACCCTGGAACCCTGATGAAGTAATAATAATTATTCCAAATACTAATGAGAATGGAAGTTGAGGAAGTAGTCCCAGAGGGCGTATTAACCAAGGATAAAAGGAAATAGCATAAATCAAAACACATTGAAGCCAAAAAGACTTATATTAATAGAGTCTGCTCTTCTTCCCTATAAATACGGAATCTTCAGGGAATCCTTGTTCAGTCATTTCTTCATTGCTGCCTTCCAACATGCTTAACTGTCATATCCTTTAAAAAATTTTACTTGGGGGGGGGGGGGGAAGGAACCAAGATGGCAGAGTAGGAAGATTCACATATGCTAGCTCTGAACCCACAGCCCATAAATTACCTATAAAAAGAACTCCCAACGAGTTCTGGAGCAGTGGAAGCCACACAACAACAGAGAGGAGGAGATTTCTGTTCCAGAGAGCCCTGAAAAACTGCCACCAAAGGTCCATCACACATGGGACACATAGAGGAGCACAGCCCTTCCTTGGCCGGGCAGCCACAAGAGGAGCAGATCTGAGCAGGCTTCAGGGAGAGAATCTCCAGTGGCCATGAAGGTGCCTCCACCCACAGGCACTACAGGTCAGGGAGAGACCCTTCCGGGCTGGCCACAGGGGTAGCAGGGTGTCTCCATAACTCAAGCCCCCTTGGGAGGCAGCAGCAGACACGGGCTCCCAAAGCAGGCAGGACCTATGATCAATTAAAGAAGATCTCTGCATAAACCCCCGGAGGGCACTGAGCTTGGGAGGCAGCCCTGCCCCGACCTGAGAACCTGAATTTAATCCCACTGAATAGCAGCCCTAAGCCCTGAGGCTGGGGAGCAGCATTTGGATCTCAGACCCCAAGCACTAATGAGGCGGGGGTGGAGAGCAACCTCAGAAGTCAAGTAATTGGCTGGGAAAATGCCCAGAAAAGAGAAAAAAAATAAGATCATAGAAGGTTACTTTCTTGGTGAATAGATATTTCCTTCTTTCCTTTCTGATGAGCAAGAACAATGCTTACCATTAGGGAAAGACATAGAAGTCAAGGCCTCTGTATCCCAAACATCCGAAACAGATATCCAATGGGCTCAGGTCATTGAAGAGCTCAAAAAGGATTTTGAAAATCAAGTTATACAGGTGGAGGAAAAACTGGAAAGAGAAATGAGAGAGATGCAAGAAAAGCATGAAAAAACGGGTCAATACCTTGCTAAAGGGGACCCAAAAAAATGCTGAAGAAAACAACACCTTGAAAAATAGGCTAACTCAATTGGCAAAAGAGGTTCAAAAAGCCAATGAGGAGAAGAATGCTTTCAAAAAGCAGAATCAGCCAAATGGAAAAAGAGGTTCACAAACTCACTGAAGAAAATGCTTCTCTCAAAATTAGAATGGAACAGATGCAGGCTAATGACTTTATGTGAAACCAGGAAACCGCCAAACAAAACCAAAAGAATGAAAAAATGGAAGGTAATGTGAAATATCTCATTGGAAAAAAAACTGACATGGAAAATAGATACAGGACAGACAATTTAAAAATTATGGGACTACCTGAAAGCCATGATCAAAAAAAGAGCTTAGACATCTTTCATGAAATTATCAAGGAAAATTGCCCTGATATTCTAGAACCAGAGGACAAAATAAGTATTGAAGGAAACCACAGATCACTGCCTGAAAGAGATCCAAAAAGAGAAACTCCTAGGAACATTGTGGTCAAATTCCAGAATTCCCAGGTCAAGAAGAAAATATTGCAAGCAGCTAGAAAGAAACAATTTCAGTACTGTGGAAATACAATCAGGATAACACAAGATCTAGCAGCTTCTACATTAAGGGATCGAAGGGCATGGAATAGGATATTCCAGAAGTTAAAGGAACTAGGACTAAAACCAAGAATCACCTACCCAGCAAAACTGAATATAATACTTCAGGGGAAAAACTGGTCTTTCAATGAAATAGAGGACTTTCAATCATTCTTGATGAAAAGATCAGAGCTGAAAAGAAAATTTGACTTTCAAACACAAGAATGAGAAGAAATATGAAAAAGTAAACAGCAAAGAGAAGTCATAAGGGACTTACCAAAGGTGAACTCTTTATATTCCTACATGGAAAGACAATATTTGTAACTCTTGAAACTTTTCAGTATCTGGGTGTTTGGTGGGATTACACATACACACACACACACCCACACAAACAGACATGCACATGCACAGAGGCAGAGAGCACAGAGTGAATTGAATAGGATGGTATCATAAAAAAATTAAGGTAAACAGTGAGAGAGAAATGTATTGGGAGGCGAGAGGGTGAAATGGAATGAGGCAAATTATCTCTCATAGAAGAGGCAAGCAGGAGACTTTTTAGTGGAGGGAAAAAGAGGAGAGCTGAGATAAAAACATGATGTTTACTCTCATCGCATTCAACTAAAGGAATGAATAAAGTGCACACTCATTTTGGTATGAAAACCTGTCTTACAATATGGGAAAGTGGGGGAGAAGGAGATAAGCAGGGTGGGGGGGGATGATGGAAGGGAGGGCAATGGAAGGAGGGAGCAATTCGAAGTCAACGTTCTTGGGGAGGGACAGGATCAAAAGAGAGAATAGAAACAATGGGGGGCAGGATAGGATGGAGGGAAATAGAGTTAGTCTTACACAACATGACTATTATTGACATCATTTGCAAAACTACACAGATATGGCCCATATTGAATTGCCTGCCTTCCCAAAGGGAATGGGTAGGGAGGGGAGAATTTGGAACTCAAAGTTTTAAGAATAACTCCTGAGTGTTGTTCTTGCTACTAGGAAATAAGAAATACAGGTAATGGGAGATAGAAAGTTATCTGGAGCTACAGGACAAAAGAGAAGATGGGGTCAAGGGAAGGGAGGGATGATAAAAGAGAGGGCAGATTGGTGATAGGGGAAATTAGAATGCTTGGTGTATTGGGGTGGGGAGAGGAGACAAATGGGGAGAAAATTTGGAACCCAAAATTTTGTGAAAATGAGTGTAAAAAGTTTAATAAATAAATTTATTAAAAAAAGAATATAATTAAAAAATTTTTCTTGGTATTGGTAATACTATTCTTTTACTTCCTTTCATTGGGAGACTTCTCAGATCTACACTTCCTTATCACTTACTACATTTTAATCTTGATATCCTTTCCCACCTCTCCTTACTGAAGTGAATGAAACATAGCCCACCTGTTAAGGAATTTATATTCTTCTGGGGAATATAACTTGTACACAGATAGATAAATACAAGATAATTTGAAATAATAAATATAAATTGCATTTATTTAGTACCTAAAGGTTTACAAAGGGCATAACAAATGTTTTCTCATTTCATCCTCATAACAACCCTCAAGGTTACTATTACCACCATTTACAGCTAGAGTTACAGCTGAGGAAACTGAGGCAGATAGGAGGTTAGTGACTTTCCCGGAGTCACAGTCAAATAAGAATATGAAGTAAGCTTTGAATAAAGGTTTTTCATACTCCAGGCTCATCACTCTATCCATTGCATCACCTACAAAGTGATATATATTCAGTGAAGCCTGCTTAAGATGTGCTTAGTTTTTGGGTCATTATCTTTGTGTACTTTACAATGAATTGTCCTTGTTCATTCAGTCATTGTGACTGACCACTCACATTTACGTTTTCCTGTTTCTTTTGTCCCCTATGTTTATATTTCAAAACTAATATTCAGCTTGGTCTTTTCCTCAGGAATGATTAAAAAACCTTTCTTTCACTGATGGCCCATTTCTCCTCTGTAGGATTATATTAAGTTTTGCTGAATGCATTATACTTATTTTCTAAAATATATTCTCTTGATAGTTTTGGTTTTGATATCTAAATTTTTCCCTATAACATATTTCTCCCTCCCTCCCTGGATGTCATCCCATGTATCAAAAATGTTTTATTTTTAATAAAAAGAGAAAGAGAAAAGTAAACAAAACCAACTAATACTTAATAATACAATAATATATGCAATGACGAACCCCACAGACTACCTGCCTTTGAGTAGAAGTGGGAGTTAGCATATTCTCATATCTCTTCTTTGGGACCAAGGTACTTCTTTTTAATTCTTCGACATTCACTTTCCATTATTGCATCATTGTTCCTCTTTCCACTTAAATTGTTTTTTTTTTTTTTTTCCAGGTATGGGAGAGGAATTTATTTCCTCTACGTGAAAGAAATGTTCAAACTGTAAGACTCACGAGCCAACATTGACAAATAGTAACTCAAGTCCTCATACACTCCCAGGAGTTTTATGCTTGAAATATTATAACATGAAGCATTTTATAAGACTGCAGAATGGCCATTTCACTCTCACTTGGGTGATGCTTTGTACGTATCTTTTCTCAAGTTACTTCACATGTTGGACTCATTCTCCTGGGAGTGGTCTTTTCTTCTGAGAAGGGTGTAGTTGTAGAAGACATCTGCTACCAACAAGCCCTTACTGAGGAATGTACAGTTGCCCAATATAACCACTCCAGAAAAGTCTCTCTCTCTCTCTCTCTCTCTCTCTCTCTCTCTCTCTCTCTCTCTCTCTCTCTCTCTCTCTCTCTCTCTCTCTTTTCTCTTTTTAAAAATTTATTTATTTTTAGTTTTCAAAAGACACTTTCACAAGATTTCGAGTTATCAATTTTCTCCCTCATCTCTCCCTTCCACCTACCCCAAGACATCATGCATTTTCTTTACCATTTCCCTCAATCTGACCTCCCTTCTATCACACCCCTCCCTTCTCTAATCTTCATCCCCTGTATTTTCTTGTAGGGCAAGATAGATTTCTATATCTCATTGCCTGCATATCTTATTTCCCACTTGCATGTCAAAGCTATTTTTAACATTCATTTCTGAAATTTTGACTTCCAAATTCTCTCCCTTCCTCTCTCCTCATCCGTCCCCATTGACAAGGCAAGCAATTCAACATAGATTATACAGGTGCAGTTATGGAAAACGCTTCATAACAGTCAAGTGGTGAAAGACTAACTGTATTTCCCTCCATCTTATCCTGCCCTCCTCATTTGTTCTATTCTCTCTTTTGACCCTATCCCTCCTCTGATTACCTCCTCCTCCTTTTTGACCTTCCTTCTGTCATCTCCCACACACCCCACTTATGTCCTTCCCCCTTACTTTCCTGCAGTGTAAGATAGATTTTCATACCAAATCGAGTGTTCATGTTATTACTTTCTTAAGAAAAATGTGATGAGGGTAAGGTTTATTCTTTCCCGCTCACCTGCTCCTTCTTCCCCTCCATTGAAAAAGCTTCTTCTTGCCTCTTTCATGTGATATATTTTGCCCCATTCCATTTCTCCCTTTCTCCTCCCAATTTATTCCTCTCTTATCCCTTAATTTTATTTTTTAAGATATTATCCCTACCTATTCAGTTCACCCTGTGCCCTCCAACTACCCTAATACTGAGAAATGTCTCAAGAATTACATATAAGATTTTTCAATGTAGGAATGTAAACAGTACAACTTTAGCAAGTCCCTTATGAGTTCTCTTTCCTGTTTACCTTTTCATATTGCTCTTTATGCTTGTGTTTGGAAGTCATATTTTCTATTCAGCTCTGGTCATTTCAACAAGAACACTTGAAAATCTTCTATTTCATTGAATGACCATTTTTTCCCTTGAAGTATCATCTGCAGTTTTTCTAGCTAGGTGATTCTTCATTTTAAACCTAACTCCTTTGACCTCTAGAGTATCATATTCCAAGTCCTGTTATCCCTTAATGTAGAAGCTGCTAGATCTTGTGGTATCTGAATTATATCTCCATAATACTCAAATTGTTTATTTCTGGTTGCTTGAAATATTTTCTCCTTGATTTGAGAGCTCTGGAATTTGACTACAATATTCCTAGGAGTTTTTCCTTTGGGATCTCTTTCAGGAAGTGATTGGTGAATTCTTTCAATATTTATTTTACCCTCTGGTTTTGGAATATCAGGACAGTTTTCCTTGATAATTTCTTGAAAAATGATGCCTAGGCTCTTTTTTTATCATAACTTTCAGGTAGTCCAATAGTTTTTAATTTCTTTCTCCTGGATCTGTTTTATAGATCAGTTGTTTTTCCAATGAGCTATTTCATGTGATTTGCTATTTTTTCATTCCCTTGTTTTTGTTTAGTAATTTCTTGATTTTTCATAATGTCATTAGATTCCATCTGCTGCATTCTAATCTTTAAGGAAATGGTTTTTTTAGTGAGCTTTTGGACTTCCTTTTCATCTGGCCAATTCTGTTTTTTAGGGCATTCTTCTTCTCATTGACTTTTTGGATTTCTTTTGCCATTTGGGTTAGTCTATTTTTTAAAATGCTATTTTCTTCAGCATTTTTGACGTTTCCTTTAGCAGGCAATTGACTCATTTTTCATGATTTTCTTGTGTCACTCTCATTTCTCTCCCCAATTTTTACTCTACTTCTCTTAATTGAGCTTCAAAATCCTTTTTGAGCTCTTCTGTACTCTGAGACTAATTCACATTTTTCTTGGAGGTTTTGGATGGAGGAGCTTTGATTTTGTTGTCCTCTCTTTGTATGCTTTCGTCTTCCTTGTCACCATCATAAGATTCTGTAGCCTGATTTTTTCCCCCATTTTGCTCATTTTCCTAGCTATTTATTTGACTTTTGAGCTCTTTATAAAGATAGTTCTATGCTTCCAGTGGGGTTGGGAGGTGTACTGTCAGCCACAATCTGTGGGGCTAGTACTCCAGACACAGTCCCTGCTGCTGCCACAGGCTCTTCCTCCACAGGATTCTCCACTCCCTCTGTCACTCCAGGTCTTGAACCCAACTACTGTACTCTCTCACACAGTTCCTGTAGGTTTTTTCCACTGACCTTTCAATTTGTCCTCAGTGCTTTGGGGTCATGAAGTCTGGAAACCTACACAGGTGCCAGAGATTCAGTCCCCCTGAGGCATCAGGTCCTGTCTGTGCTGGTGCTGCCCATACTGCACTGCACTCTACTCCTAACCCAGTGAGAGAGACATTTCCTGGCCAGCTTCCAGGCTGTCTTAGGCTGGATATTTGCTTTCCTCCATCATTCTGTGGGTTCTGCAACTCCAGAATTTGTTTAGAGCCATTTTTACAGGTATTTAGTTGTTTTGGGGGGGACAGTTAGGTGCTGTTACCCTTCCATCTTGGCTCCACCCTTTCCACTTAAATTGTTGAATAGCTTATGACATTGTTTTCTTGGCTTGGTTTGCTTCATTTTGTATGAGTTAAGTCTTTCATGCTTCTTACTATTTATCATCAGTATTTTTACAGCACAGTAACATTCTATTATATTCCTCTATCAAAACTTTTTAAATCATTTTCTAGTTGATGGACATCTTCTTTGCATCCAATTCTTTCCTACCACACAAAAGCAGAGGAGAGGAGGCACTATATACAGGTTGTTGTATCTATGAAATATCTTCATATAACTGCACTAGGTAATAGTACCAGTAGTGAAATCTCTAGGACAGAGGATATGACCATCTGAATCACTTTATTTGTATAATTCTAAATTGCTTTCCAAAATACTTCTGCTAATTTATAGCTTCATCAATGGTACACCTGTGTTTATACAAAGTCATCCTCCCCCATCATTGATTGTTCCCACATTTTGTCATCTTTTAAACTAGGTGGTTGTTTGGTAAAAGCTCAAAGTTTGATTTATATTTACTTAATTATTGATGATTTGGAACCTGCTTATATATGATTGTTAAAAGTTTGCAAATTTTCCTTTGAAAAGGTTGCTCATTTCTCCTGAAGACTATTGAGGAATGGATTTTGGTTATATATTTGAATATGTATAAATGCACATATGCATTTATCTGTATATTATGCAAACATATGCACATTTTGTATGTATCTACCTACATATACACATATATATGTAGGTAACCCTTGGCTCAGACGGCCAATTGCATCGGATTTTTCCCTCACTGCAGTTGTTCAGTCACTCATTCGTATCCAATTTTGTATGACACCATCAATGAGGTCTCTTGGCAAAGATTGGAGTGTTTGCCCTTTCCTTCTCCAGTGTGTTCCCATTTTACAGGTGAGGAATGCAAGGGAAGAAAAGTCAAATGACTTGTCTAGGTCACACAGTTAGTCAGTCTAAGGACCAGATTTGAGTTTCAATTATTCTGAATTCAAGCCAGTGCTCTAGTGCTCAGCTTTTCCTCACTGGTAGAGATCAATGCCCTGTGCTTATATGAGGGGCTGGTAGAGTTGGTAAGAATAAGAGAGAAAGGAGAAATTGGGTATTCAAGGCTTCCATTTCTAATCTCTCTTCAGTTCCACAAAAGGAAATTCTGGGAGGAAGTCAACTTGTAAAACTTCAATTTTGTCTCTTTTCACAGTTTGCTATACCAGAGATTTAAAAAAAAAAATTCCCATTGAGTGAGAACTGGTTGAAATAGCAATTTAAATGGAAAGATCTTTCTCATTCATTAATGAGATGATCTGCTTAAATCACTTGGAAGCCTAAGACACATGTGGCGGGAGGGGCTTGCTGAACAGGTGGAACAGGAAGGGGTGGAGGAGAACCAGGAGAAAGTGAGTGTGGTTGGGGAAGAGGAGAGAGGACACAGGGAGACATGACAAGGCTCAGGCCCGTGAGTGCTACTTGTGAGTAGGTCTGCATTGGGGGAAACCTTGGGAATGGCTTTCATTCTTATTTAGGTTTTTAGGACCATGAACTTGGGATTCAAACAGCTCCTTAGAGTCCTCTCAAGTGTCTTCTGTCCCTCATCCGTCCTCCGTTCTGCCAACAAAATAATAATAATGATAACGATGGTTAGTATTATATGGCATATTAAGGTGTGCAAAGACTTTGGATATGGAATCTCATTGTTACTATTTCTGTTCAGGCATTCAATCTCGTCTAACTCTTCATGATCCCATGAACCATGCTTTCTACATGTTGTGTTTGGGTTTTTTTGTGTTTTTGTAGTTGTTGTTTTTGGCAAAGATACAGGCTTGCTTGCCATTTCCCCCTCCAGTGGATTAAGATAAAGAAGTTAAGTGATTTGCCCAGCGGCAGAAACAGCTAAGTTTCGGAGGCTAGGTTGCAACTCTGGTCTTCCTGACACTAGGCACAGGTCTCCATCTTCTGAGTCATGTAATTGCCTCCTAGGCATGCAGAGGTTAACTGATATACCAAAGGTCACATAGCTAGTAAGTGTCTGAGGAAACTTACTGGATCCTCCTAAAACAATAATGCATACTCCCCTCCTAAAAACAATTTCATCATCTCTCTCTCTCTCCTGATCAGTAAAATTCTGTAATCTCCTATGGCCTGTAGAACAAAAGACAGAGTCTTCAGCTGGTATTTACATTCCTTCACATTATTGCTAGGATTGACATAGGAGGGAAATGGGAAGTTTAGAAGTTTCTCAGGGAAAGAATTATTCACAGTTTTTCCTTGAAGAAGTAAATGAAATGAGGTGGCATTTTTTTTTTAAACATCCAGAAGCAACAAGAGATATCATTTTATGGGACATCTTGGTATCACATTTGGCAGTGCTAATGATAGATATTTGCAAAAACAAACACCACAAAGGTAATTGAAGTTTCGGCAAAAAAAAAATCTTTACTTCTTCTCCAAACTTTTTCATGCTTTCTTAAATCTTCCGTGGTTTTCCCCTCCTTCAGCCTCTCAGCTAAGAACTTTGTCTTGGGGTGTTGACGCCACTTGCCTAGAATTCCATCTAGCCTCCTCCTTTATCTCTTCTTACTCAGATGCCTTGCCCTACTATCTTTTCCTTCACTCTGTCTCACAAGATGAGGTGGCTCTCCTTGCCAAGAAAAACCCTTCTACATGTACAAATAATTCTGTTTCATCTTATCTTCTCCAGAAAAATCCCATATCTATCATCCTCACTCTCTCACTTACCTTCAGTAATTTTGTCTGTGGAAATTAAGCCGTTAGATGGCAAAGGGAAGAAGAGCTTTTGTCCGGGAATCAGGAAGACCTGAGTTCAAATCTGCCCTTTGATATTTACTAGATATGTCATCTTGGACAATCCACTTAACTTTTGTCTGTCTCAGTTTCCTCAAATATAAAACTGGGATTGTAATAACTTCTTGTTATAAAGATTGAAAGAAATGTTTATAAAGTGCTTGGTGCATTTTCTGGAAAATTAAAAAATTGCAGTATAATGTAATAATAAGTTGATATGTTTTAATAATTTAAGATCCTGATTAATGCTTCTTCTCTTCCCTTCTCCTTCTTCTACTGACTGTTCTTTTGCAGTCTACCAATATGATCATGTATATTCCATCCTACAAAATTTCTCACTTTCATGGCTGAACTCTTTGACAAGACCATCTACAACAGGTACCTCCATTTCCTGTGGTCTCACTTTCTCAATTCTTTACAGTCTTGCTTTTAACCATATCATTTAACTGTAACCAATGTCTTCAAAGTTTCTTAATATTCTGATTTCCAAATCTAAACAAATCAAGCCTAAGCATAACCAGGACAACATTTACATTTCACTTACCACTAGTTCATATGAGTTTTTCCAAGGTTTTCTGAAGTCTGCCTGTTTGTTATTTCTTATAGCACAATGATATTCCATTGCATTCATGTACCACAACTTATTCAGCCATTCCTCTAATGATGTGTATACACTTCATTTCCAGTTCTTGGTTACCACAAAAAAAAAGCTGCTGCAAATATTTTTGTACATGTGAGTACTTCTCCTACTTTTTATGATCTCTTTGGGATATAGCCTTAGAAGTGATATTGCTGGGTCAAAGGTTATACACATTTTTATAGCTCTTTGACCATTGTTCCAAACTGTTTCCTAGAATGGTTGGATCAACTCACAGCTCCAACAATAATGAAGTAGTGTTCCAACACTCCCACATCTTCTCCAACATTTGTCATCTTCCTGTTTTGTCATGTTAGCCAATATGATAGGTGTGATGTGGTATCTCAGAGTTGTTTTGATTTGCATCTCTCCAATCAATAGTGAGTTAGAACATTTTTCCATATGATTGTAGATATCTTTAATTTCTTTCTCTGAAAAGAAGAGATAAATTGGGGAATGCCTTGTATTCCTGTACATTTGAGTCAGTTGTCTATATATTTTAGAAATGAGGTCTTTATCACAGACACTAGTTGCAAAAATTCTTTCCCAGTTTTCTGCTTCTCTCCTAATCTTGGTTGCATTGGATGTAGTTGAGCAAAAATGTTTCAGTTCATTTTAATCTGATGTCTTGAGACCAGAAGGAAAGCAGTAAATTGGAGGGGTGGGTATTAGAGAGAGTTTCTAAGATAAAGGTCTCATATCTCAAATATATGAAGAACATTTTTATAACCTATAAAATTGTGAGCCATTCCCCAACTGATAAATGGTCAAAGAATATGAACAGGCAGTTTTCCAATGAAGCAATCAAAACAATTTATAATTATATAAAATATTCTCTAAATCATTATTGATTAGAGAAATGAAAATTTAAAAAAAACCTTGAGATATCATTTTATACCTATCAGATTACCTAAAAAAATTGAAGGAAGAAGTGAAAAATGTTGGAGTGGATGTGGAAAGTTCAGACATCAATTCACTCTTTGTGGAACAGGGAACTAATGTGACAATTTTGGAGAACAATCTGGAATTATGCTCAAAAAGTTATTAAACTGCCTCTAACCTTTGATCCAGCAGCACCACTACTATGTCTACTTCTAAAAAATGTTTAAGGGAAAAGGGAAAGAACCTATATGTTCTAAAATATTTATAGCAGCTCTCTTTGTGGTGGCAAAGAACTGGAAATGGCAAAAATACCTGTCAATTGGGGAGTGGTTGAACAAGCTATGGTATATGATTGTGATGGAGTACTACCGTTATATAAGAAATGATGAGCTTGATGATCTTAGAAGAAACATGGCTAGATTTGCATGAAATAACTAAATGTGAAATAAGCAGAAACAAGAGAACACTGTATACAATAACTGCAATATTCGTTTAGTAATGACTTTGAATTAAGTCATTTTGACAATCATAAGTACCCAAATTAACTAAAAGGACAAATGAAGAAAGACAGTATCTGTATGAAGAGAAAGGCATGATAAATAGATGTATATATAGGATGATTTTCCATGTATTTGTGTCTATCAATGTCTATATACATAGACACATCATACACACACACAAACACACACAGACAGACAGATATACACACATATGCATATTTGTGTTTAATAGTAGCCATCTCTAGGGTGGGAAAGAGGAAAGGAAAAAGGAAAAAAAATAAATTTACAGGATAACTTTATTATATATGTAAAATCAATAGGAAATAGTACATAATAGATTTGTAGTTTCATATGTAATTGTATTTTTTATTCTACTACTTTATAGAAATGCTTATTTTGTTCTACAAATTAAAAATAAATTTTAATAAAAGAACCTAATATGAACAAAACACATTTATTCTGAAAATAGGATGTACAGAAAAAAGTTATAGATTTCTTGGAATAACATGTCAAGTAGAAAAAAAAAGAATCTGAGTACTGTAGCAAGGAATAATACAAGAAATCTGCCCAGAATTTCCAAACACAAAAAACCAATTGCTAGTTGAAGAATTCACAGATGACTTCCAGAATAAGAAAAAGAAAAATATTGCAAATACCAAAACACATGGAAGTAAAATTTTATATTTCTAATGATAATCAACAGGTTCTTCAAGTGGCCAGGAGAAATATCTTCACTTATAAAAAAATGGAACTTTGAATAATAAAGCTATTCTGTAGCCACTGGAGGAAGTAGAAAATGTGTTTTAAAAGGCAAAAGAGCTCATAATATCTGCTAGAAACATGAGCCTAACCATTAATAATTTTAAAAAGAGATAGGCATCCAATAAAAAATTATATTTAACTATAACGAAAAACATCCATGAGCAAATGGTTGCTTTCCAAGTGTCCCAGACAATGTAAATGGAAATAAAAAATAGCAAATAAATACAGTAACAACAAGAACGACAACAAAAACAGAAAGGGATAAGAGATTTCTTTCTAAAAGTATTTAAGAGGACAAGGATGAGAACATAAGTCAAATAAGTGATAGTGGAAAAAAAAAATTCCAGGTACTAATCCTCAGGGTACCCCAATTACATGTGAATCAATGTTTTGGGGGACTAAATGACCAAGGGGAGAAAGGAGGAAAAAGACTAGGTAATAGGTGACTAATTAAGTCTAAGGCAAACAATGAAGTCAGAATACTTATAGTTTCTCAGGAAGAAGAGAACCCAGGGGCAATTAAATCAAATAATTGATTGAAAACTCACCCAGTAGTCACAAGGAATCAAGTTCAAATCCAGTTCAAGTTCAGACTCTTGACACTTATTTGCTGTGTGATCTGGGGCAAATCACTTAACTCTGATTTCCTCAAAAGCAAATAGAAGGGAACCTACAGAAGAATGAGAGAGAAGACAAAGAAAAAAGGTTCAGAGAAGGAATGGGATAAGTCTTGTTTCAAGGGTGGGAGGGGGTAACACTGAAGATACTCCCAAAGGAGAAGAGAGAGATTTTTCAAAGGGAGATGAGGACTTTGCAATGGGCATAATTTTTGTTCTGATACTAAGAGAGACCATTCAACCCTCTTCGGGAGATATTTCATGGAAAACGGTGAAAATGCATAAGTCAGGAAAAGATAAAACATAGAAGAAAATTTATAGACCAAAATCATTAATGAATATTGACTCAAACTTTTTCTTAATTCTTTTAAATGGAATACAATTTCTCCAAGAAATCATTCAACATAACTGACATATCAACAATGCAAAGAAGGTTCATCATTAGGAAAAAACAATCAACACGATTAATCATGCTCAAAACCAAAACGTAGGAAACTAAATGATCATTTCAAAATATGCAGAAAAAATGTTTGACACAGTACAATATTTCTATGCTAAAAACTTAAAAAAATATATAGTCACAGAAGAACCTTTTGCTGGAGAGAGATGGGAGAGCTGGTTCAAAATGTGAATGAATTCAGTTAGACTTTCTCTGTAGCTATTGGGAGCTTTATTGATGCAAAAGCAGCAGGTTTGAGATTTAGCAAGGAGCTAAACAAAGGCAATGGTATAGGAAAAGGAACAGACTTACATAGGATGATTTTAGGGTTTTCTTATGGGGGTTGGAAATCTAGGGTGAGTCTTGCAAGATAAAGACACAGAATGGACACAAGATAAGGGAAATAAGGAAATTCCATTCCCCAGGATGAGGCATGGGAACAAGAAATTATATGGTCCAGGATAAGGGGAAGTCTTTTGGTAAGGGGAGACTTTAGAGCACCCTGAGCTTCACACAGTCAATCAATATTATTTTAACTCTTAGGGTACCGCTTCTATCCACATCCCTTTTAATATAAATTATCAGACAAATATATCTAATTTATATAGAGAATATCTAATTTAGATAAATTAGCATCTATGTGAGAATAAAAACAGGCACTGTATAAAATTAAGATACATGAAAACTTTTTCCAATAAACATAGGAGTGAAATAAGGATGTCTACTCTTCCCACTATTATTTAATATAGTTCTGGAAATAATGGCAACAGAAATAAAATAAAAGAAAGAAAATAAAGATAAGCAAAGAGGAGGAAAAAAATCCCTATTTGCTGACATTATGGTGTATATTTGGAAAATCCTAGGCAACTAGCAAGGCTATGGATAACAACAGCTAAGTTAAAGTCTACAAAACAAATCCTCAAATGTCAAGAGTAATTTTATATACTAATAAGAAAACCCAAGAGAAACATAAGGAAAGGAAAATCTCATTCCAAATAACTACAAAATGCACAAAATATCTGGGGATAGACCTACCAGAAAACCAAAAGAGTTGTTTATACTTACAGTGTTCTCCTTATAGGAAAATGGATGGAGGAAAGACCATGAGCAGGTCAAAGGAAAATAATGAACTGTGTAGTTAGGAACTAAGGAAAATTCTGAACATGGAGCTCTCAATTATGTATAGGAATTGGTATTTTGAAGAAAAAGGTGGAATAGCAAAAAGGGGTCCAAAGACTAAGAGGAAATAATATAAAAACTTTTTTTTAGAAGGAACCCAAAGGAAATACAATCTTTAAATCCATGAGGAATATGGAAACAAAAGAAAGATGAAATAAGTATATGAATCATCAGTTGAAGAAAGTTTACAATATACAAAAAAGAAGATCAATAGTGAAGATCTATTTTTAATAAAAGGCATACAAAATGAAAATTTAAAATGCTAGTGAACGGTTAGAAATAATCAAGAATTCTACCTGGCCAGGAGCGAATTTAGAAAAAAAAAATATTTCAAGTTTGAAAAGCTGTGTGATTTGGCCTCAGTCAGGCTCAAGCACATGTTAAGATACTTATAAAAGTCTTTTAATAATTCATTCAGATTCAAATTTTGCATCTTGAACCCCATTGACCAGCATTCCAGGGTGCACTAAATCCTACTCCTTAATTACATCTTCTCATTTCCATCTTTCAATTGCTCCCACCCCCTTCTCATCTTCATTCACTTTATTATTTATATTGTAAGTCTATTTGTCTGCATCCCTGAGCAGACACACAGAGAGGGGTCTATGGATCTCATCCCTGAGAGTTGTTTTTGATATACAGGAAGAGGCCTTTTCAGAACAAAGAAAAGTAGTAGATATGCTAATTTCCAGGTGCTGGCATTCCCCACCCACTGCCTTATACAAGTAGTTTTGTCTGATATTAGCTATCAGTATGAATTACAATTTCTGTCTTTATATAATTTCTGTGGAAACAAAATTCAATCATACTTTAAATAACTTGAAGACAATAAGAAAAAATGATCATTACACAGATAATAATGAGAATTTCATGTTTTTCAGTTTTAGAAAAGTCTAAGAGTTATTGTTCACTTGTTTCAGTTGTATCTGACTCTGTGGTCCCATTTGGTGATTTTTTAAGTAAAGATCCTGGAGTGATTTGTCATTTCTTTCTTCAGCTTATTTTACAGATGAGAAAACTGAGGCCAACAGGGTTAATTTGCCCAATGTTACATATCTAGTGATATATCGTTCATATTGGAGCTCATGAAAATGAGGCTTCCTGACTTTAGGCTGGCACTCTATCTACTGCACCACCTAGCTCTATAAAGAGATAAATGAAAAGGAAGCAATAAAATTGAATAAATTCCTGGAGAAACTAGAGCTAAAAGATTTGTGTCTTCCTGTAACAGTAAGCACCTCAACATACACAGGGGGGCCTGCTATCACAGATTCTTAGATTTGCATTCATAAAAGGAAAGCAACTTTTGAGGGGTTAACAATCACTTTAATCAAGTACAGGTATCATTCCTTTAACCAAGCACATATATCATCCACATGTTTCAGGGAAGTCAGCACCCTGAACTTCAGAGAAAATACAGAGAAAACAAAAAGTCAACAGACATGGTTTCTTCTACCTGACCATAATTCAACAGACATATCCAACTGTCTGACTATAGTTACCAGAGAGAGAAGCACTGACAGCTCGATTTTGAAAGCTTCTTAAAGTGGCTTCCCAGAGTCCTCATCTGGCACTCAAACCTTCTTACAAAAACTAAGTCCCAAAATAAAATCTCACCCTCAGAGTATTTATACACTTTTTAGAGGGCATAAATCTGTGATTCAGTACCTTGATAGATTGAAACAAAAGGTACTTTGTACTCTCTTACAAAACAACTCCCCTAATCAAGCTTCCCACAATGGGCAGATCCATCAATGGGTGGGAAAAGTCTTTAATCACATTATCCAATCAGAGTCACTTTTAGTAAAACAAAAACAGCAAAAGATTCTAATTTGATTGCCATCACACTTCTAAATGGGACTGCTAAAGAATATATCTATTTTCCAACATCACAGAGAGGCAGGAAGACAAGAGATCAAACCTAGCATCAGACATTGACTGTGTGACCTTGTACATTTCACTTAACTTTTGCTTATTTCAATTTCTTCAGTAGGAAAATGTGAATAATAATAGTACCTGTGAGGATCAAATCAGATCACATCTGTAAGATTACTTATAATACCGCTACTTGGCCTATTTCTAAAGATCATTAAGGGAAAAGGAAAAGAATTCATACATTCTAAAATGTTTATAGAAGCTCTATTTGTGGTGGCAAAGAACTGGAAATTGTGGGGATGCCTATCAAGTGGGGAATGGCTAAACTAGTTGTGGTATATGATTGTGATGGAATACTGCTATACTGTAAGAAATGAGGAGCTCAAGAATTTTTAGAAAAAAACATGGAAAGACTCACATGAAGTAGTGAAGAGGAAAATGAGCAGAATCAAGAGAACATTGTATACATTAACAGTAATATTATTTTAAGAATGACTTGGAATGAATAAGTTATTTTTTCTATTATAAATACCCAAATTAACCACAAAAGATGTATCAAGAAAAATACTATTTCCATTCAGAGAAGGAACTGATAGATAGAAGTTTGTATAGAATAATTTACATATAGATAACTATTTGTGAATTACGGAAGCCATAGCTAGAGTGGGAAAAGAAAAAAGAAAAAAAAGAATTTACATGATAATTTTATTGTGTATTTGATAGAAATGGCAAGAAGTACAAGATAGATGTGCATGTTTTTAAACATTCATCTTTTTCTTGTACTATGTTATGGTAATACTTGTTTTATTCCATAAATTAAAAATAAAATTAAAATAATCCTTTGCACAGTACTACATAAATTATTTTTCCTTTTCTCTAAAACAAACAAAATTACAATGTTGAAATATTATGCCAAATTTTCTGACATGTAGTTAAAGTAGTCTTAAGAGGGGAGGGAAATCGCATTCCTATAAACATAAATTAACAAAATGGAAAAAAAGAATAAATGAATGAAATATGCATCTATAAATTACAAATCCAACAAATAAAGACAAAATAAGGATGAAAGAAAAGATATTAAAAAATTATAGGAGAAATATATAAAGTCATAAACAAAAAATGCATAGAAATGATCAATAAAATTAAAAGCTGGTTCTTTTCAAGAATTGATAAATATTTTGCCAGTATAATTAAAGATAAATATTGTTTTTGTCCTTCATTCTCAGAGAGGACAATGACATCAATGTGATGACATGACTTGAAGCTGACTTGAGTAAGAGGAGCTAGCAAATAACTGGTGGCAGAGAGGTTGGGAACCTGCTGGCTATGGGTACCTGCAGGAGAGCAGAGTCCCTGGTCTCTGCATCATGGAAGAAAGGGCATCTGTTCTTTGCAGCCACTGAATGGACCATATGGGGTAAACCATTTATGGTATGGTGTGACCAAAGGCTAAAGTGGCTTAGGAGTGGAGAGGAGAGCCCAAGGTTGAACCCTGTAACACACCTCTGAAAAAAACAATAAGAAGGACCCAAGGCTTTGAGGCATTACTCCCCATACCTGAGGAATAGAATTTGATCATATTAATAGCTGCAAAAATAAAATAAAAGAAAAAATTAAAATTAAAATGGTCAAACAGAGGAGAACAAACCCAACCATAGACAGCTATTATGGGGTTAGAGAAGATCTCAGTTCATCTTCAGAGGAAGATAATGGAGCCAAAAAAGCTACTCCTGTTTCAATGAGAAATGTCAAATCATCCCCAAAACAAAAGGATTTCTTAGAAGTTGAAAAGGACTTTAAAAATCAAATAAGAGAGATCAAGAAAAAATTAGAAAAAAAAAAGAGTAATTCAAGAAAATCAAAGTTATGAAAAGAAAATCAATCAACTTGAAATAGAAAACTGAAAACTTAAGGAAGAAAATAATTCCTTGAAAACTAGAATTGGGCAAAGGGAAACTAATGTCATTCTAAGATACAAAGACATAATAAAACAAAATCAAAAGAAAGAAAAATAGAAGAGACCATGAAACATATGATAAAAAACAAAAACTGATCTGGAAAACAGATTGAGGAGGAATAATATAAGAATAATTAAACTGCCGGAAAATTATGATTAAAAAAGAACCTTGCTGCAATATTACAAGAAATAACCTAGGAAAATTGCCCTGAAGTCCTAGAACAAGAAGGCAAAGTAGAAATAGAAAAAAATCCACCAATCACCTGAAAGTCAGCCCAGGAGGAAAACTTACGGGGATATCATAAGCATGTTTCAAAGTTCTCAGGTTATAGAGAAAAATATTGGAAGCAAGAAGAAAAAAGAATAAATATTTCAGTCACAACAGGGATTACACAAGTCCCAGCCACCACTATGATGAAGGAACATAGGTCTTGGAATATTGTATTTAATAGTGCAAAAGATCTGGGGTTATGACCAAGAGTAGCTTATACAGCAAAGTTAAGTGTAATCCTGAATGGAAAACTGGCCACCATGGACTAAAAGACTTTCAGATATTTGTGACAAAACCAGCAGAAATTAAGGGAAAAGCTGACATAACATCCAGGAGAAATATAAAGTAAACATCAAGTACCGAATATAAACGACTGAGTGGGGTCAAATTATTTATTTTTAAATATGAAAAAAATGTTCTATTATTATTATTTTTACGTCAGTAATTTAAAAGAAAAGCTTGGACTGAGATGAGTATGATGAAGTGATTCAAAAAAAAACAACCGTGTGTAAGTAGACATAACAAGGAGGAATTATCTCATACAAATGATGGAAAAAAGGAAAAATTGACACAAGAAGCTAGGAGGGGAAGGCAGGTAATGAAAAGATTATACATACATGCATTCTTACACATGTATGTGTATGTATATATGTGTGTATAAAAGTTTACTGCAATAAGAAAGAAATGAGGGCAAGGGAATTGGATAAGGAGAGAGAATAAGGGAGGAAATACTGGAGGGGTAGGTTGGTTAAGGAGGCAGTAGAAGTAAAGTACAGCAGCGAGGAGAGGTAAGAATATGGTGATAATGATAGTGAGGAAGGAGAAAAATATATGATAAGTAATTACACCTTCAAATGTGAATGGAATGAATTTATCCACAAAATGAAAACTACTAGTAAATTAAAAATTTGAATTCAACAATATTTTACTTTGAGGAAATACTAGAAAAATGAGACATACACACAAATATAAAATAAATGCCAGGAGTAGAATTTGTTATGTAAAAAATTAGAGGTAGTAATCATAATTTCAGACAAAGTTAAAGCTAAAATAAATTCAATCAAAAGAGAAAAATAGGGAAACTACATTCTGTCCACCATATTATTCAATATTGTTTCAGAACATTGTGTTCATCCTTCCTTTTTGAAGAAGGCCATGCCATCAGAGAAATAATGACATGACTTGTACTTGACTTTGTTTTGAATGAATGAGGGCTGTGCAGGTCACCAGCCTCACTTTTTCTCCAGAGCCATCTGAATCCAGTGACCAGATGTTCATCAGGATGACTGGAGATGACCCAGGATGCACTGGGAGACCTTGGGACCTTTAGGCCAAGGTCTCTGGAGGTACTCAGTTAGGGTGAGGTAACTCCCAGTCATTGAATAGGCCTGTTTAAGAAGTAGCCAGGGCATGGCCCCTTTAATGAGGCCAAGAAAAAGAAAGACATCAATAACAAAAGAAATAACAACAGTTACCACTGATAATCACTGTAAAGTTAGGAGGGTCCAGAACAGCCATTAGGCAGGAGTTCATAGGTGTGCCAGAAGGACAGGACAGGGGGAAGAGAAGGAGTAGAGAGAGGAGGGGAGGGGAGGAAGGGAAGGGAAGAGAAGGACATCTTATGGACATCCAAATTTAATCTTTCTTTAGAGAGGAGAAGGAAGGGGAGGGGGAGGCAGACAGGAGAGGAGCAATTGAGTTACCCAGCTAGTTGGGTCCCCATTCAGTCAGCTGTGTCTGCTCACAGGATTGTGTTCATCCTTTGCCAAAGAAGATCAAGCCATCAGAGAAATGATGACGTGACTGGAGAGAGGGTTGTTCAGGCAACCTCACTTTTCCTCCCAAAATGCCTGAGAGTACACCTGCCAAAATAGACACAGGAGCTATGCTAATATAAAAAGAAAACACTTTTTTTTTATAAAAATAAAGTTAGATGCAAATATTTGAAATAATATTTATTGTTTATGGATAGGGAAGGGCAATATACTTTAAAAAAATGATAATTGTCCCTAACTAATCTATTTATGTAGAATAACAAAAGGTCAAGAACTTCAAAAAAACCAGAGGGGGAAAAAAAAGATTTACAGGAAGAAGATTAAGTAGAATCAGACTTTAAACCATATTATAAGGTTGTTGAAGTGTAAAATTAAGAATTTTGATTATTTTAAATTAATTTTTATAGAAATAATGTAACCCAAAATAGAAGGAATGCAGAAAATTAGGGGAAAAAACTTTCATAGACAATCACTCAGATACAATGGGATTGAGTTGAAATATTGCTGTGGTGTAGGAAACGATGAGTTGGTCAATTCAGAGAAACATGAAAAGACTTGGACTTATGAAGGAAATCCACCTTATGTACCTTCAAAAAACAGATAATAGGAGGAAATAAGCATAGTAGTCTTACATATATGTGTCTGCATATATATGTGTATGTTTACAGACATCTACGTATGTATAATTTACATGCATATGTATATATATATACATGCACACATATATACATTCATATGTATGTATGTTTGTATATCCACACTTAACTGTAGCCTTTTGTAGTCTTCTTTTGGGTTAGGGGGAATGGAGGGAAAAATAAAGCAAAAAGAGGGTATGATAGAACAAAGGAAAATCTACAGGTAAGCAGAGAAAAGCTGCACAAATCTGAAAGCATTGTATACATACACATACACATACATATACATATACAAGTATATATGTATATAAGCGTATACATGTATACATGTATATAAATGTATAGGCATGTATATGTATATAAATATATAGGCATACATATGTATATACATATATGCATATACATGTATATATATACATGCATATATGTATATGTGCATATATATGTATGTTTTCCTGGAACAGGAATTTATTACTTAAAATTGGATCCTCTTACATTCTGCTGCATACATGGTAATTTGTTTCTTTTCTTATTTTTTCTTGTTTAAAATAAATTTAAATCTTCAAAAACTTTTAACTTACAAAACTTAATAAAACATTTAATGGTGAAACATACTTTTCACCTCTTGGAAGACAGGTGACAGATTAGATGTACTGAATGAAACACATATTTTCAGACCCAGCCAATACATGGATTTGGTTTAATTACACATATTTGCTACAAGAGAAGTTTCTACTCAGGAGATAGGAGGAGGTGGGTTAGTGAGTGGTGAAAGGAATATTTTTTGTAAAAGATTACCAGCAACATTTTTGAAAATGCAAGGGAAAAAAGGTTGTGCGGAAGGAGCCATAACTAGCACAATTTTATTACTACTTTGTCCAACTATTTGTATATTTACATATGTATATGTGTATAGAAATATATACACATTACATATATATATGCATACATGTGTATATGTAGACATATATATGTCTATATATATATATATATGTGTGTATATATATATATTTTTTAAAGGTTGTATTTGTCCTTCATTTTTGAAGAAGACCATGACATCTGGGAAGGTAAAGAAACTATATGATAGAAGATCATGTTTCCTTATATAGTATTTTCCCCTGTTCTTTTTCTTTAAAAAGTTTCCATTGATGATTAAGTTTGCAATATAAAATAAAATCCTTAAAAGGCAAAAATAAAACTTTTAAATATATAAAACCTGAATTGCCAATACTATTATATTTCTCAATCAGTGACTTCATATATGGAAAACAGCTTTTGACCAGCAGCACCTTGTCAAACCTTTCCATGTACTTCAAGACACAAGATACAAGGTGTTCCCACCACCACAACAGCTTCTCCAAGCTGAACAGTCAATTCCATAAATACTCATAAAATCAATTCGTTCCTTTGCTGTTTTTAAAAAAGATGATCACACATGAACTCAGTGACAGGTGAAAACTCAACTTAATTCAATCAAATAATTTGAACAGAGGGACAACACCTGTCCTTCAGTAACTGCTTCCCCTTTGGGCATCTAAAGTCCAGGAATTACTCAGACATCATTCCCTAAGCCAATTCTCTGAGGACCATGCATCTAAATGTATCTTTCAATGCTAAATTAGCAAATGGGGATTCATGGTCCTTGAAGCATCCTCAGCATAAATAATGCCTTTTCCTAAGCCTTGACTCTCCCTCCCTGCTGGGAACCCTAACTACCTTGCATTTTCTTATCGCACTCACTCATGAAAAGTGGTTGAATCTGATTAAGGCTTATCATCCTCCCTCAGAGATGATCCTGCACACTTTCTCCAATTAACAAATGCCAATGCACATAGCAGGATTCCCACACTTCCTCTGGGACATCGGTACCTCTCTATCCCCTGATAGAATAGACTGTGAATCAGCATCTTCAAGTCTTCTCTTGAAAGCATCCAAGTGGAAGATACAGAGTGAGTAGTTTCCAGCTCATTACCATCAAGGAAGAAGATAGTGCCTTACCCTGACAAAGGGGATGCTGCAGAAGTTTCCAGGTGGGTCATAGGGAAGAAAGATTTAGAAAAGATGGGGAGAAATCTTGATAGAGACTGATGATTTTAGATAACAAATATTTTTAGTTCAACAATCTTCTCTCCATACAATCGATTCTCAAATTCTATTGATCCTGGTCCCCAAATGACCCCCCTTTCCCTTATCCATACCTATGCCACTGTTACCTTATTCAGATGCTTATCACCCCTATTCACTGTACTATGGCAATAATTTCCTAATTAGTTTCAATGGATCCAATCTTCCTTTTTCCAAACTGTGTCCAAAATGCCACCAAACTGAGAGTATGGAAAGACCATTGTGGCCATGACAGCCCTCCTACTACCCAGAGCCCCAACACATACACACAAATACACACACAGACACACAGACATACACACACACACACACACACACACACACACACACACGGAGACAGACAGATAGACAGAAAGACAGAGATAGAAAGACAGAGAGAAATTTTCAGTGTCTCACCATTCCATGTGGCATAACAAATCAATGTCTCAGATTAGCTTTTTTTCTAATCAGTCTGCCACCTTTCTTCCCAGACTTACTTCATATGACTCCCTTTCATTTACTCTGTATTGAATTTCATCCTGCTGAACATTCTCAGTACTTGATGGGCTGTCTCCTGCTTCTCTCAATCTAGTAACTGGAACTGATCAGCTCTATATGCCTCAGAGAATCTCTAACTTACTTCCTAGCCCATAAAAGGTATGTCTTCGTACACAAGACACTTCCAGGTTCCCCCACTTCAGAGTTTTCTCTCCCTTTTGAAACTGGTTTGTATTATTTTAGAAATGCCTCTTTTTTATTTTCTTGAGCATGTTTTACATCAAGGTACAGGTGTTCCTTCACAATGGTCTTAGTATCACCAGTACCTTGCACAGGTTCTTGAATATTCTAAGTGGTAACTTTTTGTTCAATTTAGTTGAATTTGAGTCAAGAACCATTTTAAGCATCTAATATAGGAATGGTACCATGCCAGGTGATAAAAATATAAAGACCAAAAGAAAAGATACTCTTCTCCAGGAACTTATATTCTAATGGAGGCATATAAGATACCCAAATGAGTCAACTTAAGTTGAAGCAGTGTGGTGTTATATCTAGAGTGCTTGACTTGGGGTAAAAAGATCTGTGGTCCTATGAATTTAGGGAATGAAGACACCAACAACATACTATTAGGAAAGGTATTTATTAAAAGGTGGCCCCAGTGGTAAGTCTTGAAGTAGCAAGTATTCTAATAAGACAGGTGAAGGGGAGTTACAAGGTGTACAATACAGATGCACAGAGGCAGGACAGTAGGGGAGAGAGTTCTGAATGTCAAGTGCTTTCGGTAGGTCAGTTAGACTGGAAAAGAGAGGGGAGTAATATAAATATGAAGGGGAGTAATATAAAATAGGATGACAAAGGTAGGAGAAGGTCATTGTGCCTGGCATTTTAAATACAAGACTGTAGAATTTTTTATTTTATCCTCACAGCAGTAGGAAGCGATTGAGGAATATTGAGCACATTCAGTGATGTAGATAGACTTGTTAGTAGTAGTCATAGCATTGGATACAAGACACACAGAAAACTCTTTTCATTTCCTGGGAGGAATTAAACTCTCTTACCCACTCCATTTAGTGATGAAAATGATAGTGTCTAACCCCAGGAGCCTCAGTTCAAAGTTCAGATCATCACAGTTTGCTTCCAAATATTGCAGTCATAAACATAATATGAGAGACAATGGATATAAGAGTCAGGGAACTTGAATCTTGAGCTTGCAATGTGATATTGGATATATGACTTCATTTTTTGTGCTGCATTTTCTAATCTATGATAAACAAATAGGAACATAAATTGGATATGCCTAATGCCTTGAAAAAAGTCTAAAAGAACACAATTAGAATGAAGGGTTACTATTATTACAGCTCCTGGTAATATCATTGATATTAACATCCTGTGAACTATTGGAAAATTACTGAAATATCTTTTGGACTGATATGTCTTCATCAGAAATATAAAAGCAGTTCAAATCCGTTATCATTAAGAGTCATCCAAACTCCAGGACGCTAATGTTAATATTCTTATTGGTGGTTTTTATGTTGAAGAGGTAAAGGAAAGGGGAAAGGAGTCAAGGAAAAGAGAACTGATTCATACTGATTCAGCACAGTTGTAAAATACAGACAAGTATGTCTTCTTGAGAATGAAGGGGAGAAAACCTGTCTCCAATATAATGATAAAAAATAAATGAGAATGCTCCAATTTCTCATAACTGACTATTCCTTTACTTGAGTTACTGAAACAATAGCATATTCTTTTTCAATTTGCTATCCATCAGTGAGACCATACTATGCTGCATTGACTGCATTATTTTTTAAGGGGAGAGAGGAAGAGTCAAATAGCCATTGGGCATCAGAGATAGAATTCAAACAGAGACTTTCATGATTCCAAGACTAGTTCTCTAGCTATAATGTCACACTGCTTCTTGAGCTCAACACACTCTTCCCTAAAATTTTCCTTTCTTTACAACTGATCAAATCCACAAATTGGTAAGCCACCAAGTTAAGGACAGGTGGGTTGTCCATGGCCTTTGAACAGGTTAAAAGTGACAATATCAGGAAGGAATCAAATCCATTTGTTTAGTAGACTGACTTTAGCAACTAAATCAACTGGAGAAAGAAAGGCAATAGAATAGACATGGTGACGTATTAAGACCCTGGTACTGAAAAAATCCAATCACTTATTGATTGTAACTGTGTGATGCTCATTGATAGAGAGCCCAATGAGACACTTGTGTTGCATAGTAAAAATGTAGGCATGTCAAAACGTAGGGGGAGAGGGAATAAGCATGTGTATAGTTCTTTCTATGTGCCAGGCACTGTGCTAAATGCTTTAAAAATAACATCTTACTGGTTCCACATCTATTAGGTAGTTGCCATTATTATCCCCTTTTTACAATAAGTGAAACTGAGGCAGATAGTAATTTGAGTGAATTTATTTAGGATCACATGGCTAATAGATGTCTGAGGCTAGATTTGAACTCAGGTATTCCTGACTTCATGCTCAGAGCTCTATCCGCTGTATTCCTTAGCTGCCTTGTAGACATCCAATTGTACTCAAGGAAATAAGAGTTAGAGTCCAAAAGAGGTCCTACAAATTCCCGATGAACTTCCCAGAAGTGTGATACGACAATGAGAAACTTGCCTTGTCAACTACTTACCCTGTTCTCCACTGATTTCAAGGTGCCTAAGTTCCCTTCCGTTGTGTTTTATGGTTGTTATACAATATTGGAGTAGATTCACCTCAGATAACCTTAAACCTTGGAAGTAACTGTGGAATACTTGGAAAACTACAGAACATGATGAGAAATGTGCTGTCAGTGGTTCTAGGGCTGTGCAGTATTAGGACAGAATGGGACGATCAAAGGACTTCCTTTTAGGAGTCCTGAAGTCAAGTCCTAAGTTTGACACTAGCTCTGTAATTGAGCACAAAACCTCTTGGAGCCTTTACATCTTCATATGTCAGATAAGGAGAGCTCCCTGCCACTCTCATGGTTCTTTAGCATGTTACATGTCTGACGGCTTTTTTTTTTCCTCTACATGATCCTGTTGTTTTTCAGTCCTATAGGCAGCAAAGAGATGGTCACACTTGAGTCACTTCGGGCATTAATTTAAAAGGAAGTTGCCTAAAGTTAGACTATGTTGGTAGAAATAGAGACAGAGAGATGAGAGAGAAGAGAGAGAGAGAGGTAGAGAGAGAGAAAGAGGAGGGAGAAGGACAGAGGGAAAGACTTAGAGACAAAGAAACAGAGATAGAGGGAGGGAGAGAGAGATTTCCTTTAAGAAAAGGAAGGAAAAAAAAGAACACAGTAAAAAATGTATGGCAGAGAGCTAAAGAAAACCTTTAAGGAAGCAAAGACAAGATGGACAGCTTTCAGCTTAGCACAAAGTCTTAAATATGTAGGTTTTCTTGAAATGATAAATTATTGCTATATATTTTGAAACCTCTCCTATGTTCTACTGAGTACATGATATGTTTTGCTTTTCTTTTCTTATTTTATATTTAAACTTAATATTCAAATCTATAATGTTTCTTTTTCTTTTCTTAATATATATTTAAGTCTTAATATTTGTCTAAAATTTAAAAAGAAGGAAAAAAAAACGTGCTAGAGGACTCCAGAGAAAGATACATGGGAAACATGCTGGAAGTCAGAAAGAAATATATGTAGACACCAGAAATACCTAATCTTCAGCCTAAAGCTAACTCTAGCCACTGAACTTTCATCATGCTATGGGGTAGGTATCTCTCTTCTTTCCTGAGAGCTCTTCCCACTTGCACATGCAGCCAGGTAGCAACTGGGGAAGATAACATAGATGTTAGACATTCAGTCAAGGATTTACTAAGAAGGTTTTATGTACCAGACACAATGCTAGGTGCTGGAGTACAACGAAGTTAAAAAAAAAAACATAATTCTTGACCTCAAGGAGCTCACAATCTAACGGTAAACCATGAAACAAAGAGCACATCCAAGATAACCAAGACATATAAAGTGGAAATGCAAGGTACTGCCTGATCTTGAATAGTGATCTAAATAGGAGTAGTTGCAGCCTTGGAGTGTCCTTTCCACACGTGGTGACCTCTGTGGCTTCCATATGAGTGCAATGTGCCTTTGACTCTATACTTTTTAATGAATAGATCTTCATCTATTATTTGAGAGTAAACTCTGTTTCAGTCATAAGAAGATGGGGAAAAGAGAAGAATTCAATGTGACAGGGTTGTACTTGAGCTATGTAGATAAATTATTACTTAATGTCAATTTTTAGGTCTACCTTTAGAAAACAAGAGGGAGGCATTTACAGAAGACTGAGAGCCAGGAGACTCATGTCAGTCACATCTCAGCCTATGTCAACAGACTTGGGCTAGTACTTTATGGTTTATTGCTTTCTTCAGAGATTATAATCTGAAGAGTTTTTAAAAAGAAGAAAAAAAATATGCTAGAGGACTCCAGAGAAAAATACATGGGAAACATAGTGGAAGTCAGAAAGAAATATATGTAGACACCAGAAATACCTAATCTTCAGCCTAAAGCTAACTCTAGACACTGAACTTGCATCATGCTATGGAGTAGGTATCTCTCTGCTTTCTTGTGAGCCCTTCCCACTTGCACATGCAGCCTGCTTGGATCAATCTTACTCTGAGAGGACACTATGAGTGACGATTCCAGGTCAAACAAAAGTATTTCCTTCCCTTTACCAGTTTGTTGTTCTCTTGTGCCACTATAGATCCCAAGTTTCTGTAAATTAGAAAACCCTGGTTATACTTACGGAATATATACACATACATATGTATATGTCTGTCTGTCTGTATCTTAAAGAGAAAGAGGGGGAGGACCGAAGGGAGAGAAAGATAGAGATAGAGAGATACTGAATGAGCATAAACAATGAGAGATAGATGTAAGACAGGTAGACAGAGATATGAACAATCATATTCATAGCAGCAGAAACACTTGCAGTCAGAGCAATAGAGTCATATGTCACTATATGTTACTGGAGTAGGTGGTATTTGTGACACAAGTCTCACTGTGTATGTCAGGCAGGTAGACACATTGCTACAATGAGAACAGGTCCAAAGTAGGATGAGTTTGCTTGATGGGAAGTCAATAAGATTAATAGTTTCAGAAAACTGATCAGCTGCTTCAGTCAATTCATAATGATAACATTGAAGATGATGATGATAAAGAGGAAAACTCAATTTTTTTGACAAAGATAGAGCAAGGGTTATGTTTATATTTAGACTGATATCACAGTCATCGTATGCAATGTTAAAAAAACCTAAAATTGAATGCTGATTTTAAAAAAAAAAGAAATGATGGTAGTTTCAGTAAATACAGAAACTTGCCTATGTGGCACAGTGGATAGAGTGTCAGGCCTAGAGTCAGGAAGACCTGAGTTCAAATTCAGTCTCAGACACTCACTCCCTATGTGACCCTGCGTAAGTCACTTCATCTCTGTCTGCCTCAATTTCCCCACCTGTAAAATGAGAATAGTAATAACATCTACCTCCCAGAGTTGTTGTGGGGATCAGATGAGATAATTGTTAAAGTGATTTTAATTATTGACTATTATTATTACTATTATTAAATGCATAAAAAGAAACAACTAAAAAGTAAAATTGGGTGTTACACCCATCATTTCCTCTATGGGCAGTCAATTAATTAATTTGGCATTTAAAAAAATGTTCTTAACATCATTGAATATTCATAATCACGGAATTTTATAGACAGAAGATAATAGAAATTGTGTAGGTTAATCTACCTTTTATGTAAATGAGGACCCGGAATCCTAAAGAGACTGTCTGCCTGAGGTCCCACAGGCCATTTGTTACATAGTTGTGATTCAAAGCCAGGTGCCCTGACTTCCAGGGAAATCTCTGTCCAGTACAGCAAGCTGCTACTTATTTGGGAACCTTCTCTGCAAGGTCTTGGATGGCATTCTTCCTCTATCAGGACCTGGGCTCTACTGTTGCATTTTGTTTAACTTGGTGGTACATTCTCAATGGGTCACTTGCCAGCTAAGATTGAAGGAGAGGAATTTGTCTTTAACTCTGTGTACTTCATTTCCTCCTTTCGCTTATGTGCTAACGCTCAATCTTGCCTTAGCATCCCAACAGGAGTCCAATGCTGAAAGTCAATGAAGCAAAACAACAACTCCCAAGAAAGCTTCATTCTCTTGGGTTTCTCTGACAAGCCCCAGTTGGAGACGGTCCTCTTTGTGGTTATCTTGATCGCCTACATCTTGAACCTGGTGGGGAACACAGTCATCATCTTAGTGTCCTGCCTGGACCCCAAACTGCACACCCCGATGTATTTCTTCCTTACCAACCTATCCTTCCTAGACCTCTGTTTCACCACCAGTGTAGCTCCACAGTTGTTGGTCACGATGAGAAGCAAAGACAAGAGCATGAGCTATGGTGGGTGTATAGCTCAACTCTATGTGGCCATGGATTTGGGATCCACCGAGTGCATTCTGTTGACTGTCATGGCCTATGACCGCTACGCAGCAGTCTGCCGCCCTCTTCACTATGCAGTCATCATGCATCCTCGACTCTGCCTGTCACTGGCTGCCACAGCCTGGCTCAGTGGCCTCGCCACCTCTTTGATCCAGTGCTCTCTCACTATACAGCTGCCCCTGTGTGGTCATAACCAGCTTGACCACATCTTTTGTGAGGTGCCAGTCTTGATCAAGCTGGCATGTGTAGATACCACCTTTAATGAGGCCCAACTCTTTGTAGCCAGTGTAGTCTTCCTCGTAGTGCCTGTCTCTCTCATCCTGGTCTCCTATGGCTACATCACTCAGGCCATATTGAAGATCAAATCTGCAACAGGACGTCGTAAAGCATTTGGAACTTGTTCCTCTCACCTAGTGGTTGTAATCATCTTCTATGGGACCATTATCTTCATGTATCTCCAGCCAGTTAAAACTAGGTCCAAAGACCAGGGAAAGTTTGTCTCCCTCTTCTACACTGTGGTCACACCTCTGTTAAATCCCCTCATCTATACCCTGAGGAACAAGGATGTAAAGGGAGCACTGAGAAAGCTGATACTGGGGAAAGCTATTGGATAATAAAAGTCATGAGTGGTAAACACAGAGTAAGGGGGATGTTGCTGCATCTGATTTGGAAGCCTACAGGAATCATTCTCATTTCTTCCCCACTCTATCTCTATTTGTCTATTGATCTCTGTCTTTCTCCATCTCTCTTTCTTGTTCTATCTCTCTCCTCTATTCCTCCCTCTCAAATGTAAACTTGAGTTCTACATCATATGGATGTAGAAGATAACAAAAAGCATACGATAATAAAGAGGATACAAGTCCTGCCTTTGACAAACACACCCTTCCTGTGTGATCGGGTACAAGTCACATAACCTCTCAATGCTCTTGGCAGCTCTCTTAGGACACAAAGTATAAAGAAGCTGGTGATCTTCATCAGCCCCTGGAGAGGGCATTCCCTCCCCTAGAACATCCTGATATCTGTGAAATCAAACACCAAGCTCTTGTCCTTATATATAAATAACAGCCATTTATACAGCCCTTTAAGGTAAAAAAAGGTACACTTACGCACACACCTATATGAAGGAAAGCCATTTAAACCCTGTCTCAGACTCTAGACGTCCTCTATCTCTAATAGGCCATATATGGATGTATGTGTGTACATGCACATATGTGTATATAGGTACACATGTGTGTATGTAGACACACATGTATGTACACAGGGCTATCCACACATGTGCATATATGCCTATATCTATATACATATGTGCATATATATGTATATCATTTGAACCTCACAACAGTGCTATGAGGTAGGTGCTATTAGTAGTCTCATTTTACAAATGAGGACACTGAGAGCAAAGAAACTGAGATGACTTGCCCAGGGTCACAGCTGCTCTGAGACAGGATATGAAGGAAAGTCTTCCTGACTTCAGTGCTATTAAATGGAAGTTAAAACTATGAACATGTAACTGACTTAGGAACTATATCCCCATGTATGACTTAAGAGGGCTGTTCTCTCTTCAACTTCCAGTGGTTCCATTCTCCTCATCCTAAATTATAGGATAATCAAGGCCATTTTCTGATATTTCCATATAAATTAATAAAATTAAGCAATCTTTCTCATTAATTAATTTGTTATCATCTTCCACCTCATTTTATAAATAAACTGGAGAAACTCCTTTTGCCCTGAAGTTTTCATATGTATTATATGCCCCTGTCTTAGATGTTTAAACATCAGCATTATTGCTATACTATTTATCATTGGTGTGTCAAACAATACAAAGACATATGTGAACATTCCAACAGTGAATCAGCTATGAAATGGAAGATACAACTTTGTGATTTAGGAAGTCAGCACTACAGAAGCTATTTCCTTCAGTTGCTAGGAACACACTTTTTTTTCAGCCAAGAAATTCAGTTCCTTGAGAACTTTCCTCAGAATTTCTTGTTCACCAAATAAATTGGACTCATTTTTCTTAAAGTGACTCTTCAGTCTTTTTTCTAAAATAGCAAATAACTAATAGTCTCTCAGGGGAAAAAAACAAACAAAAAAACAACCTAGTCCTTTGTCTCTGTGCCTCTCAAACTCCCACTGACAATTAGATTGTGTTCTTAATGTGGAGCATGTATAAAATAATGCAGCTTTAAAACCATGGAGTAAAATGAGTCAATAATAGTACAACAAAAGTTAAAAACATCGTGATGTCATTTGAGAAATGTAACATATATTTTATACATATATTTTACATTGTATGATCATTTTCTCATTTTTTTTTTTGTTTTTAGGAATATACTTACAGGGCCAGGAAAAAAATCCATAGGTCTTGCCTTCCAAGATCTTCCATAAGAAAGGAATCATAAAGCAATAGAGTCTCTCCACCCCACCCCTTCCAACTGATAGATGAAAGAAAATAAGGCTGAAAGATATCAAGTGCAGGTAAGGAGCACCAAAGTACACGTAGTGCTGGGTGTGATGTCAAGAATGCCCAAGTTCAAACCCCATCTCAGCCTAACTAATTGTGTGACTGTGGGAAAATCATTTAACCTCTGCTTGCTTCAGTTCCTCAAACATAAAATGGGGAAAATAATAGCACCTACCTCCCAGAGTTGTTGTGGGGATCAAATGAGATAATAATTATAAAGGACTTAGAGAAGTGTCTGGCACACAATAAGTCCTATAGAAATGCTTGTTCCCTTTCCCTGTAGATAGCCATTATCAAAGGTGGGATTTGAACCCAGGTTTCCTGATTCTACAATCAGTGTCCAGAGTCATATAACTTACTATTGTACATGCTTAATACAAAAACCTACTATGTTAATTATTTAAGCATATATCAGGAATCTCATATAATTTATATACTATATGATATGATATAATATAACAATATATCTCAATATATCATTATAATTAAATAAATTATATTATGATATATCATATCATATCATATTTTTATATGCATATATTTTTACACACCTACTGTAGTGAGGGGAATTAAGGATATAGTACATATAGAGAGTCAGATACTGAGTCAAAAATATTTCATTACCAATTGCACCTCTGACATACTGAACTTGTAACCCAAACAGTTGAACCTTCAGTTCTTCCCAGGAAGTTCTCCAACGTTAAGTGTTACATAACATTGTCTTTATTAGAAAGATTTTTCTCACTACTAGTGTCCGATACTAAAGAAACAAAAACAACAGCAAAGACAGACAGCAAAGATAGAGAGAAAGACTTAATGAGGTAGAAAGGAGGAAGCAAAAATAATTTCCATGGGATTCCAAGAATATAGATAGATAGATAGATAGATAGATAGATAGATAGATAGATAGATAGATAGATAGATAGATAGATAGATAGATAGATAGATAGATATAGATAATGATGTAGATATAGACATAGGCAAAGAAAGAGAGATGGTCTACAAAGGCTACCCATGACCTTCTGGATGAAATACAAAGTCTTCTGTTATACATTGAAAGTCTGTCATAATATTCGGCTGCCCTCCAGAAACCTAATTTATCAATATGATTGGGAGTTTATAGGGATGTAACCCAAGGAAGCTGGGGAAATATATTGTATTTTCCCCAATACATATCTTTGTTTTTGGTTTTAGCTACATTGGTCTTGTTTCTGTAAAGTAATGTTTAAAGCTACATAACTTAAATTGTTCTGTTTTTTTGTTTTTGTTTTTTGGATTTTTTTTAGTTTTTCAGTTATTGACTGATTATGAATTTCCTCCTATATTATGCATATACTATTATAGTATAGCCTTGTCTTTCTCCAAAGTTTTCTCTCTGGCTTAACTATGCCTCTTCTTCTCCTACTTGGTGCTCTCTCACTTTTCTGGAATGTATGGGCATAAAAACTTCTGTTTTCCTCAAAACCTTACTGAATGACATCACTCCCGTGACATTAGAGATGAGAAATCACCTACAACACCCAAACAAAACTGTAAACCTCCCCATAAGTTAACAAATCATCTTATGTCCCTTGGATACATGAAGAGTCAATATGTGCAGAAGTCTCAACCATCACACTAAGGATGATTGCTGAAAGGCTGGTGTAAGAATGCAAAAGTTTAGGTAGCCTTTTCTTATGGGATCATTGCAGTGACCCTTCTCCTACTATGAATGAAAGATTACTTACTTGGTTCTCTGTCTTTCATTTGCTTTGTCAATTTTCCTTGACTCCCCTCTATGCTCTTAATTTTGAAATTAAATCACATATAGAATCTCAATTTTTGTGAGCTAAATGTATCAAATAAAAGATTTTTTTTGCTTCAGTATTCATTAATTCGTTTATTTCATTTGCAAAAAATCCCTTTCTGTCTAATCAATAGGACCCTTTATCCTTCATTCATAGCTGTAAAAGAGATAAATTTCTAGTCTCATCAAATATGCTATTATGTGGCATGTAATATATTTATGCTATTTAAAATGCATTGTGATATTTAATATGAATGTGTAAGTAGAGCCTATATCAGATTGCATGCCATCTTGGGTAGGGGAGTAGAGAGGGAGGGGGAGAAATTTTAAAACTCAAACTCTTACAGAAGTGAATATAGTACACAAAAAATAAGTTTTATACACACACACACACATATATATCACTTTGGCAGCTGAGTGGAAGATGAATTTTAGTAGCAAAAGATTAGTTGTCCAGAGACCAACCAGAAGACTACTGTAATAATCTAGGAATGGGGAGATGAGGGCCTGAGCCAAGGTGGCAGCGTTAGGGGAGAGGAGGGAAGCTTTAAGAAGTTGTTAAGGTAAAATTGACAGACCTTGGAACCAGACTGATTAGGGGGTGATAGTAAGGAAGATTGAGGAGTCGAAGCTTGGGTATTGGAAGGGTATTGGTACTCTAGAAAGGAAAATTGAAATTAGGAAGATTGGTAGATTGGGGGTGAGTGGAAATAGAGAGATATTGTGAAGGTTAAATACACAACACTTAGCAACTAATTGGATAAAGGAGGGTAAGGGAAATGCTGAAGTCACCTAACATTTAACATGGATGGTTTCATGATTATTACTTAAAAAAAAATGGTAATAGTTAATAGGAACTCCAAAGTAAAAGGTAAATTAGGAGGAGGATTGGTTTTAGAGCAAACATTCAGAACCGCGTGTGAGTGTGTGTGTGTGTGTGTGTGTGTGTGTGTGTGTGTATTTCATTGACTTGTTTTGCAGTTTGGTGAAGCCTATGCTTCAGTCTCCTTGGATTACATTCCCTAAACTCCACTCATGCTGATAAATTAGGTTTCTGGAAAGCAGTGGAATATTATGAAAAACTTTCAACATAGAACAGAGGGCTTTGTATTTCATCCAGAAGCTCCTTCTCAGTAATGCTTTAAAATAAATAAATAATAAAAAAATATATTGTGATATTGTGATATATTGTGGAAATGGTGATCTAACCTTATGTTTGTAAACCACTTTTCACTTTCTCCAAGTGTTTTTTTTTTACAAATAAAGTTTCTCTCTCTCTCCCTCTCCCTCCCCCTTCTCTCTCTCTCTCTCTCTCTCTCTCTCTCTCTCTCTCTCTCTCTCTCTCTCTCTCTCTCTCTCTCTCTCTCTCTCTTTCTCTTCCTCTCTCTCTCAATGATTGTGAGTGAAAGCCCTGAAAATTAAGAATGAAATGCCTGCCACAAAGTAATTTTTAAAATGAGTGTTTAATAAACACTTGTAAAGTTGAATCGATGAGTGCACCCAGGCCCACTACCATCTCTTCGTTTCTCACCTCTCTTCTCTCTTTTGGTCTTTTCATAATGCCTTTTTTCAGCTACCTTCTCTGCTCTCCCCCACCAACCACCACCTCCCCCCATACCCCATCACTTTTCAGCCTCTTTTTTTGTGTTGTCTTTTCCCATTAGATTGTAAGCTTTTTAAGGTTCAGGGTTATCTTTCATTTTCTTATTTGCATCCTTAGTCTTAACCGAGCTCTTGGAACATAGTTTTTTTTTGTTCTTTGTTTTGTTTTTGTTCAGACATTTTAGTCACATCTGAATCTTCTGACCCAATTTGCCCTTTCTTTCTAGGAGAATCTAAGAGATCCTTTTTGTCATACAATCAGACCTTAAGTGACTTGCCCAGGCTCAACTAGGAAGTGTCTGAGGTTGGATTTGAACACAGGTCTTCCTGACTCCAGACCCAGTGCTCTATCCACTGAGCCAAGAGTTGTTTAAATAGTGGGCATACAGTAAGCACTTAAGAAATAAATATTTCTTGACTTACTAATTGACCAACTCACTGAAAATACCTTCTGCCCACATAGTCTCAATCTCTGCTTGGCTGGTCCCTCCTGGATCTTCCATGCCAAGGAGGATATCCAAGATAGCTTTCTCTTTTTTTCTTCACTGTCTAGACTTCTGACTCTGGACTTTCTGGGCTATGACCCCATGTATGTACATCTCTCCCAGTTTTTCACCTTCCTTTTCTTCCCACATTAAAATGTAAACATTTTGAGGGCAAGTGCTATCTTCCTTTATGTTTCCCTTTATATAGTTGGTTAGCACATACTAAATACTTAATAAATACTTGATGACCTGATAAAGACAAAAATGAAACAGTGCCTACTTTCAAGGGATCTTTTCTTCTACAAAAGATATAGAGTATATGCAATGATAAGCAAAAGGAAATGGTTCACGGTATCCGATATTGATTGTTTTCTTCTTTCTATTTTCATTGTTATTGTCATTGTGTCTTATTTTCCTGGGTTTGCTTACTTCACTTTGTATCGGTTCATCAAAGCCTTTTCACCCTTCTCTTCATCCAGCACATTAGCTGCCTCTTAAAGCACAGTTAACATTTGATTATGTTCCTGTACAACAATGTGCTTAACTATTTCAAATAAAAGACATTTTTCCTCACTTCTTTGCTACCACCGAAAGTACAGCTATAAATACTTCAGTGTATAATAGACCTTTATTCTTATCTTTGAATTTCTTTGGGTACATGACCAAAAATGGAATCTAAGGGTAGAAGGGTATGGGAATGTTAATTATCTGCATTTCTTTATTCAAAATTTCCAGAATGGAATTCTCTCCTTACCTCTACATCTTGGCTTCCCAAGCTTCCTTCAAGATTCAGTTCAAGTTCAAACTTTTATACAAACCTTTACCTCATCTTCACACTAACCGTGTGTTCTCTCTGATATTACTTCCTATTTACCCTTTATATATCTTGTATGTACATAGTTGTTTGCAAGTTGTCTCTCTCATTATGAGAAGTCCTTGATTGTAAGGACTTTGTTTTTCTCTTTCTTTGTATCCCCATCACTTAGCACAGTGCTTGGAACATAACAAGAGTTTAATAAATGCTATTCAGTAACTAATTGGTGAATGTAACAGTGTCACCAATTTACAGCTAAAAAAATACATTTGTGTGCTTCTTTTTAAAATCTCTCTAACATTGACATTATTATCATTGGAAAAAGCCCTTTTTAGAAGTTGAGGCAAATTAAAAGAATTCAGGTTGGGACCTCTATTTTCTCAAGGACAACAAAGAAGAGATCATCTTCTGAGAATGAGGAAACAAGGGGAAGGGGACCTAGGGTTTGAGGAGAGAAGAGTTGCAACAGGTACTGTGAAGAACATATTCAAGAAGTAATCAGATGAATAAAAGAACTGTCAATTTTCACATGTATATATACACACATGCAGGCATGTATGTATATGCATGTACATATGTGTATTATATATGTGCATATATGTATATACACATACATATATGCATATCACTTGCAAAATGCGCCTTATATTTCTTTGCATGCTTCTTGGCAAATAGTATCATGAACACAATAGCTGTCCAATAAATGATTGATTGATTTTTTACTGGAGGCATGCTGGGAGGAGTGAATAGTTCTAGTACAAAGAGCCTTGGACTTAGCATCATAAGATCTCGGTTCCAGTCCATACCGTACATTTATTTAATTATTCAGCCTTGCAGAGTTCACTTGGCTTCTCTGCGCTGATTTGCTCCAATATGAAAGGGAATCTATTGATACTTCATTATGTATCTTACAATATTTACATCTTATTTATCTTTTGTACAGCATATCTGTACATGTTTGTTTGCTTGTTGCCTCTTCCCCTTAGACTGTGAGGTTTTGGGAGGAAGAGACTGTCTTTTGCTTTTCTATCCCCAGTACTTATTGTGACACATAGTAAACACTTGTAAATTTTTACTGACTGATTGAAGCTCAAAGGAACCAATGCCCTATAACTCTAAAGCCCTGTGTATATCCTGATATTGCTGCAATCCCTATTTATTCAAAGGTTAACTGAGACAAGAATGGAGAAACAGGTATCATTATCATCTGCTCCTGTTTGTGGCTTCTTATTCATCTAAAAACAATTCTGTTTTTTCTCCTCTCAATAATCCTAATCCCATAAATATTTCCTCCAATAATTACTTTCATTCCTTTGGTGATTTTCCATTCTTTTCACTATTCTCTTTATTGTTTTGCACAAAATCTTTATCTATGATGCTTTATTAAAACCCCATCTCAAAAAGCTGACAAAGGCAAAGCAGGTGGAATGAATATCATCAAACAATATATGGAAACAACCATGTGTCTCCCAGTTATTGCTGTCCCTTTGGAACTCTAAGATCCAAAGAACAGTCGTGAATCACTCCCTGAGAGACTTCTTTCAGAACAATTTAACATCAAGGCATTATCTGGTGTTTAATTACTAAGTGGTAAGTCATAGACCCTGAAATGTCTTCTGCATCAATTTCTTTTCCTAAATTTTAGTCTTTCTTCCCTGATGGGAGGCTTGGTGCTCTTCCATTCCCACATGAGAGTTTCAATAAAGTGAGACCAATCAAATTAAAGATGCCCCCAAGAAAGATGGCCCCCAGAATCCCTCTTACCATATATCGATCAAGTGATATCAATGTATATATCAGAATGACAGCAGAGTTAGGTCCCCTCTATCCTCTAACAGATTGACTACAAGTCAATGTCCTCAGTTATTAGATTAAAAACATGTGAGGTCACCAAAGAGTGACACAGGATGAGACACCTAATGTGTAGCCATCAGGGAAGAAAATGGTACCTAATCATATTGATAGGCAATTTAAAATGTGTTCAGGTGGGTAAGAGGGAAGAAGTATCGGAGGGGATTCCCATTCACAATCTATTGATTACCAGTGAAGATTCTCCTCGATTTGACAATTCAAATCAGCAAACATCAATGCCAGGACTGACTTTTTGTTGTTGTAAGTATCACAAACTACATTTAAGTGCAATGTACTAGCTATAGTTTGCCAGAATTTCTGCAAAGTTTTTAATAAGATATAGAATACTTTGCCGAGGGAGAGAATGGAGGGATAGAGAGTAGATGATAACACAATTTTAGAACTGTTTGACAGGTCATATTCAAAGCACAGTTGCTCTTCACAGTTCACTGACAGCAGGGCAGGAGATCTCCAGTGGAGTATCTCTGTAATCTGTGTTGAACTGTGTGCTCAAGACAGCTTATTATTTTAAACCTTCTCTGAATGATTTGGATAAAGGCATAAATGGAATATTCACTAAGTTTGTAGAATTCACAAAACTTTGAAATAAAACAGATGCACTGAATGACAGAGGTAATATCCAAAAGAATCTCAGTTGGCTAGAACACTGAGCTGAATTGCATCAGATGAAATTTAAGAACAATAGATAAGAAGTCTTATGCATGGGCTCACAAAATGAACTGAGCAAACAGAAGATGGTCAAAAGCATGGTTTGAGAGAAATTGTTCTGACAAAGATCTTGGGGTTTTAGTGGAACACAAGCCTAATAAGTACCAGCAGTAGGATGTGTCTGTCTAAAATACTGATGTGATGTTGCATGAAGAGGATCACAGTTTCCAGGAATAGGGAGAAGAGGGTAGCACTACACTACCTTTGCCTCATTTCAAAGATAACATTCAATTCTGGGTACCTTGTTTGAAGAAGGGTGTTAATAAACTGGTGGCTTCCAGAAGGGGTCAACTAGGAAGGTAAAGGGACATAAACTCATGACATTTGAGAATTAGCTGAAGGACCTGGTGATGTTTAGCCTGGAGAAGAGAGGACTCTGGAGAGGAGGGGGAATTATAGCTGCCTTCAAGTATCCCAAGTGCTGTCTTGTGGAGGAGAGATTAGATTGATTTTGTTTGACCTCAGAAACTTGAACCAGGCAGAAATCACAAAGAAGCAAATTTAGGCTTGATTTCACAGGGGAAAAAAATCTTCTTAACAATGAGAGTCATCCAAGAGCCATCCTACTTCCTAACATTGAGAGTCATCCCAAAACAGAATGGGCTACATGTGAGATGAGGTGGTGTGTTTCCCTTCCTTGAAGGCCTTCAAATAGAAGGTGAATGACCACTTGGGGGCATGTTGAGTTTGAATTCCCTTAGTGTATGGTTTGGACTAAGTGGCCTTGGAGGTCTCTTCCAGCTCTAATCCTGCAACTCAAAGAATAGTGTGCAGGGTACTGTATTAGACGCTAAGAACAGTAAGACAGAAACAACTTCCCCTCACCCTCAAGGGTTCTACTCGGGAGGATAGAACACATGAACAGGTAAGTAAATACCAAGTAATTTATTTTAATATGAAGAAAATTCTGGCAGTTGAAGAAATCAGAGAGGATTTAATGTGGGAGGTGACAGATCCATCTAGTTTTGAAAGAAACCATGGATGAAAAGGGAGAGCATTCCAGACCTTAAAGGGCCCATAAAGATAAAAATGGAGATGTGGTATTGATTTTGAGGGATAGGCCAGCTTTGCTAAACCATGTATAAAGGGCAGAAATGTGAAATCACTCTGGAAAATGAATAAGCCAGACAGTGAAGGGTTTTAAATGACTACAATGTGTGGCTTCTATATTAGAGAAAACAGAAAGTTTATGAAGGTTTTAGGGTAGGAGAGAAACATGATCAGCCTTGTACTTTAGGAAAATTAATTTTTCTACCATGTAAAGGATGGGTTAGCAAAAGAGAGAGATTAACATATTAAAAATCCAGATGAGAGATGACCAGTATCTATACTAAAATGTGGAGAGAAGGGGATAGATGCCACAGATGCTGTGGAGACAAAATTGACAACTGAATGGAAATGGGGATGTGACATAGAGGGCAGACACAAGGAAGATGCTCAATAATTATAATGCTTGTGGTTTTCACAAGAGAAATAAAGGAGTTAAGAGAAAATGCAGACATGAAAAGTAGCATGAAAAGGTCCATTTGGGCCATGCTGCCTTTGAGATGTCTGTCAGACACACACAGCAGGCAAATGCTAATGGGGTATTGGTAATCAAGAGAGGTATTGGGACTGAGATCTTGAATTTAGAGACATGAGAACAGATGTGAATCCTAGATTTGAAACACAGATGAAAGAATTCTCTCTGAATCTGAAGTATCTTTACAGTTAGATCAATGTGCTGTGGGACTGTGGTATTATAGACATACAGAACTGAGTTATCTTCACCTCCGTGCAATGTCCCAAATGTACAATTTCATCTAAGTACACTAACATCTAGTTAATATTTCCTCAATTGTACCTTATTCAACAAGCCAATTAAGCTGATTCCAAAGATTAAACTAATAAGAAACTACTGGATCTATATACATAACTAGGCTCAACTCTCATATTCTAGTTGTATTGGGCAGGAGATTACTTTCCAATGCCAAGAGTAGCAGAGACATGTATTTATTGCTTAGATTAGGTGATAAGCATTTAATTCTCTTAACTCTTTCACTTAAAATCCCTTTATTCAGGTCAGTGTTATCTTCAAGGTAGAGAGTTTCATGAGAGTAGAGAATTTCTCACTGGGAAGTCTGACTTAGAAAAAAGCCTCTTGCAAAGCACTTTCATTATTATTCTGCAAGTTATAGTCTTAGAAAGCAGTCTGATGGCATTGAGGGCATTAACCATCCAAAGTTCTCACAGCCAGCATGTGTGGGCACTGGATTGTGAATCATGTCAGGTATCTCTAAGCCTTCCAATGTCTCCCTTCTATCATACACCATATCATCATAGAGGTAGAACTATAAGAGACCTTAAACATCATGGATACAGTTGAAGCATTTTTCAGATGTTTGTATTGAGTTCTAGGAACATTAAATGCTATGACAATGCTATCAAGTGTCTAAGACAGGTTTTAAATGGAGATCTTCATGATTCAAAGTCTAGTGACCTTTCTATCATACCACATGGTCTCTCACTATTGAATACTATTACTTATATTACCACTGATAATAATACCATTTTATCAATTTTTATATGATCACATGTGAACTACTTTAACCTTTCCTTATCTTAGACTTCATTTCCAAAAGGACTAAAATGATTTATAATATACTTTTTCACATTATGATTATGTCATCATTACCAAGAGGATAAGGAGGATGAAGAGCATTCACCCTGATTTTTCCCTGTTATTTTTGAAAGGCAAATATTCATTTTCGCTATGTGACAGAAAATGAAAACAAAATCTCTGTGTTCTGTATATGTCCAAGGTATCACAATCTATCACCTAAAGTCGAGGATCCCACTAGTCTCTGAACTGAGTATACATTTTATTGAATTCCTATCTTCAGTAGGATATATATTTTTCATTTATGTTTTAGTAACGAGAATATGCTCTGCTTAGCCCTCATATAAAGGTAGACTTGACTTTGCAGAAGAGAGCTCAAAAAGTGAAGTCTACAGGTGCCTTATTGGTGAAGATGCCAGTTTCATGTGAATAAAGATTGTTTGTTTGATACATAGATGTGTAAAATATTTGATTAAATAAAGAGCATTCTAAGATTAGAGATAATGATATAAAGTAATTATGATATCTCATAAAAATCATTCACAATCTCAATGAGTTTTACTGTAAGATGTTGAGTTAAATAAGTGAGGTGTGTTTTACACAAGAAATGCCTGTATTCTGATCTAAAAGTGTGGAATCCATTCTGATGGGTTGCATGTTATATAACATCATTAGATATAGGTTCTATTACTACTAGACTCTGTAGAAAATGACAAGTTTGACTTTCATGTATGTATAGTTTCACTGTTTTCATTGGATTTTTTTCATACTCTACATGGGTGATTTTGTAAAGCACAAAGCATGCCCTTTGGTGGTGCAGTCAATAGAGGACTGGCCTTGAAATCTGGAAGAATAATCCCTGTGAGTCCAAATCTAACCTAGGACAATTACTAGCTATATGACTCTGGGCATGTCACTTAACCCTCTTTACCTCAGTTCCTCATTTGCAAAATGTGTTGGAGAAGGAAATGGCAATGCACAAAATGGGGGTCAAAAAGAGTCAGACACTACTGAAACAACACAACAACCATTGCTATTGTATTGTTATTAGGAACTCTGATATATTGGGACAACTTTGGGTTGGGAGATTTGGGTTCAAGTAATGAATCTGACACCAGTTCTCCAACCCTTGACAAGTATCAACATTATAAACCTTTGTTTCCTCAACAATAAAATGGATATAATTATATTATTTAGTACTTATTTCATATAGCTGTTGTATAGAAAGGCTTTGAAAATTATAATTATACATGCATATCATTACTATTTGTAATGTTATAATACTTGGCAACAAAATGATAAAGAAAGGAACCTTTGAAAAGTACAGAGCTTGGGGAAGTTGCCCGAGGATGGGATACTATGGAATTGGCAGCAAGAATAAACACTTGCCTAAATTGGTCTAACTTTTAGTGACTAGTCTAATGAATTCTCTCCAAAATATTCAAAATAAACTTCATTTAAATTGAAGTTGACATACCTGTCCTTACCCTCACATAATGCTACAAGGTTGAGGCTGAATGCCTTTTAAGATTAAGAACCAAAAGCAGTTACATGTGACATAGAAATTATGAGAATAGAAAATTGAAATTCAGCCATAATATCTGTTCTTAGGGATATGCTAAATCAATTGACTCGATTGATTTTTTTTCATAGAAGATTGACTACTTAAGGAGTCACAGAACCTTCAAAATTAAAGGTATTTTGGATAAAATATATTTTAACCACTCATTGTACACATGGGGAAACAGAAGCCAAGAGATACACAATTGAAGCCCAAAGCAACATACACACATATGTGTCTTTTATTTGTGTAGAGTTATTTATATGTTGTCTTCTCTATCAAACTATGAATTCCTTGAGGTGAGGGATCATTTTTGCCTTTCTTTATACCCCCAGCATTTATCACAGCACCTGGTACATAGAAAGTACTTAATAAAGACTTCTTGACTTGACTTAGTGTCACTATTTCCTTTTTGTCAGTGCATTAACAACATTTCATTCTGCTTTTAGCGTCCCAATAAGAACTCAAAACTGACAATCAATGCAACCAAACAACAGCTTTCCAGGGGGCTTCATTCTCTTGGGCTTCTCTGACAAGCCCCAGTTAGAGGTAATTCTGTTTGTGGCCATCTTGATCTTCTACATCTTGAACCTGGTGGGAAATATGACCATAATTTTGGTGTCTAGCATAGACACCAGATTGCACACCCCAATGTACTTCTTCCTCACTAATTTGTCCTTTGTGGACCTCTGTTTAACTACCACTGTGGCCCCACAGTTGTTATTCACAATGAGAAGCAAGGACAAAACCATGAGTTACGTTGGCTGTGTAGCACAACTCTATGTGGCCATGGGACTGGGATCCACCGAGTGCATTCTCCTAGTTGTCATGGCCTATGACCGCTACGCAGCAGTCTGCCGCCCTCTTCACTATGCAGTCATCATGCATCCTCGACTCTGCCTGTCACTGGCTGCCACAGCCTGGCTCAGTGGCCTCGCCACCTCTTTGATCCAGTGCTCTCTCACTATACAGCTCCCCCTGTGTGGTCATAATCAGCTTGACCACATCTTTTGTGAGGTGCCAGTCTTGATCAAGCTGGCATGTATAGACACTACTTTTAATGAAGATGAGCTTTTTGTGGCAAGTGTAGTCTTTCTCGTAGTACCTGTCTCTCTTATTCTGATCTCCTATGGCTACATCACTCAGGCCATACTGAGGATCAAATCTGCAACAGGACGTCGAAAAGCATTTGGGACTTGTTCGTCTCACCTGGTGGTTGTAATCATTTTCTATGGGACCATCACTTTCATGTATCTCCAGCCAGTTAAAAGTAAGTTCAAAGACCAGGGAAAGTTTGTTTCCCTTTTCTACACCGTGGTCACACCCCTGTTAAATCCCCTCATCTATACTCTGAGAAACAAAGATGTGAAAGGGGCATTGAGAAAGCTAGTACCTGGGAAAGTCTATTAGATCAGGAAAACTGTATTAGACATGAACAAAGATGGTTGTTCATATTCTGGATAATGCTAAGCATTGCCATCTATTCAATGTCTTCCTGTTGGATTGGACAAGAGCAGTGAAATCCTGTAGAATCATTATCTTCCTCTCTTCTTTTAGAGTTAGATCAATTGATTTTAAATAAATTAGATGGATAATCAATATATTTATATATGTGTATATATACATACATGTATACATATATACAAACATACATATATTACGTGTATACACACACCTGTGTTTTAGAGAACTCAGTTAGATGGACATGTGATCCCACTGACTTGATTGTTCCTTCTAGTGACCCCGATCACAATACATCCATGAATGCACATATTGCACAACCCTCTAACCCATCTTCTGTGCGACTGCCAAATTAATCTTCCTAAGACACAGGAATGTCCATGTTACTGTCATGATGATGATGCTTCATGGAACAATGGAGGGCCAATGAAAAGAGCAGAATGACAACATCATAAAAAATTGACATCCCAACAGAGTCAGAGGCATGGAATGCCCTCTTCATGCATGTGCCATAATGACCTGTGTTGCTTGCATGTGTCCCTCCATGCACATCTCCTGACCTAATGTCTCCATATGTACATAGCCCACTGTGAGTATTCTCTATTCACAACCTTCCTATATTTACAACCACCTATATGTATTTCCTATCTATATGTGTTCCTTCATTTGCGCACTTCCACTTTGCATACTCATTGAATCCATTTATTCCTTGAATCTGTACCCCTCCCTACTTGTTCCCTATTTGTATCTGTCCTTCCCACTTATGGTTTTTAAATTTATGGGAAATTTTGTCCCAAGTTTATGAAGCAATGAAGTTTCAGGGGGAAGTGGCTAAAGCATTGAATTTTGAGTCAGGAAAGCCTGAGTTTGAATCCTCCCTTAGACACTTGGTAGTTGAATAACATTGATCATACTCATCAATCTGCATCATGCAGAGGCTGGGAATTCAAATAAGCAATACCTTTTCAAAAATATTCAACCAACCCCTGAATAAAAATCACCCCCAAAACAATTTCATTTTAAAACAATTTATAGAAAGATAAAGCAAAGCTACTGCTAAAGAACATAGGAGCAATCATAGAGGAAATTTTCTGAGATCTCAGGAGCTCACCTCCAGCATTTCCAGGCTAATTGCCCATCCTACTTATCTGAAGTGCCTACAGCTGAGATTCACACCAATATATCTTTAAGTAAAGTTAACTTAGACTGTTCTAGGACTTCTTCATAACTTCTTTCTTACCGCAGTCCCAGTTAGTGTTGGGAGAATATAGGGAGTGAATTGAAGGCTGCTTAGTCCTATCAGTGTCCTGGTCCACAACATTGATTTAGATTCAGTTATTTCGTATGTAAAATGTGGATAATAATACCTACCTCACAAGGTTGTTATGAGGAACACATGATAAAAATCAATGCAAAGCACTCTGTGAGCTTTAAAACACAAGATAAAAGATATCCATGAGGAAATTCTTTTTATCACTACTTTTCTTACTGTACTATTTTATTAAATATTTTCCTAACTCTGTTATGTTTATTAAATGCCTTTGATTTGAATTAACCATGTCTTATCAGTGGCTAATATGGACAAATATAATGACTCAAAAAATTATTCTTTTTAAGTTGATGCAGACCCTAGAGTACTTTGAACCTAGGATGAGTCACTCTCCCAAAGGAACAGAAATGTGAGTTAGAGGAATATTTCCTGGCATTGTATTTTCTTTATGCATGACAAGTTTGATAATGTACCTTCTTTCTTTCCTTCATGATCTGTATAGGATTGAAATTTGTTTACTGTATTGAAATTCCATCTGATATGTCTTTTCTAGTGGCAATAGCATTATTGGTTTTCTTATGGTTCCAGAACTGAAAAAGTAGGAGTGAGTGAAGCAAAATAGTGTGGTATGTGTTTGGCAACAGGGAAGGAAGGGCCAAAGAGAATACAAAGTTTGCAATTGTGTTAAATGGAAGGATGATGGTCCCCCAGAAGAAATATGGAAGCTAAGACTGAGTGGGTATAGGAAGAAATACCATGAATTCTATTTTTGAACATATTGATATTGAGATGTCTATTAAATGCCCAAATGAAGATATCCAACTGGTAGTTGGAGATGTGACTGGAGTAAAGGAAATAGAAAATTGATGTATGTGTAGATGTGGATCTCATCTAATAATAAATGATGACTGAATGCATAAAGTCTGATGATGTCATCAAGAAACAAGGTGTGGAAAAATACATTAGAATATCTCATCACCCCTAATGAACTCAAATCACTCTGTCCTTTGCTAAGCACTGTGTCAATTACTGTAGATAAAAAAATAATTACAACATAGTCCCTAATATTTGACACATTGTGGAGAATGGGAATCATATCACAGGACTGAGAAAGAACAGAAAAAAAGGAAAAAGGGTGAAGTCAGCAAACTATAGCCCAAAGCTTGATGTATCAACTGTAGAATGTATTATTCTTACTGGCTTTTTGTAAACATCACATTCATTTCTGAATATATCTCCTTTTCCCTCAAACAGTGAGCCATCCCTTGAAACAGTTATTTTAAAAAGAAAGAGTTCATCCATACCATTCATGTGAGACCATATACTCAGCTATGTTGAGTGTTTAATTAAATGAATTGCTTAATGAATATGTAGAATATGTAGAAAAATGAAGCAGTGATTACAAAGCATAGATACATCATAAGAAACATGGCATGCCAGACTCAAAGCCATTGGGCATTCTCACTGGGTAAGACTTATATAAGGAATGTAAAGTTGGACCAATATCTGAACAAACATAAGCTTAAGAGAACATACTATTAACAAAAGAAATCACAATGACTTGATTATATCAAAAAGAACAGAATCACAGCATATTTGTGTTTTAAAAGCACTAAAAACTTTGAATAACATCCTCTTTGAATTCAAATATTTTGACCATGAGATTTCTTATTTGTACTTCAGATGCAACTGTATAACTACAAAACACATTTTTTATAAAAATAGGAACAAAGTTAAGTAGAGAAATACTAAATTATTATAACCAGTCTATGCCAAAATAAGAAAACAGTTCTCTTTCTCTGTCTCTGCCTCTGTCTCTCTCTCTCCACATATAGATAGATAAATAGTTAGACAAATAGATCAAAATCAAGAAACAAACCGTAACATAATTCAATAAATATAGATATGTGATGTAGATTTAAAAGACCATATTAAAAATAAATTAGAGGAGGTAAGAAGAAAATAACTTTCAAAACTATGGATGAGGAAAGATTTCATGACCCTACAAAGGATAAAACAGATGCTAGAAAAAAGATAATCAACAATTTTTCTTTGATAAAACAAACATTTTTCCATAAACCAAATCAATTTAGTGAAAATTAGAAAGGAAGAAGTCAGTTTTGAAAATATCTTTGCAACCAGTTTCTCTGATAGCTCAGAGCAGAATGTCTAGTTTTCTTATACTAGAATAAAGGGAAAGAGAGTGAGTCAGGAAACAGATATTTAGAGGAGTTGAAGATGATAACTGGGGGAACACAAGTTGGAAATCTCCTATATTCCCAGTGACAAAGAGTGTAAGATCATTGGTTTGGGGTGAGGAGAAAGAAGGGTAGAGGACACTGAAGGCTTAAGGAAAGAGATGAAGAGTTGGGGTCATCATTAGAGAAAGATGATGGAGAGTTGAAGATAAATAAGAGTTTTCCACTTTTCATGTGTCTTGTTTCCATTCTATCCCGTAATCTTCCCAAGGACAGGATCCATGGATTACACCCTTCAAAGTGTTTAATACATGCCTTGTGTATAGGAGCTGTTTAATTTACCAATGCTAGAATAGACAGAGCATAAGGTATTACAAAGAGACATTAATGGGAGGGCTAAGGTCCACAAAAGTCAGTTGTTCCAGCTCCCCCATCCTTTATATGGATTGAGCTCAGGGAGATTTTGTGATCAAATGTCTAAAGTGAGATTGAAATCCAGGTCCTCTAACCCCCAAACCAGTGATATTTCCATCATGTCATGCTGTCTCTTAGAGTAAAAAGAATGGAATTCCAGGACAGTCCTTGCTTTAAAGGAGTTATTTAACATTTGGCAGGTCACTGACCATATGTGAGCCTCTTTTTACAAGTTTAAAATTATGTATTTTTACCTCAAGCCCTATCTCCCAAGGTTGCAAAGATAACATGGAGAAATATACATCAAGTTATTTATAAGATAAAGCACTGCACAAATGTGGCAAAATTTTAGTAATCAATATTTATTTATTATTTCATGTGTGGAAAAATAATTTTTCAACATTTTTTTATGGAAGTCTCCAGTTTACCTAAAAATAATAATTACATCTTCTCTAAACAACTCTCATGTTTAATCATTTCCACAGAGAATTAGTTTCATCCCTTTGACAATTTTTCTTCCTCTTAAAAAGATGTGATAACTAAATATCAGCTCAAAACCCTCCCAAAATCAACAAATAAAGACTTGATGGACAGACCAGCTTAGAATAAGGTCTTGGCATAAGGTAGACATGTGTCTGTCAGTCACTGCTACCACTTTGAGGGACTAAGGTCCAAGGAATAGTCAGCTACCACTCTCTAAGAAACTTCTTTCAAGACCAAGTGTCCCCAGGGCAACATTTACATCTTAATTAGTAGGTAGGGACTCAGTCCCTGAAGTGTCCTCAGTATCTATAATTCCTTTTTCTAAATCTAGGTCCTTCATCTTTACTGGCTTCTATTCCCTTGTTGTCTTTGCTTACCAAAATAGTTTCAATTTGATTATAGACATCATCCTCCCTGAAAAATAGTTCTTTAGAATATTCTTCGTCATGGATCAAGTCAGACAAGCCAACACTTATGCCGGGATGCCAATTGAGACAATGAGGCATTAGATTTCCTCTATCTTTCATTTATTTTCTATAGTTAGTGCATTTTGGCTATTAATTCAAATCATCCACTACCTACATTGAGAGATAGAAAGAGAAGAGCAATCTCTCTGTGGTGAGAAGGTAAGATGGTATGCAACATTGATAATGGGCATTTTAAATCATTTTCCATGCAGTTCGTGGAGAATGGATGTTTAAGAAGAGATACAGAGGGGCACTTTGTGAATGAAGATGATTCTCAGTTCAATAACTCAAATAAAAAAAAAAAGTTTAATCCCTGTCTTCCTTATGCCTGGTAGTAAGCTAGGTCATTAAAATTTAAGCTCAAAAACAAAAGCAATCCTTGTTCTCAAGGATCTTATGTTCTACTGAAGTTATGAAATTATGCAAAATGAAGACAGATAACTAAATGAGATAATTGAGGAAGTGGGACAGAGAGGGGAAGGGGGAGAGAGAGAAAGAGAGAGAGAGAGAGAGAGAGAGAGAGAGAGAGAGAGAGAGAGAGAGAGAGAGTCTCTTCTAACAACTGTGGGAATCAAGAAAGACTTCATGTCAGAGGTGGCACCATTTGAATCCTAAGAGAGGCAACATGTTCCAAAATGCAGACTTTCAGAAACAGTATTTTCCTAGCATATCAGATACCCTGGCAAGAAATAGAAATCCAAGTTAAAAGAGCAAGTAGCTTGCATGGCCAAACAGCAACACAAGAGAAAAGTGTAATAAACCTTGAAGGGTTGACCTAAACCAGATAGCTAAAGCTTTCCAGGCTAAGCTAAGGAGTTTCCTTTCATTTGAGCTAGAGTCAAGAGGGAATCACTGAGACTTCTCAGTCTGTGAGTGATATACCCCTGTTAGGGCTCCAGGAAGATTATTCTGGAAGCTGAACAGGAAGAGTCCGGAAGCCAAGAGGTCAATTTGGAGGCTCCTTTAACCATCCAGATGATAGGTGATGAGGATAATGGCCACATCAGTGAAGAGTAGGGGATAGATATGAGAGTTGTTGTAGCAGGAGAATGGACAGGAAGTGGATGAATGATGAGGATGACTGAATTGAAAAGCAGAAAAAACTTTAAAATAGTGAGCGGTATAAGAGAAACAGATTTGGGGAGCAAGACAGCAAATGTTCTTCCTTGGATATGATTTTGGAGAATCAACAAGTCAATAAACACTTATTTAACACTTACTAGATGGCAGGCAAGGAGAGAACTCTAAGGATACAAAAAGAGGCAAAAGGCAACGCCTGCCCTCAAGAAGCTCAGAATCCAATGGGAGAGACTACACCCAAATGTATACATACAAGTTATTTACAGGATAAATACTAAATAATTAACAGAGGGATGGCACGAGAATTAAAATGGACTGGGAAAGGTCTCCTGTGGAAGGTAGGTTAGGGAAACCAGGAGACAGAGATGAGGAAGGAGAGCATTCCATACATGGGAGACAAGCAGAGAAAATGCCAGGAGTCTGGAGATGGAGCATCTTGTTATTGGAACTACAAAAGTCTGGTGTCATTGGATTGAACAATTTATGAGCATGAAGAAGATATAACAAGGCTAGAAAGGCAGGATGGTCTTGTAGAGGTCTAACAAAACATTTGTGTAGAGGGACTAGACTTTGAGGGAATGATTACATCTGGCTTTGGGGATCGCATAGTCATCTTTCCAGTGATGATGCTTATAAAATTAAACATTGATTTAAAGAATTTCCCATATTTTGAAGTATCTTTGAGGTTAAATCAATGAATATTCTATGGCACAATGGTGTCATCATTATTCGATTTTGAATTATTTCGCTTCCCTGTTTAGTTCCCTAGAGCCATATGTCCCAATTCCCTAAGCAGATCAGAACTCAATTAATCATCATTCAGCTATCCTTGTTTTAAATACTTACTGAAGTCAGCCTAGAGATTATGACAAGGATTTCATAATCACAATAATCAGACTCAGTTTTCATTTCTAGGTCTATCAGGAACAAGATAGATTTCCAAAGACATCCAATTTTCATTGATTTTGTGTGAGTGCATGTTAACTCTTTATCCTCTGAATAAACTTGCCACGAAGACTTCTTTTACAGAAATAAATTGCCAAAGGCTCAGCGCTTTAGATCAAATGATACAGTAGTAGAATTTTATAATATTATTTCCTTTGATCCTCACACAATTTTTGAGGTGGGTTCTATCTTTAGCTGCATTTTTCAGATGAGGAAACTGAGGCACAAAGGGGTTGAGACTTCTCCAGGATCACACAGCTAGGATGTGTCTTAGGATAGATTGAAACCTGATTCCTTTTTATGCAACTCCCAGTGCTCTAAATATTATGTAGTAACACCTCTCCATATTGGTTGAGGGCATATAATCTCCAAGCTCCTGGAAAAGTCTAAAGTGAGAGCAACCAGCATTATATCGAATTTTCAAAGCGCTCTACAAAATGCTACCTCATTTGGTCCTCACTACAGTTCTATAAAAGAGGATGTTGTTATCCTAATTTTACAGATGAAAAAACTGAGGCTGAGAAAGCCTATATGAGTTGCCCAGTTTTACACCAATAATGAGCATCTGAGGTAAGATTTGAACCAAGTCATTTCTCAGTCCTCCCTTAATTCTAGTACCTTCCATCTATTGATGATTTGCAATTTATCATACATATATATATATATATATACACATGTATGTATATATATATGTGTGTGTGTGTGTGTGTATAGTTTATTTGCATGTAGCTTGCATGTTGTTTCCTCCATTAGACTGTGACATCTATGAAAACTAATATTACCTTTGGGCTTTCATTCTATATGCAGTCCTTAACACCGTGACTGACATGTGCTAAGCACTTAATGCAGGTTTACTTGTTGATTCATTGATCCTTATTGCAAGTCCAATGCTTTATATAATTCTCCAATGTGTCAGCTTGCATCCTCAAACCTACACTTATAATAAAAAATGCTATTCATCCCCAGAGAAAGAGTTGAATGTGTCTAAATACAGACTGAAACATACTCTTTTTACTTTATTTTTCTTGAGTTTTTTTTTCTGTTTTCTTTCAGAGAATAACCACTATGGATATGTTTTCCATGACTGCATGTGGATAACCTATATTGAACTATTTATCTTGTCACTGGTGAGGTGTGTGGAGCAAGAGAATTTGGAACTCAAAAGTTTTAAAAATTAATGTTAAAAATTGTTTTAACATGTAACTGGGGGAAAATTAGATGCTACATCAAAAAAAGACCATGATAAAGTAAAAAGTTAAAAGTTACAAAAGTACCCATATGGAGGAACATGTCATAGGAATCTTGGATCTGTGGGTCAGAGAGATTTGTGACCTGTAGTCAGGGACTGAGGTAGCCATTAGTAACCTACAATGTTTTGAGTATAAGGGAGTTTTGAGGGCATTTGGCTCATTAACTTACTATATGATCTTGGTTAAATCTTTTTAACTTTTCTGTGACTCATTTTCTTATCTGTAACAAAGACATCTGTTCTCTGGGATACCTTGGAATGGTACTTCATTGAAATGACAGGTATTATTTTGTACTATTGTCACTACTGCTAACATTAAAACAAAATTAGTCCAGTCCTTCTGGAAGACGACTAGCCTTAATGATCTCAAATGCTCCTTTTACATCAGCCAGTCAATCAACAAGTAATTATTAAATGTTTACGATGAACAAGAAGAAGTAATAGAGGGAGAAGAATGCAAAAGAGGAAATTTCTTCATCTTGATTCGGCTAGAGTATAAAAGAGGAAGACCTTGTTGGTAGAAGGAAGAAAATCTTCTGTTTCCTTATCACCTACATTACTCTTTATCTCTTTATTTTTAATTAATTTATTTGTTTTCAGTTTTCAACAATCACTTCCATAAATCTTAAATTTTATCCCCCTCCCTCTCCCCTCCCTTCCTGAGAAAGCATGCAATGTTATATGAGTTCTCCACATGCATTCTTATTACACACATTTTCACATCACTCATGTCGCAATCAGAACACAGAATGAAGCACAGTTCTTAATAATTCTTAAATTGTCTCTCCTCAATCTATTTTCCCAGTTAATTGTTTTTCCAATGAGATATTTCACATTTCCTTCTGTTTTTTCATTCTTTTGATTTTGTTGTATTTTTTAATTGATGTCTCATGAAGTCATTATCTTCTAGTTACCTAATTTTAGCTTGTAATGGATTATTTTCTTCAGTGAACTTGCATACCTCTCTTCTCATTTGGTCAATTCTGCTTTTCCAGGAGTTATTTTGTCTGTGAAGATTTATACCTCTTTTTAGACTTGGCGAATTATTTTATGGTATAATTTTCATTCTTTTTTATATTTGATTTTTATCAGCGTTCTACAATCACTATCATAGAACTTAGATTATTTTTTTCCCCTTTCCACCCCCTGTTTCCCCACTCCATCCCCGAGATGGCATAAAATTTTTATGTAGGTTCTATACATATATTTCTATTAAGTACATTTTGACTATAGTAATGTTTTGTAAAAAATTAAAATGAATGGGAGAAATCATATAACAAACAAAGATGTAAAACAAAAGAAAATGATCTGCTACATTATACGATTGAATTCCAAAGTTCTTTCTCTGGGTATGGAAGGCATTTTGCCTTAAAAGATCAATGAAAATTTTTTCAGTCCTTGCATTACAATGAAGCTCCAAGTCTACTAGAAAAATCTCTCACACACTGTGGTCATTACTGTGCACAAAGTTCTCCTGGTTCTGCTCCTTTCACTCAGCATCAGATCATATAAGTCTTTCCAGGCCTCTCTGAAGTCTTCCTGTTCATTATTTCTTATTGCACAATAGTGTTCTATTACATTCATATACTATAATTTATTCAACCATTCCCCACTGATGGACATCCCCTTGATTTCCAGGTTTTGACCACCACAAAGAAGAGTGCTATAAATATTTTTGTACATGTGGGACCCTTCCCCATTTTTATCATCTCTTTGGGATACAGTCCTAGAAGTGCTATTACTGGGTCAACGGCTATGCACATTTTTGTAGCCCTCTGGGCATAATTCCAAGTTGCTCTTCAGAATGGTTGGATCAACTCACAGCTCCACCAACAAAGAATTAGTGTTCCCACTCTCCCACATCTTCTCCAACAGTTATTATCTCACTGTTCTGTCATGTTAGCCAATCTGATAGGTGTGATGTGGTATCTCACAGTAGTTTTGATTTGCATCTCTCTAATTAATAGTGATTTAGAGAATTTTTTCATATGATTATAGATATCTTTAATTTCTTCCTCTGAAAACAGCCTATTCACATCCTTTGAATATTTATCAATTGGAGAATAACCTGTATTCTTGTACATTTCACTCAGTTCTCTATATATTTTAGAAATGAGGCCTTCATCAGAGACACTACTTGCAAAAATTCTTTCCCAGTTTTCTGCTTCCCTTCTAATCTTGGTTGCATTGGATTTGGCTGTGCAAAAACTTTTGCATTTAATGTCATCAAAATTATCCATTTTGCACTTCATAATGCTTTCCATCTCTTCTTTAGTCGAAAATTCTTCCCTTCTCCTTAAATCTGATAAATACACTAATCCTTCCTCCACTAATTTGTTTATAGTATCAATCTTTATACCTAGATCATGTACCAATTTGGACTTCATTCTTGTATATGGTGTGAGGCATTGATCTATGCCTAGCTTCTGCCACACTTCTATCCAGTTTTCCCAGCAATATTTGTCAGATTGTGAGTTCTTATCCCAGAAGCAGGGGTCCTTAGTTTATCAAACAATAGATTGCTATATTCATTGACTACAGTGTCTTGCCCATTCCACTTGTCTACCCTTGTGTTTCTTAGACAGTACCAACTGATTTTGATAATTGCTGCTTTATAATACAATTTGATATCTGGTAGAGGTAGGCCACCTTCCCTAGTATTTCTTTATTAGTTTCCTTGCTATTTTGCATCTCTTGTTTTTACAGATTAATTTTGATATTATTTTTTTCTAGCTCTAGAAAATAATTATCAAATAGTTTGAGTGGTATGGAGTTAAAAAAGTAAATTAATTTAGGTAGAATTGTCATTTTTATTACATTGTCTCTATCCACCCACAAGCAAGTGATGTTTTCCCACTTACTTAGATATGACTTTACTCATGCGAAAAGTGTCTTGTAATTGTGTTCATATAAACCCTGGATTTGTTTTGGCAGTTAGACTCCCAAATATTTTATAGTGTCTACCCTAGCTTTAAATGGAATTTTTCTTTCTCTCTCTTGCTGTTGGGCTTTGTTAGTAATAGAGAAATGGAGCAGATTTGTATGGGTTTATTTTATTACCTGCAACTTTGTGAAACTGTTATTTCAAGTAGTTTTTTACTTGAATCTCTGAGATTCTGTAAGTATATCATCATATTATCTACAAAGAGTGATAACTTAGTTTCTTCTTTGCCTGTTCTAATTCCTTCTTTATCCTCTCTAATTGCTGCAGATAACATTTCTAATACCACAGTGAATAATAGTGATGATAATGAACATCCCTGTTTCTCCCCTGATCTTATAGGAAATGTATCTAGCTTATCCACAATGCGTATAATGCTTGCTGAATATTTTAGGTAGATACTGTTTATTATTTTATGGAAAGCTCCATTTATTCCTGGGCTCTCCAGTGCTTTTAATAGGAATGTGTGTTGTATTTTGTCAAAAGCTTTTTCTGCATCAAATGAGATAATTATGTGGCTTCTGTTAGGTTTGTTGTTGATATGATCAATGATGCTAATAGTTTTCCTAATATTGAACCAGCTGTGCATTCCTGGTATGATTCCTACCTGATCATAATGTACTATTCTCATGATAATTTGTTGTATTCTTTTTGCTAAAATGTTATTTAAAAGTTTAGCATCTATATTCGTTAGAGAAATTGGTCTATAATTTTCTTTCTCTGCTTTGTCTCTCCCTGCTTTAGGTATCAAAACCGTAATTTTACCATAAAAAGTATTTGGGAAGATTCCTTCTTCCCAAATTTTCCCAAATAGTCTATATGGTATTGGAATTAACTGTTCTTTAAATGTTTGATAGAGTTCACTTGTAAATCCATCTAGCCCTGGAGATTTTTTCTAGGGAGTTCATTGATGGTTTGTTCAATTTATTTTTCTGAGGTGGGGTTAAGTGTTCAACTTCCTCTTCTGTTGATCTGGGCAATTTATATATATTTTTAAAATAATCATCCCCCTCATGTAGACTATGGAATTTATGGGCATAAAGTTGGCAAAGTAATTTCTAATTACTGTTTTAATTTCCTCCTCATTGGAGGTGAGTTCATACCTTTCATTTTTGATATTGGTGATTTGATTTTCTTCTTTCTTTTTTTAAATCAAATTGACCAAAGGTTTATCAATTTTATTGATTTTTTTCATAAAACCAACTCTTACTTTTATTTATTAATTCAACAGTTTTCTTAATTTCAATTTTATTAATCTTTCCTTTGGTTTTCACTATTTCTAATTTGGTATTTACTTGGGGATTTTCAATTTGTTCTTTTTCAAGCTTTTTCAGCTGCATGCCCAATTCATTATTTTCCTCTTTCTCTATTTTATTCATGTAGGCATTCAAAGATATAAAGCTTCCCCTAAGAACTGCTTTTGCAGTATCCCATGAGATTGGGCAGGTTGTCTCATTATTGTCATTCTCTTGAATGAAGTTGTTGTTTGTTTCTATGATTTTTTGTTTAACCATCTCCTTCTTAAAGATTAGATTATTTAGTTTCCAATTAATTTTTGGTCTATGTTTCCGTGGCCTTTTATTTCATATGATTTTTATTGCATTATGGTCTGAGAAGGATACATTGACTATCTTTGCCTGTCTTCACTGGATTGTTAGGTTTTTATGCCCTAGTATGTGGTCAATTTTTGTATATGTGCCATGCACTGCTGAGAAAAAGCTATATTCCTTTCTATCCCCATTCAGTTTTCTCCAGAGGTCTATAATATCTACCTTTCCTAGAGTTTTATTTACCTCCTTAACATCTTTCTTGTTTATTTTAAGGTTTACATTTATCAAGTTCAGAGAGGGGGAGGTTGAGATCTCCCACTACTATAGTTTTGCTGTCTATTTCTTCCTGTAACTCCTTTAACTTCTCTTCTAAGAATGTGGATGCTATACCACTTGGTGTAGTCATGATATTGTTTTATTTTCTATGATGCCTTTTAGCAGGATATGTTTTCCTTCCTTATCTCTTTTGATCAGATCTATTTCTGCTTTTGCTTTGTCTGAGATTAGGATTGCTACCCCTGCTTTTCTTCCATCAACTGAAGCACAATATATTCTTCTCCAACCTTTTATCTTTATCCTGCGTGTATCCCCTCGTTTCAAATGTGTTTCTTCTAAACAACACATTGTTGGATTATGGCTTTTAATCCATTCTGCTATCCTTCTGATGGGAGAATTCATCCCATTCACATTCACAGTTATGATTGCTATGTGCTTCTTTCTCTCCATTCTCTTTCCCACTGTTTGTGCTTTTAGTTCTCCCTTCTCCATTCCCCTGCACAATAGAATTTAATTTTTTACCACCACCTCCCACAGTCTTCCTTCCTTCTTTCAACTCCCCCTCCCTTTTACTGCTCTTTACCCTTACTACTTCTTCCCTCCCTTTTAACCTCCCTTCCGCTTTTATTTCCCCCTTCCCCTCCTACTGCTTATAGAGCTAGTTAGATTTATATACTTAAGTTTTTTGTTCCCTCTTTGAACCAAATCAGATGAGAGTACCTCTCAAACAATGCCTCTCCACCTCCCTTTTTTTATTTCTACTGCAATATAATTTTGTATTTCTTCCTATGATGTAATTAATTTACCATTTTCTGCTTCCTCCTTTTCACATCTCCTGTTACAATCCCTTCACATCGTTAAATCACATTTTTATAATCCCCTAATTTATTTTATGCTTGTTCCCCTATCTCTGAATATTCCCTTTTATATTTTATACTAGATATATAATTCTCAAGATTAATGAGTATCATCTTCCCTTATAGGGAGGTAAATAGTTTGTTCAAATTGAGTAACAAGTTTTCTTTTCCCCTGTTTACCTTTTCATGCCTCTCTTGAGACCTGCGTTTGAAGGTCAAATTATCTGTTGAGTTCTGGCCTTTTTATCAGAAAGGTCTGGAAATATCTTATTTCATTCAATGTCCTTCTCCTTGCCTGAAATATTATGCTGAACTTTCCTGGGTAACTGATTGTTGGTTGTAGCTCTAGCTCTTTTGTCTTGTGAAATATCATATTCAATTTCCTTTGATCTCTTAATGTAGAAACTGCAAGATCCCGTGTGATCCTGACTCTTTGATATTTGAATGGTTTTATTCTAGCTGTCTGTAGTATTTTGTCCTTCACAGTTATGGAATTTGGCAAGAATATTTCTTGGTGTTTTTAGTTTGGGGTCCCTTTGGGGAGGTGAATGCTGGATTCTTTCAATGACTATTTTGCCCTCTAGATCTAGAACTTCTGAGCAGTTTTCCTTGATGATTTCTGGGAAGATATTGTCCAGACTCTTTTTTTCATCATGTCTCTCTGGTAGGCCAATAATTCTTAAATTTTCCATGCTGAATCTATTTTCCAGGTCACTCATTTTTCCAATTAGATGTTTTACATTTTCTTCTATCTTTTCATTCTTTAGATTTTGTTTGACTGATTCTTGATGTCTCATAGGGTCATTAGCTTCTACTTGTCCAATTCTAATTTTCATCAAATTGTTTGCTTCAGTTAACTTTTGCATCTCCTTTTCCATCTGTCCAATTATTCCTTTAAGGAACTATTTTCTCCAGTTAGTTTTTGTACTTTCTTTTGCATTTGTCCAGTTTTCCCAGTTGGGTTTTGTGCTTCCTTTTCCATCTGTCCAATTTTCCCAGTTAGGTTTTGTGTTTCCTTTTCTATCTGTCCAATTTCCCCAGTTCATTTTTGTGCTTCCTTTTCCATTTGTTCAGTTTTACTTTTAAAAGAGCTGTTCTCTTCAGTGAATTCTTTTTTCATAGTTTTAAAATCATTGGCGATTTTTTCTTCTATTTCCTTTTTCAGTTGCTCCAAGAGTTCTCTCTATGAATGTGAGCAGTTGATAGTCCTTTTTGAAGGTTCAAATGGGAGTACAGTGTCAATACTGATCTCTTTGATATTCGTGTTTCTGTCCTTATCCCCATAGAAACATTCTATGGTGTTTTCTTTCCTCCTTTGCTTCTTGCTGATGATGCTGATGCTTTGCATGTTGTGGTATCTGGTTCTATCTGCTAGACTCTAAAGAACTTGGTGTTGAACTGACTGGTGTCAGAAAGCTAAAGCAGGTGAAATCTGTTTGCTTCTCCAGGATTATCCCTGAGGCTAACTTGTTAAGTGTGGGGGAGGGCTGGCTGATCACTGGAGATCTCCTCAGCTGTGGCACAAGAAAGGTTAGTTCAGTGCTTGGTGATCCCAGCTGTCTTTCTGTTTCTGCTGGAGTGCTTAGGCACACCTGGCTCCTAGTGAGAGACTCCACAGCTCTCATTGTCTAGGACAGCTCTATTCCTCAGCCACAGTAAGGGGAACATTCCTTTGCTATTTTCCTAGCCTCACCTGCTATGAGACTGTTTGCCCCTTCTGCTCATCCCAAGTGATCCAGGAATTTTCTAGGGACATGTTTTATTGTTCTTTCAAGGTCAACAAGGGGAGGGCAAGAAAGCATTTACTGATCACTCTTTTGGTTCTAGGATGTTCAAGTACGTGATTTACAGACATTTAATCTGTGGGCTGAAAGTCTTTGTGCAGCTGCTGAAGATACCTGGGCCTCCTTCTGTGGCTCTCACTTGCTAGGCTCAGCTTGATTCTTACCCTGAGCTGTTATCCCGCCATGCTGCCACTTCCTCAGACCACTCCCAGGTTCTCCTGCTCGATGCACAGCAGCAGGGATGCTGTGCTGTATTCTCCTCCTTCTCCTCCTCATAGATTAGATTCTTCCCGTCAATATTCCAGTCTGTCTTGAACTGTGAAATTGCCATAGTCTGTATTCTACTGAATTCTGCACCTCCAAAATTTGGTCAGATTCTCTTTCTAGAGGTATCTGATGGAGAATTTATTAAGAACCTACCGTGTGCCAGATGCTATAGGGAGCTCTGGAGGCAAAAAGATAATAATGAAATAGTTCCTGTCTCAAAAGCTTGCATTTCCTCCTGAAAAAGAGTGTGAATAATGACAGTTGCTAGCATTTATACAGTGTTTTCAAATTTGTTATACAAATATCATATCATTTTAGTTAAGTCAAGTCAACAAGCACCTACTGTGAGCCAGGCACTGCACTAAGTGACAAGGATACAAAGAAGAGCTGGAAAAAAGTCCCCGCCCTCAAGAAACTTGCATTCTAATGCCAAAAATAGCACTATAATGTTCTACCTCTTGAAGGTTTGCAGTATGCTGTGCAGATATTAGGTAATCTTAATCATCAAGTCAACAGGAATTTATGAAGTAGATGCTATATGTCTGCCCTTGTGCTAAATGCCCTTGTGTAAAGTTCTGGGCATATAAAGTCAACTAAAAATAAAAACAATCAAACAAAGAAAGGATCCCAAGGAGTTCAATGTCAACACGCAAACAAGGATGTGCACATGTACCCAGATCACCCAAGATGGAAGTATCCATCCATTGCCTGAAGGCCATCTGGGTTACATTTCACCCTTCCTCAAGGGTTCTCCAGTGTCCTTTATGGGGGAGAAGTAATAACTAATTTCCTCTGCTGGCTCTAGATCCCAGAGGTTGTGTTCCCTCTTAATGGTGCCAGAGAAGTCTGGGTATAGGGATGAAATGCACTACACCTGGCCTTCAGAGAGTTGAGGATCCTAAAGTGGGTGATACTGCTCCTATTGAGGTGCTAGAAGCCTCAAGTGATACAAATTAAAAAATATGTCAAAATATGTTTTTAAAATATGTTTAAAATATGTTAAAATATGTTTTTTAAGAAAGTAGATTTGCAGAGTGACATTGTTTTGTTTTATTCTTGAAATGGGTGTAGTAGACTAAGTAAATTGAGGAACCACTGTTAGACTTGACCTGTGTCCTCGCTTTCCCAACATCTGGGTTCTGGAGGTCATTGTTTCTCCAAAGAGCTAATTACCAAAGAGTTAATTTTATCTTCTCAAAAGACAACTCAACACTAAGGATGATTTATTATTATTTTTTATTAAATTTATTTATTTAAATTTTCAACATTCATTTTCACAAAATTTTGAGTTCCAAATTTTCTCCCCATTTCTCCCCTCTCCTCATCCTAAAACACTGAGCATTCTAATTACCCCTGTCACCAATCTTCCTTCCCTTCTAACATCCCTCCCTTCCATTACCCCATCTTCTCTTTTGTCCTGTAGGGCAAAATAAATTTCTATACCCCATTACCTGTATTTCTCATTTCCTAGTTGTATGCAAGAACAATGCTCAAAGTTGTTCTCAACAGTTGTTCCTAAAACTTTGAGTTCCAACTTCTCTTCCTCCCTCTCTCCCCACTCATCCCCATTGGGAAGGCAAGCAATTCAATATAGGCCATATCTGTGTAGTTTTGCAAATGACTTCGATAATAGTCGTGTTGTGTAAGACTAACTATACTTATCTCCATCCTATCCTGCCCCCCATTTCTTCTATTCTCTCTTTTGACCCAGTCCCTCCCCAAGATATTGACTTGTAATTGTTCCCTCCTCCCATTGCTCTCCCTTCCATCATCCCCCCTACTCTGCTTATCTCCTTCTCCCCCACTTTCCTGTATTGTAAGATGGGTTTTCATACCAAAATGAGCGTGCATTTTATTCCTTCCCTTAGTTGAATGTGATGAGAGTAAGCTTCATGTTTTTTCTCTCACCTCCCCCCTTTTTCCCTCCACTGAAAGTCTTTTATTTGCCTCTTTTATGAGTAATCATTTGCCCTATTCCATTTCTCCCTTTCTCCTCACAATATATCTCTCTCAACCCTTGATTTCATTTTTTTAAGATATCATCCCATCCTATTCAATTCACTCTGTCTCTGTCTCTGTCTGTCTCTCTCTGTCTCTCTATTCTCTCTCTTTCTCTCTGTCTCTCTCTCCGTGTGTGTGTGTGTGTGTGTGTGTGTAATCCCAACAACTACCCAGATATAGAAAAGTTTCAAGAGTTACAAATATTGTCTTTCCATGTAAGAATGTAAACAGTTAAACTTTAGTAACTCCCTTATGATTTCTCTTTGCTGTTTACTTTTTCATGCTTCTCTTGATTCTTGTGTTTGAAAGTCAGATTTTCTTCTTAGCTCTGGTCTTTTCATCAAGAATGTTTGAAAGTCATCTATTTCATTGAAAGACTATTTTTGTGTCTGAAGTATTATACTCAGTTTTGCTGGGTAGGTGATTCTTGGTTTCAGTCCTAGTTCCTTTCTGGAATTCTGGAATATCATATTCCACACCCTTTGATCCCTTAATGTAGAAGCTGCTAGTGTTATCCTGATTATATTTTCACAGTACTTGAATTGTTTCTTTCTAGCTGCTTGCAATGTTTTTTCCTTGACTTAGGAACTCTAGAGTTTAGGTGCAACATTCCTAGGAGTTTCTGTTTTTGGATCTCTTTCAGGAGGTGATTGGTAGATTCTTTAAATATTTATTTTGCCCCCTGGTTCTAGAATTTGAGGGCAGTTTTTCTTGATAATTTCATGGAAGATGATGTCTAGGCTCTTTTGTTTGATCATGGCCTTCAGGTAGTTCCATAATTTTTAAAATTATCTCTCCTGCATCTATTTTCTAGGTCAGTTGTTTTTCCAATGATATATTTCACATTGTCTTCCATTTTTTTCATTCCTTTGGCTTTTTTTTATGATTTCTTGGTTTCTCATAAAGTCATTAGCCTCCATCTGTTCCATTCTAATTTTGAAAGAACTATTTTCTTCAGTGAGCTTTTGAACCTCCTTTTCCATTTGGTTATTCTGCTTTTTAAAGCATTCTTCTCCTCAATGGCTTTTTGAACCTTTTTTGCCAATTGAGTTACCTATTTTTAAAGGTGTTATTTCAGTATTTTTTAGGTCTCCTTTAGCAAGATGTTGACTCACTTTTCATGATTTTCTTCCATCTCTCTCATTTCTTTTCCTCAATTTTCCTCCCTTTCTCTAACTTGATTTTCAAAATCCTTTTTGAGCTCTTCCATAGCCTGAGACCACTGATTTATTTTGTATGTTTGGGATGAAGAAGCTTTGACTTTTATTTCTTTTTTCTGATGGTAAGCTTTGTTCTTTCTCATTTGAAAAGATGGGAGAAGATATCTGCTCACCAAGAAAGTAACCTTCTCTAGTCTTATTTTTGCCCCTTTTTGGGGCATTTTCCCAACTAGTTACTTGACTTTTGGGTCCTTTGTAAAGAGTAGGGTATACTCTGGGGATCTGTAAGATCTCATTTCCTCCAAGGTGGCACAATGAAGCATGTACAGAGGTCTGGAAGCAGGCAGAAATTTTTGTGTCCAGAATCTTAGCAGAGTTTCTTTTTCACAACCACCTCACCTCCAGTTCTGCCAAGCCAGCACTGGGGGCTGAGATTCAGATAAGGTACAGGGGCAGGGCTGCCATTCAGTGTGAGATGAAGATTAGCTGCTCAAATCCCTCAGGAGTTAGGTGGGGGAAGGGCCTCTACACAGGGCTGAGGTAAGAGTCAGCTGCTCAGTGCCCTTTGGGGTTTTATGATCCAACAATGGATGCAGGCTGTTGTAGGGACTGCTGTGAGAACTACTGCTGCCTGTCTGATGTGGCCTCTGTGGCTGCTGCCTGAGGCCGGAGCTATGGAAAGGCCCTTCTCCCTTCTCAGGCCGCTGAAAAAACCCTGTCACTGACTTTCGGCACCTGTGGTTGAGGGATCTGCGAACCGCTGCTACTGCAACTGGGGATTCTGCTGCTGGAGATTCTGCCCCCAGGCTTGCTTGGTCCTCCTTCCAGAGCTGCACCATGCAGCCAAAGCTGGACTGGGCTTTGCTCCGGGTCCAGTGTGACAGATGTTTCCCATAACCCTTTCAGGTCACCCTGGGCTGGAAATCTCCTCCACTCTGTTGTTCTCTACTTCTGCTGTTCTAGAATTTGTTGAGAGTCTTTCTTTACAGGTATTTTGTGGGCTGTGGGGAGAGAGCTAGCATATATGTGTCTTTCTACTCTGCCATCTTGGCTCTGCCCCAGGATGATTTATCATTGAGAAAGAATTGAAATTCATCAGGGTTTATATCATTGATTTCTTTCCACAGAGTATCAGTCCCACACCCTTTCTTCTGATTCCTGACAGAAGCTGAAAGCAGGAGGTCGATGAAGCAAAACAACAATTCCCAGGAGGGATTTGTTCTCTTGGGCTTCTCTGACAAGCCCCAGCTAGAGACTGTTCTTTTTGTGTTTATCTTGGTCTTCTATATCTTGAACCTAGTGGGAAACATGACCATCATATTAGTGTCCTGCTTAGATCTCAAGCTGCACACCCCAATGTACTTCTTCCTTACCAATCTGTCCTTTGTAGACCTCTCCTTGACCACTTGCATTGCCCCACAGTTATTGGTCACCATGGGAAAAAAAGACAAGACCTTGAGCTACAGTGGCTGTGTGATACAACTCTATGTGTCCATGGGTTTGGGATCCACTGAGTGTATCATTTTGGCTGTCATGGCCTACGACCGCTATGTAGCAGTCTGCCGCCCCCTTCACTATGCAGTCACCATGCATCCTCAACTCTGCCTGGCTCTGGCTGCCACAGCCTGGCTCAGTGGCTTTGTCACCTCTTTGATCCAGTGCTCTCTCACTATACAGCTTCCCATGTGTGGTCACAACCAACTTGACCACATCTGTTGTGAGGTACCAGTGTTGATTAGACTGGCCTGTGTGGACACAACCTTCAATGAGGCTGAGCTATTTGTAGCCAGTGTGGTCTTCCTTGTGGTGCCTGTCTCTCTCATCTTAGTCTCCTATGGGTACATCACTCAGACCATATTGAGGATCAAATCTGCCTCAGGACGTAGTAAAGCATTTGGGACTTGTTCCTCTCACCTGATGGTTGTAATAATCTTCTATGGGACCATCATCTTCATGTACCTCCAGCCAGTCAAAAGTAGGTCCAAAGATCAGGGAAAGTTTGTCTCCCTCTTCTACACTGTGGTCACACCTCTGTTAAATCCCCTCATCTATACCCTGAGGAATAAGGATATCAAAGCAGCACTAAGAAAATTGGTACTTGGGAAAACTCTTGTGTCAGAGAAGTTGTGAGAAGTACACATAACTAAAAGGGTTATTCTAAGATCAGATGCTTCTCTCTTTAAGTCTGGCTTTCTTGCCCCATATATATCTCCTTTTGTGGTTGACTGAAAGAAGTCTGGGTGAAAGAGAGAGACAGATAGAAAGAGAGAGACAGGGACAGACAGACACATGACCGGATAGACAGAGATTTGGATCTATTTGTATATATTACTGTTTTTTCAGTCATTTCACTCATGTCCAACTCTTTGTGGCCCCATTATTGGATTTTTTTTTTGAGCAAAGATACTGGGGTGATTTGCTTTCTACTTCTCCAGATCATTTTATAGATGAAGAAACTGAGGCAAACATGATTTAGTAACTTGCTCAGGATCAGATAATTTGTAAGTATCTGAGGTTAAATTTGAACTTAGGTCTTCTGACTGCAGACATGGTATTCTATCTACTGTCCTACCTAGCTGCCCTTTTGTCTTTAGCACTGAGAGGCTAAGTTACTTGCTCAGTGTTATATTGCCAGGATGTGTCAGAGGTGGTACTTGAACCTAGGTCCTTTTGACTTTGAGGCTAGGTGTTTTGTCACTATACCACACTACATTTTCAACTTCAAAGCAATGAAGTAACACAGAGAGAAAAATAATAAAACCTGCTCCCTGTAAACTTAAAGAGCATTCTCCACACTACACATGCCACCAGTAGGAAGAAGGATTGTTATAGACATGCAAGAAGAGAACACATGGCTAGGACACATGTATAGATGAGCATATGTGGAGGAAATATAAATGCCCAAGAACCACATGTGGGAAAGTGCACACACTAGAATATGTGTGGAGACACAACTTCTGCCTGGGCTAGATGGGGTGACCTCTCCCTTCTGATGATTTCTTTGTGTTACTTTCTCTGGGCATGTTTCAAGCTATTGTTGGTCATTTGGTTTGTTGGCTTTTTCCTCTCATTCTATGCGACCTTTACAAATACATTATCTCTATCACATGCTGTTTCTGGCCCATCTTGTGTAGCCACTGGTCAATATTGCCTGGCACTGACACTGTTATCTGAGGTCCCATGGATATAAGTTCACATGGCTTCTCTCTGTGGTTAGCATCAGCTGCTGACCTTGATAGGAGTGGTCTCTCCCATGCCTCTTCCACTTTAAAGTCTAAAGACTTTTCCTGACACAGCTGGTTAAGAAAAGCACAAATATCCAGACATTGGACTTCATGAATGGGGAGGGAGCCTTACTTGACAAAACTACTCTCCAGCAATCTTTCCATGAGGAGGTCTGTCTGTTCTCTGAGCCCTGAGGGGAGAGAAAGAGATATATGTGAGAAGCATTATGGGAGGTGAGGGAGAGAGGAGTTGAGCATCGCTCTGAAATTAAAAACATCCCAAGAAACACTGAGAACAAATCCTTCTACAAAGTAGACATCCTAAAAACAATCCATTTGCCAAATAGAGCTGTGACTCATAACATGTCAGTTTCCACTTTGGAAGTTTGATTGTTACCACAACACAAGGGAGTCACTGCAATGCTGATGGTGTGGTCTCAACAGAGACCTTTATACTTCATGAGACTTTATTTCTTCTCTCTGTGAATTTCATTGTCAATGTACTAATAATTCAATACAATTCCTTTGGCTCTACTCTCTTAATTCTTCATTACATCGAGTCTTCCCATGTGTGTCTGAATTGTTGACATTTATCTACCTTTATGGAAGAGTGATATTCCTTTGCATTAGATGGCGACATTTGTTCAACCACTTTCCAATCAATGGACACATTTTGCTTCTATGCTTTTGTTATTAAAAATGGGGTAACTAGCCTTTTCTTGGTTCATATGCAACTTTTATGTCTATAAATAACCTTCTAGAAGTATAGATTCAGTATTGAAATTTCAGGGTCAGAGGGCATAAACAAACTTAATTCAACATTGTATCCTAGAATGACTGGATCAATTGACAATTTGGTAAGAAGTATTTGAATGTTCTTGTCTTTCCATAGCTTCTCCACCAATCTGATCTTTGGCCAGCTTGCTTGATGCTTATAAAATCACATTCCGGGGTCTTTTTAGTAGCATTTCTATGAACCTGAGTAGAAGGTTGTTCTATATCTATGTTACCTATATCTATTTCTGTAGATACAGATATATGAGACAATATACAAATGGAGAAATACAACCAAGCTATGTACAGGATAAATAAGATATTTTGAACAAAAAGAGGGTGCTAGAATTAAGAACAAACAACCAAGTGGTGTACTGGATAGAGGACAAGGCCTGAAGTCAGGAAGACCTGAGTTCTGACTTGAACTCAGACACTGACTGACTGTATGACCATGGACAAGTCAATTAACTCCGTTTTCCTCAATTTCCTCATCTGTAAAATGCACTGGAGAAGGAAATGGCAAAATCACTCCAGGTTCTCTACCAAGAAAATCTCAAAAGGGGTTAGGAATAATCAGTACTGAACAGCAGTCCTTTTGGTCTTTTAATACCCCTTCCCCCTTCTTTATCCTAACAAAGGAAGTACTAAGCCTTAACAAATGCTAATTAAGTAAACAGATAAAGAAGGCACTACTCTTTTTGCTCTACTACAAATAGCAATGCTAAAAACCTTCGATCCCTTATAAGCTATTTTGTTTTTTTGGAAAAAAAGGTACAGTTTCTTTATCTTTCTATGCCTGAGGGTACTATTTGGTTCCCAAAACTTCTTGGACTTTCTGGGTTCAATATGTCTGGAGGAGAGAATAACACACACACACACACACACACACACACACACACACACACACACACATCCAAATACATTAAAGGTGGCAGAAAGCTGAAGAAACAGGAGAACTGGTAAAAAAAAAAAAGGATTTATCAGTTAAGTTATCAGTAATTACTTTGGAGAAAGAGTAATTTTGATTGAATGATGAAGTCAGAGGCCAAATTGTTGAGAGGTAAGAGAAGGAAGGCAAAGAAAGGGAAGGAGTATCTATTTTAGTAGGCCATCTCAAGAAGTTTAGTCACAAAAAGGAGGAAAGGTATGGCATGATAGCTAGCAGGAAAATGAAACTGAGGTTTCTTCAAGGATAAGGAAAGCATAAACATTTTTGTAGGCAGTAGAAAAACAGTGGAAAGGGAGAGACTGAAGATAAATGAGAAAATGAGGATGATAGAGGGAGTAATCTCTTCCAGGTAATAAGATGGAATGAGATCATTTAGACATGTAGAGGGACTTACCTTGGCAAGGACAAAGACCATTTCATTTGGTGGGAGAAGATTGAAGGAAGAGATAATGACAGACTCTGGGTGGTATGGGTAGGAGAAGAAAGGACTGAGAAGGAGATCTAAGTGAATGGTTTCAATTTTTAAAAGTAATGTATGAAGGGAGTTTCTCAGTTGGGAAGGTGGAGGTTTGGAAAAGTCATGGGAGGCTTGAGGAGGGAGTAAAAGGTTTGGAAAAGACAGTGTAGTGAAAGGGATAGTGAACTATGAGCAGAAGAAAAATAATATATAATATGACATACAATATAATGTGATATAATGCATATAATATGATATATGATGACATTTTATAATGAAATGATATAACGTAATATAACATAAATAATAGAATAGAATATAGAATAGAACATAAATCTGTAGTGAATTCAAGCAGTAGGGTTTCATGATTTTCTTCATTTTCATCCAGTAGAGTGTATAGAATTGAAGTCAGTGGATGGTGGGCGTGATCCAAGGCTGAGACCTGGTTGAGCACAATAAATACTAATGATAATGGGGCAAACAACTCAAGAGTAGAGGTCAGTATAGAGTTATACTGGTTCAAAATGGGATCAAGGGGGCAGGGAGGTATGACTGAACATACGTAGTACAGAAGTATGTGCTCCTCTTTTATTCCCTGAAGAAGACCATGCCTTCAGAGAAATAACGACTTGACTTGTACTTGACTTTGTTTTGAGTGAGGGAAGGCTATGTAGGTCACCAGCCTCACTTCTCCTCCAGAGCCATCTGAATCCAGTGATCAGATATTCATTAGGATGACTGGAGATGACCCAGGATGAGGCAATTGGGGTTAAGTGACTTGCAAGGAGGGGTCAAGAAATTGGTGGTCACAGTGCAGAGGAAGAATAGTGTTTAGGGTTGGAAAGCAAAAATGGAATGATAATAGATTGTGATCATATAAAGGAATTTCAGAGTTCATGAAACATGGAAGTAGTGAATTTGCAGTGAATGGCAAGGTCAAAGGTCTGACTACTTTGTATGTCGTGTGAAAGTGTAAGTCACATGAAATGAGTGTTTAATAGTGTAGAGTGTTTGAAGGAATAACATATGTTAAGGTGCCCTAATAAAAAGGGAAGAGTCTAAATGTTTTTATTTGCCAAACTGTTTTCCAATATTTCCAGAAGTTTTTATTCCCTCCCCCATCTCCTTCTATCCAGTCTGTTGCCAAGGCTTATTGATCTCTCTTGTATACACTCTCTTCTTCCCTTTCACATGGATATCTAGTGCAGGCCCTTATGACTTCATGCTTAAGCTATTGCAATGGATTCTGGAAGATCTGCCTGCCTCAAGCCTCTCCTCACTTCAGTCCATCCTCCATTCAGCTATCAAAGGGATCTTCCTAAAGCATAGATCCAAACATGGAACTTCACTACTTGATAAACTCCAGAAATTCCTTATGTCTGGGAATAAATATAAAATGATCTGCTTGATATTCGCAGTTCCTCATAATCTGGCCCCTTTTTACCCATATAATAGTAATAGTATTACTATTTATTTGTTGCTGAGCTGCGACTCTACAGACTCTTTCAGGATTTGTCTTCTTTTCTAACTTAAAAGCATGAGGACTATTCAGAGCTACATCTGAGAGAACAGAACAAAAGAATATCCCCCACCTGGTCCCCTACAGTGGTGAGCACATGTCCTGCACAAACAGGCCTGTGCTTGGTCTGGGATCATTTTTCTTGTGTTTCCTCATCTCCCACTTGGGCCATCTCCAGTCCTATTGATTCTTGTCTCACCACTGGACTCTGATGACTCTGGAGGAGAGAGTGAATAGCGTTGATGAATTTTCACAGTTCTGCTTCACTTAAATCCAATTTGTTCACAAGTCAAGCCATCATCCTCATGATGTCATTGATCTTCTTTGAGAATGAGGAATAACCAACAAGAGTCTCCCATTTAGGGGATTGAAGAGCAACCTTGAGATGGATGGACCATGATAGGTGACCCTGTGATTTCAGATGATCATTAGATGCCATAAATGGATCAAGACAGAGGCTATGGCATCCACCAGAGCAGTCCATCAAAGCTGCAGCAGCAACAGGAGCACTGGGAATGGGCTGGAGTCAAGGGAGAAGTTGGTATCAACAGAGAGAAAGCACTGTTGCTTGACTGGAGGATGCCAGTGAAGAGGTAAAAGACAAAATGGCTAATTAGCAGCCTCACAAAGACCATTTGCATTTAAGCAAGTCTTTAGTAGAAGTATCCCAGCTGCCAATATCAGTATGGAAAAGTTTGGTTATTAAACTGGATTTTAATAACGATACCACATGCTACAATCTCTACAACTATCATTGCTGTGTGGGAATAAATTACTTATTCCATACCTTTGCTTGTGATTCTTTGGGCTTCAGCTGCCTGGTCATCTTGGAAAAAACCCTTTGTTGTGAACCTCTTCTACTGATGACTTAATTATGAAGGCCTCCATTTTGAGTAAGGGCCCAAACCAACTGTGCTTCATTCCTATCTATGATGTTCTTCTGACTGTAGGGGACACAGTGGATAGAGTTCTGGACCTGGAATCAGGAAAGTCAGAGTTCAAAAACTGCCTCATTTAACCTTTGCTTCAGTTCTTCATCTATAAAATGAGGATAGTAATGGTACCTACATTCTAGGGTTGTGAGGATAAAATGAGGTAATATTTGTAAAGTGTTTTCCAAAGTTTTATCCTTTATATAAATGTAGAACATTATTGTTCCTTTTCTTCTTATCATTATTTGGACTTGACACTATGTCTTCTATCCAAGAACATCCTTCTATCATGCCAACTCCATGACTTATATGAAGATCTAGCAAAGAAAACTTAGAAGTGGAAGTCAGACAGATAGGAGGAGTTCTAGAAGAGAGCAGTGTCAAGAAAACCCAGAGAAAAGAGAATGCCCAAAAAGAGAAGATGGTGGACTGTATCAAAGGATACAGAGTGGTCTAGGACAAAGGAAATAGAAAAAAGAAAATTAAATTTGGTAATTCAGAGATTACCAACTTTGGAGAGGAGAGTTTAGCATTGATAATGTGGTTGTAAACCAGATTGCCATGAGTTTAGAAGTGAATGAGAGAAGTGGAGGGGCCATGTATACAAGCCACTATCAAGTTCAACTGAGAAGGGAAAGAAAAATAAATGAGGAGAAGTCACTTGTCTTGTATGTGTATACATAAATATATTCCATACCTATGTAGTGATATACTATATGTGCATATACACATAGGTTAATATAGTATCTGGTGGGATCTGTTTCTAAGGAAGGGGGTGGTATGGTCATGTCTTTAGATATCAGGAAATGCACCAGTAGATAAGGAGAAATTATAAATTAGAGAAAAGTTGCAGATGTTACTGGGGATTATCTGTTAGAGAAGAGAGGAGGACATTGGGATTAAAGGTACATGTCGCGCCACTTCATTCTCTACGTATTTTAGAAAGGAATCTGTAATCAGAGACACTGGCTATAAAAAATCTCCCAACTTTCTGTTTCACATCTAACCTTGTTGGCACGATTGCAAATTTGCATTGACTTTGTTTATGCAAAACCTTTTTAATTTAATATAATCAAAATTAACCATTTTGCATGTCATAATGTTTGGCCATTTTTATTTGGTCACAAATTCTTCCCTCACCCATCAATCTCATAGGTAGATTATTTCTTCCTCCCCTAATTTGCCTATAGTGTGGCTTTATTTCTAAATCATACACCCATTATGTTGGTATAATGTGTGAAATGTTGGTCTATGAAAAGTTTCTGCCATACTATTTTCTGGTTTTCCCAGCAGTTTTTATCAAACATTGATTTCTTACCTCAGAAGGCAATTTTGGTGTTTGTCAAGCAGTAGATTACTATAGTAATTTATTTCTCTGTCTTGTGCACGTAACTTTTTCTGTTGATCCACGATTCTCTTTCTTATTGACTACCAAATAGTTTTGATTATTGTCACTTCATATAATTGCAGATCTGCCATCTTCTTTCCCATTTTCTTAATTAATTCTCTTGATATTCTTGATCTTTTGTTCTTCCAGATGAATTTTGTTATTATATTTTTCTGGCTCTATAAGAATTTTTGGTAGTTTTATTGATATGGCACTGAATAAGTACACTGTTCTATGTAGAAATGTCATTTTTTTTTATTATATGAGCTCAACCTATCCATGTAGAACTGATATTTATATAATTATTTAGATATTACTTTATGTGAAAAGTGTTTTGTGATCGTGTTCATACAGTTTCTAGCTTTGTCTTGGCAGCTAAACTTTGAAATATTTTATAATGTCTACAGTAACTTTAAATAGAATTTCCCTTTCTATCTTTTGCTGTTGGGCTTTGTTAGTAATGTAGAAATACTGATGGTTTATGTGACTTTGTTTCATATCCTGCAAATTTGCTAAAGTTATTTAATATTTCAAGTAATGTTTTTACACTATTCTCTAGGATTCTTGAAGTATACCATCATAACAGCTGTAAAAAAAAAAAAAGATAGCTTAGTTTCTTCTTTGCCTACTCTAGTTCCTTCAATTTCTTTTTCTTTTCTTATTGCTAAAGCTAACATTTCTAGTACAATATTGAATAACAGTGATGATAATGGAAATCCTTGTATCTCCCCTGATTTTATTTGAGATATCCCTAGCTTATCCCCATTACATATAATGTTGACTGATGGTTTTTAGATGGATACCTCTTATCATTTTTAGGAAGACCCCATTTTTTCCCATGCTTTCTAGTGTTTTTCTTTTTTTTTTTACAGGAATGGGTGCTATATTTAGAAAAAATCTTTTTTCTCCATCTACTGAGAAAATCATGATTTCTTCTAGTTTTGTTCTTGATATGGTCAATTTTGCTGATAGTTTTCCTAATATTGAAACAGCCCTGAATTCCTTGTTTAAATTCAACCTGGTCATAGTGTATTATCCTTAAGATAAGTTACTGTAATGTCTGTGCTAATACTTTATTTAAAAATTTTACATCTATATTCATTAGTGAAATTTTTCTATAATTATCTTTCTCTGCTTTGACTCTTCCCACCTTAGGAATCAGCCCCATATTTGTATCATAAAAAGAATTTGGTAAAGTTCCTTCTTTAATTATTTACCCAAATAGTTTACATAGCATTGGAATTGATTGTTCTTTAGATGTTTGATAAAATTCACTTATAATTCCATCTGGCCATGGAGTTTATTTTTATTTTTCTTAGGTAATTCATTGGTAGCTTGTTTACTTCTCTTTTTTGTTAACTGGGATTATTATTTCCTCTTCTGTTAATCTGTGCAGTTATTATTTTTTTTGGTAAATATTCATCCATTTTACTATGGTTGTCAAATTGATTGAGATACAGTTGGGAAAAATAACTTCTAATTATTGTTTAAATTTATCTTTTCATTGATGATGAATTCAGTCCTATCATTTTTAGTGCTGGTAATTTGATTTTCTCATTTTTCAATCAAATTAACAAAAGTTTCATCGATTTTATTCTTTTTTTTGAAAACCAGCTTTTAGCTTTCTTAATTTCAGTGTTATTAATTTCTCCTTTGATTTTCAGAATTTCTGATTTGATATTTAATTGGTGATTTTTTAATTGGTTTCTTTTCTAGCATTTTTAGTTCTATAGCCAATTCATCTATCTTTTTTCTCTATTTTATTCATATAACAATTTAGAGATACAAAATTTCCCATAAGAAATTTGTGCAGTTTCACTGCTTTCACTGCATCCCATAAATTTTGGTATGCAGTCTCATTGCTGAAATTCTCTTGGATCAAATAATTGATTCTGTGATTTGCTTTTTTGACCCACTCATTCTGTAAGATTATATAATTTAGTTTCCAATTAATTTCTGATCAGTCTTTCCATGACCCTTAATTTCATGTAATTTTCACTGCATCAAGATCTGAAAATGATGCTTTTAATGTTTCTCCCTTTCTGCATTGGATTGTGAGATTTTTATTCACTAATGGCCAATTTTTGTGTAGGAGCCATATACTGTTGAGAAAAAGGTATATTCTTTTCTATACTCATTCCATTTTCTCCAGAGGTCTACCATATCCAACTTTTAAAAAATTCTGTTCACCTCTTTAACATTATTCCTTTTTTATTTTGTGGATGGATTTATCTAGCTCTGAGAGGGGGAGCTTGGCATCTCCCAATAGTATAGTTTTGATATTTCTTTTTTGTAATTTCCTTAACTTCTTTAAGAATTTGGGTGCTATACTGCTAGGTGCATTAGTAACGATATTACTTTAATGTCTATGGTAGCTTTTAGTAGGATGTGCTTTCCTTCTTTATCTCTTTTGATTAGATTTGTTTTTGCTTTTGGTTTGCCTGAGAATAGGATTGCTAACCCTTTTTTGTTTTATTTTGTTTTGTTTTGAATTAGTTGAAACATAATATATTCTACTGCAACCTTTTACCTTTACTCTGAGTGCATCTGCTTTCCAAATGTGTTTGTTATAAACAACATATTATAGGATTATGTCTTTTAATCCACTCTGAGATCTGCTTCCATTTTATGGTAAAGTTCACCCTGTTCTCATTCACAGTTACAGCTGTCTTTCTCTCCATCCTCTTCCTCATCCCCAATGCAGGTTCTGCTTTTCTCCCTCCGTTTTCCCTTTCCCTCCTCACTAGTGTTTTGTTTTTGACTACCACCTCCTTCAATCTTCCCTTCTTTGTATCACCACCTTCCCTTTTCTTTCCCTTTTCCCCTACTACTTATTCCTTCCCTGCTCTCCATCCCTCCGTTTTCTTTCCCCTTTCCCTTCCTACTTCCTATTGGGTAAATTAGATTTCTATACCTTAAGTATGTTATTCCCTCTTTGGGCCTAATTCTATAGGAGTAAGATTCAAACAATGCTCATTTCCCTCCCTTCTTTCCCTCTAGTGTAATATGTCTTTGTGCTTTTCATTTGATGTGATTTACATATCTTCTGCCTCTTCCTTTCCTCTTCTCCAAGTACAGTCCCTTATCACCTTTTAATTAGATTTTTTTCATCACATCAAAGTCAACTTATACCCATGCTCTCTGTCTATGTATACCCCTTCTAATTTTGCTAATATAAATAGAGTTCTCAAGAGTTACAACTATCATCTTGCCATATAGGGATGTAAATTGTTTGCCTTTATTTAGTAACATCTTCCTTTTTTTCCTTTACTTTCTTGCATTCTGAGTCTTGTATTTGAAGAAAAAAGTCCATCAAGCTCTGGACTTCTCATCAGGAAGGTTTGGAAGGCCCCTTTTTCATTGAATATCCATCAATTCCTCTGAAAGATTAGGCTCAATTTTTCTGAGTAGTTGATTCTTGGTTATAATACAAGTTCCTTTGCCTTATTAGAGTATCATATTTCAAGCCCTCCAATATTTTAATGTAGAAGTTACAATGTCTTGCATAATCCTGAATGACTCTGCAATATTTATATTGTTGCTTTCTGGCTGTTTGAAATATGTCCTCCTTGACCTGATAATTCTAGAATTTGGCTCTTACATTCTTTGGGGTTTTCATTTTGGGACATCTTTCAGGAGGTGATGAGTGGATTCTTGCAATGACTATTTTACCCTCTGGTTCTAGCACCTTGGAACAGTTTTCCTTGATAATTTCTGGTCCATGCTCTTTTTTTTCAATCATGGCTGTTAGGTGGACCAATGATTCTTAAATTATCTTTCCTGAATCTATTTTCCAGGTCAGTGATTTTTTTCAATGAGGTATTTTATATTTTATTTTATTTTTTCTGTTTTCTAAACCTTTCTTTGACTGATTCTTGATATCCCATTGAGTCATTAGCTTCCACTTACCTAATTCAAATTTTTCTTGAACTGTTTTCTTCAGTTTGCTTTTGTACCTCTTTTTCCATTTGGTCAATTCTACGTTTTAAGGAGTCATTTTCTTTAGTGTACTTTTTCCCCCAATTTTGCCATTTTTTTTAAAGAAATTTCTTCTGTAGTCAATTTTTGTCCTTTTTCCAAGTTATTGACTCTGTCTTCCATACTTCTCATTTTGCTTCCCCATGTTTTCTTCTAATTCTCTTATTTGACTTAAAATCCTTCTTAGGTTTCTCCAAGAAGGCCTTTTGAATATTCCCCTTTGAAATTTTGGATATAAGTATATTGACAATGTTCCTCTTATGAATTTGTGTTTTGATCTTCATGTGTCCATAGAAAGATGGACTCATATTCCCCTTTGAAATTTTGGATATAAGTATATTGACAATGTTCCTCTTATGAATTTGTGTTTTGATCTTCATGTGTCCATAGAAAGATAAAATTATCATTTTTTATTTCTGCTTTTTTCCCATGATATTTGCTTTCTCCTTTGCTTTTAAATTTGAGCTTTCCTATGGATTACAGGGGACATTGTCCCAAGTTTTTTGTGCTGGGGGCCAAGTGCCTGATCACTGGTTTTGTGTTCTGGAAGGTGTTGGCAGCTGGAGGCTGTAGGGGTCTGGTAGCTTACCTGATGCTCACCTGGAGTCCTAAGGGTGTTGTCTGGTGTGTACTGAGACCAGGTGGGATATTTCCTGTGCTTCCCCAGGACTCCACTGAATCTCTTGATGTGGAGGTGTTACTCTGACTACTGGAGTATGCCTGCTTACTGGGAGTTGAACACAGGGAGGTTTGACTGCTCACTTAGATCTGCATTGATGTATGTGGGAGTTTGATTGGTGGAGGACACCTGCCCACCTGTAGCTTGCTGAAACACGAGGAGATTTGGATTGCTAGAGGATGCCTGTCCACCTGGAGGTGCACTGAAATCTAGGGAGGTTTGGCTACTGGAAGATGCCTGTTCACCTGGAGTTGTGCCAAAGCACAGGAAGGTTCAGTGGCTGGAGGATGCCTGCCCACTGGTGGGTATGGTGGTTCTCCATGCTGGATTCTGCCAGTTGCCTCTGCCTGTGCCAAGGCAAGCAGAGGGGTGAGGGGCCCTGGTGTTGGCACTTGCTTGTTTCACCAACCTGAGGCTTGGGATCTCTTGCTCATTTGTTGAGGTGGGGCTTGCCTCTGGCCTGTTGGGATACCTCTTGTCCTGTCTTGTTTGCTTTCCAACAATGGAGTGGGACTTGCATTATTAATCCTCCAAGACTCTTGGGCTAAAAGACTGCTGAATCCTGTCTTTCTACTGGCTCCACTTGTCCAAGATTTTTCCTCGGGTGATATTTTCTGGGTATTTAGAGGTCAATAAAGGAGAGAGGGTAGCTTACTCCACCATCTTCCTATTGTGTTTTTAAAGGAATTGTTTTCTTCAGTTAATTTTTGTCTTTCCTTTTCCAAGCTGTTCAATCTCTTTTGCATACCTCTTCTTTCATTTAAAAATTTTTCTTTTATTCCCCAATTGATAAATGGTCAAAGGATATGAACAGGCAATTTTCAGAGGAAGAAATTAAAGATATCTATAATCATATGAAAAAGTGCTCTAAATCACTACTGATTAGAGACATGCAAATCAAAACAACTCTGAGGTACCACATCACACCTATGTGATTGGCAAACATGACAGAACAAGAAAATGATAAATGCTGGAGAGGATGTGGGAGAGTTGGAACACTAATTCATTGTTGGTGGAGCTGTGAGATCATCCAACCCTTCTGGAGAATGGTTTGGAACTATGCCCAAAGGGCTACAAAAATGTGCATACCCTTTGACTCAGAAATATCGCTACTAGGACTGTATCATAAGAGATCATGAAAATGAGAAAGGGTCCTACATGTACAAAAATATTTATAGTAGCACTCTTTGTAGTTGCCAAAAACTGGAAATCAAGGGGATGCCCATCAATTGGGGAATGGCTGAATAAATTATGATATATGAATGTAATGGAGTACTATTGCATCATAAGAAATGATGTAGAAGAAGACTTCAGGGAGGCCTGGAAGGCCTTATATGATCTGATGCTGAGTGAAAGGAGCAGAACCAGGAGAACTTTGTGCACAGCAACGACCACGGCATGCGAGAGTTTTTTTCTGGTAGACTTGGAATTTTGTAATAACGCAAGAACTTACCAAAAAAAAACCCCAATTGTGGTTTTCTAAGGCAAAATGCCTTCCACACTCAGGGAAAGAAATATGGAAGGCATTTGCAGAATGTAGCAGATCATGTTTGTGTGGGGGGGGTTTTTAGTGTATTATGTTTTGATTTGTTATATGATTTCTTACATTTATTGTAGTGCAACTACATAGTATGACTACAGTGAAAATGTGCTCAATAGGAAAGTATATGTAGAACCTAAACAGAATTGTATACTGTCATGAGGAGGGAGGGGGATAGTGGGGGGAAGGTGTGGGAGGGATAAAATCTTAATTTTAAGGAAGTGATTGTCGAACATTAAAAAATAATAATAATAAAATAATAATTAAAAAAGAGACTATAAAAAATGGGAAAAGACCCCACATGTACAAAAATATTTAGAGAAGCTTTTGTGGTAGCCAAAAACTGGAAATTGAGGGAATATCCATCATCTAGGAAATGGCTAATGTATGAATGTAATAGAATTACTATTGTGCTATAAGAAATGATGAACAGATGAACTTCAGAAAAAACTGGCAAGATAAAAATTTTTCTTTTAAACCTATTATTTAATTTTCAAAATATTTTTTAAGCTCCTCTCAGGAGACTTTTGGGTCTTGGTATCAATTCATATTTCCATTTGAGGTTTTGCATGTAGGCATTTTGACATAGTTGTCCTCTTCAGAGTTTGTGCTTTGATCTTCCCTGTTCACACAGTACTTTTCTGTGGTCAGGAATTTTTTTCTGTTTATTGTTCATTTTAGCTGATTTTTTCAGCTTTCAAAGTTGAGCTCTGTTCCTGAGGCACAGGGTGCACTGTCCCAAATGACTTATATTGAAGATTAAGGACCTGGCACCTGACTTTCCATACAGGACCATTGATGCTGGTGGCTTTCCCACTGTGCTGGCCTGACCCTATCATGCTTGTTGTACTGTGGTTGAGGGGCTAGTAATTTACCTTCTGCACTGGGGCTGGAGGTCTCACAGCAGGCGAAATATGGCAATGATCTCCTGAAATAGGACTGCAGGGCCTCAGTTACTGATCTATGTTGTGACAAAGAGCCTTCTGCTAGGTGGTTCAGACACTGTCTGTGCTGGTTTGCACTCACCTTCTACCTAAGTGAGACAGGCCTTTCTTGAAACCCCTCGAAATTGTCTTTAGCTGGAAAATTATTTTACTACATGTTTTGTAAGTTCTGTTGCTCCAAAATCTGTTTAGAGGCTTGATTTATCATTGTTTCTGACAAAAACTGGGGAGAGTTCAGGCAACCTCCTGGCTTCTCTCTGAGATCTTGGCTCTACAAGATAAAACCTTGAAGACTCTAGTAGTATGATTCTCAGGAGGAATGAGTCTCTTCTTTGCCACATATGCTATCTAAACTTAAATTCACTTTATATTCTGAATTTCCACTCTACAGAGTTCTGATGGCATACATTGTACCACCTATTTTATATCACACTACCTTAGTAGATATGACTTTCTAAAAGCTTATTTTCTTGTTAAATAATATATACATATCAATTATAATCATGGGAGGAAGCACATCAATGGGATCTTTTGAGATATTGTGTTACAAATCACCCATAACTCCTCAGGGCTATTACTGAAATCCTAAAGGGAAATGTAAAAGTCAATTGGGCCATCAGATCTACCAGTCTGCAAATGTGGTTTAGGAGAATAAGTTCAGGGCCTTATTATAATTGGAATGGCTTACCTTCTTTTCCAGGTTCTCAGAAACTCTGGCTCCCTTTAATGTTTATATCACTTTCTAAGTGAGATCATTCCTGTCATCACCACCACCAACCCTTTCCTCCTCAACTGCTGGAGCCTTCCCATTAATGTGGCATTCTAGGAATTAATCTAAAGGTATCATGTATATCATTTAGGCTCTTTTTTGCCTCAGTTTCTTCATTTGGAAAATGAAGATAATAATATCACCTACCTCCAAGGGTGGTTTTAAGAATCAAAGGAGATAAAGATTACAAAGTACTAATCACTGTATCTGACATATATATCAACATCAGCTTTTAGCTACTGATTTTCATATCTCCCCATTAGACTATGAGGGAAAGAACTTTTTATCGTTTGTTCATTGTATTTATTTTTCTTTTTGCTTTTCCCAGTGCTTACCACTGTATTTAGCACACATTAACCATTTGATGAAGTTGCTTTTTAAATTGATTTCTTGATTAAGATGTCTTGGTTATCTATTCCATCAAAAGTAAAGTAAAAGCTAAGCTTAGAGAGATGTAGGGTTCCTGGATCAGTAAGAAGGCAGATAAAATTCAGTTTTATACTGATAGTAACAATTCAAAGCATTTTTATGTTTCCCTGAAAGTTATTTGTGAACCAAAAACCTATAGTGACTCACAACTACTCAGTGCTGGTGGAACCATATTAATTAGTGATAAGGGCATAATCCTAGAGATTCTAGAGAGATGGGCTGAACACTTCCATGGTGTTCTCAACAGACCATTATCAATCAATGCTGTGGTCAATGATCATTTACCTTAGGTGGAAGTCAATCCCTCCTTAGTTGAGTGTCATTAGGCTCCTTTCATGTAGCATAGTACCTGCTGCTGATTCTATTCCAGCTGAGATTTACAAGGTAGGGAGACCATTGCTTATACAAAAGCTGGCTGAAAGTTTCCAGGTTATATGGAAACAGGAGGTTATCCCCCAGGAGTTCAAAGTTGCCTCCATTGTCCATCTCCATAAAGTTAAAAGGAAGAGACTGTCCTGTGACAATCACGGTGAGGGAGGTCTCTCTCTTAGTCATTGCTGGCAAGGTTCTTGCAAGAATCCTCTGTAATAGGCTGATCCTTCACCTGGAAGATGATCATTGACCTGAGAGCCAGTGTGGCTTCAGAAAGGATTGAGGAATAGTTGATATGGTGTTTGCTGCCCAGCAATTCAAGGATAAATGCCAGGTGCAGAACAGAGGTCTGTTCACAATCTTTGCAGATATGACCAAGGCCTTTGATACTATTAACAGTGACAGCTTATGGAAAATTATGTCAAAATTTGGTTGGCCAGAGAAGTTCATCAGTATTGTATGTCAATTTCATGATGTCATGCTTGCCAAGGTTCTAAATAGTGGACAATGCTCTCATGCCTTCCCAGTCACCAATGAAGTGAAAGCAGAGCTGTGTGCTTGCTCTCATGCTTTTTAGCATGATGTTTTAAGGCATGTTTTCAAATGCTTGCAAAGAGGATGAACATGGCATTGAGGTCAGATATTGTACTGATGGTAGATGCCTCTATTTGAAAAGGTTACAAGCCAAGATCAAAGTGAAAGGAGTGTTCATGCATGATTTTCTGTTTCCACATGTTTGTGAACTCCGTACAGCCTCTGAAGCTGAGATGTAACAAAGCATGGGCCCATTCTCTGCTGCGTGCACTAATTTTGTTCTAATAATTAATACCAAGAAAACAGAGGTGCAGCATCAGCCAATACCACACCATCCATACATGGAGGCATCAATTCCAACAAAATGGAGAAGTTTTGAATGCTGTACATAAGTTCAGATACCTTGGTAGTGTACTTTCCCAGGATGTACACATTGACAATGAGGTTGACTCATGCATTGCCAGAGTGGAGAGACATATTGTCTTTCCATATTTCTATATGGAAAGACAATATTGGTAACTCTTACAACTTTTCAGTATCTGGGTAGTTGGTGGGACCACACACACACATGTACATGCATGCACGCACACACACATACACACATGCACACACATACAGAGACAGAGAGCACAGAGTGAATTGAATAGGATGGGATCATATCTTGAAGGAAATTAAGGTAAATGATGAGAGAGAAATGTACTGGGAGGAAAGAGGGTGAAATGGAATGGGGTAATTATATGTCATTTAAGAGGCAAGTAGGAGACTTTTTAGTGGAGGGAAAAAGAGGAAAGCTGAGGAAAAAAAAACAATTAGTATACCCTCATCACATTTGACTAAAGGAAGGAATAAAATGCACACTCATTTTGGTATGAAAACCTATCTTACAGTATAGGAAAGTGGGGGAGAAGGAGATAAGCAAGGGGGGAGATGATGGTAGGGAGGGCAAAGGGAGGAGGGAGCAATTTGAAGTCAACACTTGGGGAGGGACAGGATCAAAAGACAGAAGAGAAACATTGAGGAGCTGGGTAGGATGGAGGGTAATTCAGTTAGTCTTACACAACACGACTATCAGGGAAGACATTTGCAAAATTACACAGATATGGCCTATATTGAGTTGCCTGCCTTCCCAAAGGGAATGGGTGGGGAGGGAGGGATGGGGAGAATTTGGAACTCATAGTTTTAGGAACAACTGTTTAGTATTGCTGTTGCTACTAGGAAAGAAGACATACAGTTAATGAGGAATAGAAAGTCATCTGGCCCTACAGGAGAAAAGAGAAGATGGAGACAAGAGAAGGGAGGGATGACAGAAGAGAGCGCAGATTGGAGACAGGGAAAATTAGATGCTTGGGGTATAGGGGTGGGGGGAGGGGATAAAAGGGGAGAAAATTTGGAACCCAAAATTTTGTGAAAATGTTTGTGAAAAGTTAAATAAAAAAAAGAAAGATAATGTCTAGTCTCTTTTTATTATTATTATGTCTTTCAAATAGTTCAATAATTATTAAATTGTCTCTTCTGGATCTATTTTCTAGGTCTCTTGCTTTTCCAATGAGATATTTCACGTTGTCTGCTATTTTTTCTTTCCTTTCCTTTTGTTTTACAATTCCTGTTTTTTTCATAAAATCATTTGCTTCCATCTGCTCCAATCTAAATTTTAAGGAATTATTTTCTTCAGTGAGCTTTTGGACCTTCTTTTCCATCTGGACAATTCTGCTTTTTAGGGCATTCTTCTCTTTACTGGCTTTTCACATCTCTTTTCCCAGTTGCCCTAGTCTACTTTTTAAGGTGTTGTTTTCTTCAGCATTTTTAGGGTCTCGTTTATCAAGGAGTTGCCTTATTTTGTACGATTTCTTCCCTCACTCTCATTTTTCTTCTCAATTTTTTCTTGCCTTCTCTTTCTGAAATTTCAAAATCCTTTGTGTGCTCTTCCGTGGCCTGGAGACCAATTCATATTTTTCTTCTAGTCTTTGTATGGAGGTGTGTTGTCTTCTATTTGTACATTTTTGTCTTTTTTTTCAGCAAAGTAAGATTCTATAGTCTGATTCTTTTTCTGGGTTTGCTCATCTCTCCAGCCAATTACTTGATTTTTCATCTCTTTTTTAAGGCAGTTCTCTGTTTCTAGTGGGAGTGGAAGGTTTACTGTCAGTCACTTGATCCCTCCAAATATGTAGGCCTAGAACTCCAGAAGCAGCGAGTGTAGCTGTCCTTGCTGCTGCTGCTCTAGGACTGGGGCCTGACTACTCTACTCTGTCACATAGATTGCATAACTTTTATTCCACCCACCTTCCAAGTTGTCCTCAGTGTTTTGGGGTCCTGAAATCTGAAAATCATCCTAAGTGCCAGTGATCTAGTCACACACCCCCACTCCTGGCCTGCTTATGGCCTGTCAGTGTTGTGTGTGCAGGTGATGCTGGATGAGGCTGTGCTCCCAGTGGGGTCCTTTGTATCGACCTTCCAGGACTTCTGGGGCTAGAGATTTGCTTCACTCAGTCATTTTGTGAGTTCTGAAGCTCTAGAATTTGTATAGAGACATTTTTCAGAGGTATTGGGGTGAGTTTCAGGGGACAGCTCTAGAAAGTAACTGCTTATACTCTGCCATCTTGACTCCACCCCTATCCTCAGATCTAAGCATTGAAGAACCATGATCCCTCATTCATCACCATAAGAACGGAAATTGTGGGGCCTGAGATTAGGAGTGTCAGGCAGCAGGGCTGGCCACCACTTCCTGGGCCAGCCTCAAGTCCATCTGCTTTTTCCTCTCTGCACAGCTGAGACTGGGCAACACAGGGCAGAGTTGAAGTCGCAGCATGGGACCCACAGTTTCTTTCCTGATCTACATAGGTGAGTATCCATGGTCAGACATGGGGAATGAGCAATGTTATGACAAAGTCCTTGGCTTGTGACACTGAAGGACAGGGAAGAGCCTAATGAGGAGACAGAACTATCTGGAGCAGAATAGGAGCCCAGGGTCTGCTCAAAAGATTCTTCCTTCATATTCTGACCAAAACAGAATTAGAGTTTCATAGACTTTGGTGAGTGCTGGTAATGGGTCAGTGTGGGTTGGACGAGAGGCATCTCTAACCTGAGCTTCTCTCACAGGACTGTGTCTGGACTGGGCAGTAAGGACTGAGATGGGTAAGCTGTCCCCAGCCCTATTACCTGCCTCCTTTTCTTTGTCATAATTCAGTTCCCATAGTAATCAGTGAGGGAAAACATGACATTGGGATGAAAGGGTGGGGCGATTTGGGGTGGGGATTCAAGATTCAGAGGTGAAAAAAACAACTGAGGTGGGAGGAATGCCTGGAACGCTGAACTCTGTTTCCTTCTCAGGTCCCCTTCCTAGGCCCACTCTCTGGGCAGTCCCCAGTCCTGTGATCCCCAAGGGTGCAGACGTGACCCTACGGTGCCAGGGCCACCTGGGGAGCAACCGATTCCAGCTCTGGAAAGATGGAGAGCTCATGGAGGAGCGAAATGCCTCCTGGCAACAGGCAGATTTTTTGCTCAGGAATGTGGATGACTGGAAAGATGCAAGAAGCTACAGCTGCCGCTCTGGGCAGGGACCCTTATGGTCCGAGTTCAGTGAAGCCCTGGACTTGGTGGTGACAGGTGAGGGGTTACTGGTCGAAAACCATCCCTGGTGGAAGGAAGGCAACTCTGAAAGATGAGTTCAGAAGCCAGCCTGGGGAGTCACCTACATGAGGGACAAACTCTCAGGCTTGACTATCTACTTCCCCTTTCCAACCTCACCTCCACAGGTTCAAGAAACTCCTGGCTCTCCAGCTCACATTTTAGGAGCAAAGATAGGGTTGTAAAATATTTCCCCTGAGAAAGCCTGTGAGGAGGGCACATGTACCACAATTTTCTTTTCAGAGATGGGAAAACTGAGGCTTGGAGAGGAGGTAAAGCAACTTAAAGTCATTTAGTCCTTTACTGTCATGGCCTAGATTTGAACCTGTAACACTCATCACCAAAACCATAGGTATTTCTAAATCTGATGACCCAGTGATGAGATCTTGGCTGCTCCTCTCTCTGAAGACAGTCAGAATTTGGGAGAAGGGGTGCACCATTCTGATGCTCCCTTTACTCAACAAAATTTACTCAGATGTATTTTTCTGTCCTTAAAGAAGCAGACAGCAACACGTCCAGCTGTTTCTGCCATAGGCATATGATTCACTCACCTCTCTCTGCATCCCACCACTCTGCCTTTGCTCTCACAGATTCTCCTGCCTGGGATACTCTTCCCACCATCATTCATCATATTCTCCACATCCTTAAAGCCCAGCTCAGATCCTGGCTGTTTCAGATGCCATCCCTGATCCTATCAAATGTCAATATCTAGGCTCTTTGCTTTCCTAGCATGGTACCTATACCTGTTTTGTGCTCTTGCTCTAGTACTGTTGCCCTTTCCACCACCCAGGTGGCCATCCATCTGACCACATGGAGAAAGCTGTCTGCTGCAGGGGGAAGGAGCCTGAAATTCAGAGCTTGTGGTATAGAACCAGATGCCTGCCCCACCATGTCCTTCCTGGGTGACTGGGCAAGTCCTTGACCCCAGTACCTTCTTCCATGACATGAAACCCATGAGCTGGATCACCTAGTGAGGTCATTTTAACTCAATCCCCTGTTATCCCTGAAACTATTAGCTCCCTGAGGGTAGCAGAGGTGGAGTCATCCATAAACCATCAATGAGCAGGAGGTACCTGACAGATAGGTAAATTCTGAGGGCAGCAGAGGTAGACTAAAACAAGTTACCAACAAAGCAATCCAGAGGGAGCTCCCTCCCTCTTCTGTCAGCCAAACTTTGGCTTCACTGAGGGGTGGACTGAGGTGACAGGATAGAGAACTGGTATCAAGTGAGTAGGGCCTTGGACCCAATCAGGGTATCACTATAACCTCCCCACTCATGGGATTACTGGAAGGACAGAACGTTGCAAATCTCAGAGCTTAACAGAAAGGTTTGAATTTGCCAGGGGTGGTGCCTCAGGATCGTGCCTCAGTGCAGTAGGTCCAGGTGGGAGGACTGAGCTGGGGCCCATGGAGAAGGTGGTAAGAAGAGGGACAGATGAGGGGAGGAAACCTACTCTTCCCATGTCCTTTCTTCTTCCATCTTTCTATATATTCACAGGTTGTCTGGGCCCAGAAATCTTTCTGAGGGAGATCCAGAAGCCTAGTTACCCAGGCATGAGCACAGCTACCTCCCTCTTCTTGGTTCTATTTCAAGAAATGATTTGATGAGACTTGCAGGGAAAGTATAAGTTCCCTAACTTTCTTTTTCCTTCCATAGGAGTCTTCCCCATACCTTACATTTCAACCCTGTATGGCCCTACATTATACAAAGGGGAAAGAGCAACCATCACATGTACCACATCATCACAGACATCCTTTAAGAACTACAGTTTTGCACTGCTGGAGGCAAAGAGCAAGGAGCCCTTACAGCAACAGAGCCCTGCCCAAACCTGTGCTGATTTTACCCTTCCATTTATGAGACCTGAGGACACCGGGAGCTACAGCTGTATTTACTACAGGAACACAGCCCCTTACAGGGGGTCCAATCCCAGCCACACCCTGGAGCTGACTGTGCTAGGTGACTAGAAATGGGAACTCACCACTCTTGATTCTATCATCTACACATGAGACCACAGAGTGATGGGAAAAATGTAAAATCCTGGAAATTTTGAAATCATGGTTTGGGGGGAGGCTGGAGGAGACCCTGCGACCCTCTCCTGTTCTGCATGAACTCAGTCTTGAGTCCTAGGATAGTACAGCAGGCCCTGACAGAACATGAGAATGGAGGCAAGATTGCTGTTGCCCCTCTCTTTAAGGGATTAGAGGAGGACCCCAAGAATTGACCTCTGCCTTTGACCCTTGTTTCCACTTTCCTCACAGGACAACTCCCTAAGCCCACTCTGCGGGCACAACCTGGCCTTGTAGTGGCCCCAGGGACTGATATCACTCTCTGGTGCTCAAGACCCAAGCTGTTCTCCCTTAAAGAGGTGACTTTCACTCTGAGGATGGCTGAGATCCGGACACCCTTACCACAGCAGACAACAGCTGATCTCTGGACTAGCTTTCTCCTCCCATCTGTGAGACCTGAGGACACCGGGAGCTACAGTTGTACCTACAAGGAAAAGACAGGGTCTGCTAGAGAATCAGAGCCCAGTGAGACCCTGGAGCTGGTGGTACTAGCTGAGCGGGGTGTGTCCCTCTTAGGATGATCCCTCTGCTTGCTGCTAAGTTAGTGATCTCACAGGGATAAGGCAGGGTGTCTATACAGCCAGCTCTGCCCTGTTGCCTGTCAGGACTCAGGGGTCTTGGAAGACATGAGGCATTTGTCTTGTGATCTAGAGTTTGAGGAAGAAAGATGATGATGAGGAATGAGTAGGGGGCTAGAAGAGTCACAGAGGCCCAGAGCTGAAAGAGGCTTTGGAGGATCTTGAAGCCAAACCCTTCCCTTACCAATGAGCACAGTGAGGCCTAGAGAGAGGGAAAGAAAGACTTGTCCAGGGTCATACAACAAATGAGTGACTGACCCTGGAAATGAGCCTGAGCCTTTTATATTTCAGACCACAATCTGAGGTTTCAGGCTGAGTCCTGGGTCTATGTGGGAAAGATCAGATGAAAAGGGAATGGACACAATCTCCCCTCTCTTGACTCATGAAATGAATAAGACTATAGGTTGGTTGCATTCCTTCAAATGTGAAAGTATCTTTAGATTCCTATTCCTAGAGTAGAAAAGAAGTAAGAGATTTTCTATTCTAAACCCCTCATTTCTAGAGGAAATTGAGGTCTACACAGGGTCACTGAATGGGTCAAAGTCACAGAGGGCCTCAGAGGCAAAGCAAGGATTTGAAACAGTTGTTGTGACTCTCAGCCCCACTTCTTTCCTCTCACAGGATCTCTCCCCAAGCCTTCCCTCTCAGCCTTCCCAGGCCTTGTGGTGGAGCCCAGGATGCATGTGACTCTCCATTGCAGACTGCCCCCTCAGACATTCCGCAGTGGCCTGACATTCACTCTCCTAAAGGTTGGGGCTCCTCATTCCTTGCAGAGCCAGAGTCCAGCTGGGACCTCAGCTGACTTTCCCCTCCTCTCTGTGAGTGCCCAGGATACTGGCAACTACAGCTGTGTCTACCATGAGAGGATGGCTCCATACCAGGTGTCTGAGCTCAGTGAAGTCCTAGAGATCTGGGTGACAGGTGAGGGTATCTCCAGTTCCTTAGGGCATAAAGCACAGCATTGGGAGTCAGTTATCAAGAGACAGCCTAGCAAGGGCATATTTTTTGCAGTTCTTTTTAGCATCATGATGTACTGGTTGTGGCATACATTCCCAATGTACTTGAAAGGTACAGGTGAAAAGATGAACCAGCTCAGGATCTCTTCCAGACTCAAGGGATAAGGACTAAGGGGGAAAATTTTCCTTTGGTCTTAGTAACCTAAGAAAATATCTGAAGTTTAGCACTCATCTTTCTTAAGAGAAGGAGATTTTGCAAAGGAAAGACGAAAGAGCCAATGAAAATTGTAGCTAAGGGCCAAGGGTTTTTCAGGGCCTTTCTATCTTCTGCCTCCCCCACCCCACTGTAGAAGGGCCCTTGAGGGTCTCAGGTCTCTGTTTGGTTTTCCAGATGCACTCCCCAAACCTTCCCTCTCAGCCTGGCCTGGGCAGGAGGTGGCCTCAGCAACCAATGTGATGCTCCTGTGTCAGGGGCCTTCATGGAGTTCTAGATTTATTCTGTACAAGGAGGGGAGCAAGAATACCACTCAAGTTGAGGCCCAGTTCCTTTTGACACATGTGACCCCCAAGGACTCTGGAAATTACAGCTGTAGCTATCAACCTGGCACCAATGACAGCCTCAGGATGCCAAGAAGTGACCCTCTGCAGATTAGAGTGAGAGGTGAGAGGAAGAAACCCACAAGACCCCCTGGAGGATGCCAATAACCATTTTTACCCTCAGTCCCTACAGGAGATGAAACCAGGGCCTTGGCTCTAGGCAAGAGACCCAGGATGAAACAATGGAAACTTTGACACTGTTCTAAATTCCAGGCCCATAGGGACCAAGGGTATGAGCTAAGATAGAACTTTCTTCCCATGCTTCCCTATGACTCACCTATCTCCATTCTGGTTTGACAATTTCTCATCCTAATTGTAAAGGATGAGCCTTCTCTGAGCAGGATTTGTGCCAAAATGTGGGATGTTCGGGGTGGTGGGTGGAGGGAAAATCCAGGGATAATTACAGGTCAAATTTGGAAGTCCCTTCAGGAAAGTGATTGATGAGGAGTCTTCTCTCTCCCTAGCTCGAGCTTCAGGGACCTACAACACCCTCCTCATATCCCTCAGCTGCATCTCCTTCGTCCTTATCTGCCTTCTCCTGTTGGCATCCATCTGCCATCGATCCACCCCTATTGGTGAGTGTAGAGAAGAAGATGAAGCCTCTGACTCCATGTCTCCTTCAGGCACTTCCCTAATATTTTTTCCTTTTCCATGTCTCCCTCAGCAGGGTCCTGGCATAGAGAAAACCTGGGGAGGTAAGAAGACTCAGCTCCTACAACAGTAGTCCCTTATTTCTTTCTTCTGATTATTCCTGGTTCCTCTGCATTAGTTAGAGCACCTGGTGGGGAGAAGACACTCAAGGAAGCTGCCATAATGATCTATGTCCTCTGGTACTATTTCCTCCTCGTCTCTCTACAGATGCCTCTGCTGTCCTTGTGTTTCTCATTGGGTCTGCCTGCCCCATCACCTAGAGGCCCCCACAGATGAGTCACTATGTAAGTTACGTGATAGGGAAGGAGCCAATGAAAAGCAACATGCTCTGAGATATCTGAGCTCTTTAAGCAGGATGGAGGTAGTGGTCTTGGGAGCTGGTGGAATGATAGAACCTTTCCTTCACCTCAGATACAGAAGCGGCCAAAGACACACTGAGGGAACCTTCGGTGAGTTAGTTCTGTCCTGCTCTCTACCTGGAGGAGGACCCTATCTTGTTCTTGACCTCAACTTTTAACCACAAACTATGGGCAAAGGTTTGATCCACTTCTTAATGACTTGTTTATTAATCCTTCTCCTGCCCCAAGGCAGGGATTGCCTACTGGGGATCTCTGAATTTGTTTGAGGTTATTTTTAAAATATTTCAATAACTGTAATTTTGTTTCTTTTCTTGATAATCCTATGGGGTTCATTTCATCTAATTAAAGGCCTGAAATTGAAAAGGCATGTAGAGGATTCATCAGACAGGCTGTTGAATCTTTCATGACATGGGAAAAGATTACGAACCCCTGTATCTGTATTATTCACTGTTCCTTCATCCTTTTATTTCCCCTTCAGGTCCCTATGGCTGAAGACCCTCAGGGAGTGACCTATGCTCATCTGAACTTAAGAACCTTGAACAAGAGGCAAGGAGACTCCAAGGAAAATTCCACAGACCCCTCAGTCTATGCCACTGTCTCCTTAGATTAAGAGTTTGAGTTCTTTTTAAAAAGAAATTCTCTCCCTTCCTCTTTTCTCCTGACCCTATTTCATGTGTCTACTCGTATGTCTTCCTCAGATTCCCACCAATGAAGAGGCATGATGTCTATTGCAGATATCTATTTTGGTATATAGTTATACAGGCTAGCTCTATCTGTTTATGATGATGAGAGACATATATGACATATCCACAGTAGAAGGGGGGGAGGTAATAATCTCAGAGAAAAAGTCACTAACATTTATAGGGACCAGGAGAAAGGCTCCTGCACTGGCATTGGAGCTGAGTTTTAAAAGAAATCAGAAAAAAGAAGAGGCAGGTTGGTAGGAGGATAACATTCCAGGAATGTGGGACAGCCACTACAAAAGCCTGGAGCTAGGAAGGTCTTTGTGTAAAGATAAAAAATAAATCAGCCAGTGTGGCTGACTCTTGGAGTGAGAGGAAGGAAATAAAGTGTAAGAAGCCTGGAAAATTAGGGAAGTTCACACCTGCAAATTAAAAGAGAAAGAGGGAGAGAGAGACAGAGAGAGAGAGAGAGAGACAGAGAGAGAGAGAGCAAGATAGCATGAGAGAGAACCGAGAGCAACAGAAAGAGAGAGGGGAGAGAGATTGAGACATTTGTAACACATAGAGAGTTAAGTAAAATACTTTCATATGTTTTTGTACTTTGGGTCCCATTACCTCTCACTCAAGCCTTGAGTAATGTGTTTTATCAGAGGCCGTCTGAATGCATGGCTGGTTGTCACTTTGTTCAGAATTCTTAAATCTTCTGATTTTATTTTCCTTTACAATATTTTCCTTGCATAAATTATCCTTCTGGTTGCACTTCCTTTACTCTGCATTAGTTCATATTACCCAAGACTCTGAAATCATCCCATTTTCAGTTTTATGCGGTGCAATATTATTCCTCCATTTTTATTTCTTGCTGGTGCTGCCATCCCCTCATTGCGTAAAAGATAGTCTAGGCTAGGCCCATAGGTTCTTGGTCTTTTCTTTTCCCCCTTTCAATGCCTTCTTCAGTAGGAAGATAGGTTTACTAATGAATATATTCACTCCTTCCTATTATTCTCCCCTTTACCCATCCCACTCCAATCCCTCTGTATTTCTCTATTGTTTTTGTTGTGTTTTGACACAAAACTATTTATGTGCATGTATTTAACCCTTATTTGTCCATTTTAGATTAAAGTGAGGTTCATTTGCTGTGCACTCCCCCACTTCTTTCTGCGTTTCCATACTCTTTCCTTATGCCCTACAAATATGAGGAACAGCAATTCCTTCCTCCCTCATGTCTACACTGATAATTCCTTCTACCATCCCTTCTCTTCTGTCTCTCAAAACCATTAAAATAACTTGCACCCAAATTCTGGATTTCTTATTTATTTGAATTCATTAAGTTGCTGAAGAAGCACTTATTTCCTTCCTTCCTGCTTTCATGTGACAAATGGTAGAGCAAAAGCTAGCATCTTTGCATCAGGTACCCCAAAACTCCCTGCACAATGATGAAGGAAATATGTCAAACTTCAGTCTGAGAGAGAAAACCAAGGAAATTCACAGAGGGCCATTTCTTTCCAGTATCGGAATCGGGGAATATTAGCACTCCATCGTCATCATCCAGCGCCTTCCAATTAATCAAGTCAATATCCAAGTTTCTCTTTACTCTCGAGTTGCAACTCAAATGATGTCATTGCTTTATTTTCTATTTGTACATTTATCTCTGTGTTTTCCCCTACTGAAGTCCCTTCCACACACCCTTTTGCTGTATAGGAATATATTCAGCTTTATAAAGTAATTCTGAGTTGTATGGTTAGACATTTTTTGAATATCTTATTTGTAAATCCACTCATTTAGTTAAAGCTCCTAGGTCTTTTGTGATCCAGACTTTGATTCTCTGGTATTTCAAAATCTTGTTTCCTTTTTTTTATGTTATATTTATGTTACTTTTAAGACATAGAATGAAATAGCAATTCTGTAACAGTACAATAAAATATGATTGCATATAAAACTGCAAATCTATCATGTATAATTTATTTTTCATTTTAAATACATACTAATTATGTGATTTTTTTCTTTTATCTCTCTCCCTCCAGAGATGGTTACTATAACACAAAAATGTGCTAATATGTATACACACATGTAAAATCATTCTATCCCTGTTTCACTCCATTGCTGACTGGGAAGGCACAAGTCCACTATCCAAAACCTGAGCAAACCTGTTATCATGAAATTGATGTTCAATACTGATAAACTTCTCTGGGAAGACAAATTTTGACATAATTTTCCACAAGCCCTCATGACTAGCAGTGTTAAAGGCCTACTTCTTAGGGTAAAACTTCTTTGGATATTTGAGCTTCAGAGAATTGTATATGAAGGAACCATTATAATATCTCAGTACAGAATTCTAGAGGCATGAGATCACTTAGAAACCTTGGTTGCTCTTAGTGCTACCTATACAATACTAAACTCTGTATTTTACAAGAGTTCCATGGTATCCACCTTGCAGCATTTGGCACCATTGGGCTTTCTTGGGTGCATATTTCTATTCCTGCACCCCTGGACACTGATACTTTTGGTCTGTGAGCATTTATGTCTTGAGTCTGGCTGAACTATTAGTCAGTCAAAATCAATGTTTAAGGACCTATGTACCAAAGAACTGTGATAAGCACTGAGGATAAAAATATGAAAGAGAAATACATTCCACTCAAACAGTGCACAATGCAGTGGTGGAATAAAACAGAAAAGGAAGCTGAAAGCATGGGAAAATGTAAGGCAGCTACCTGAAGAAGAAGGTACCTGGTGCGGCAGCACATTGAATTCCAGTCCAAGGAGTGGAAACTAGTGGAAATGAAGAAGTGACAAGTCTGGAAGGTCTCTTTAAATAGAGATTTGAGGAGGAGTTTGTTGCTCTGCCTTCCTGTCCTCTGACCAAAGGGGCAAAGGGCACAGTGCTGGTGTGCAATTACTACCTAACCACATGCAACCTTGCAGGATGGTCAGTTTCCTTATGAGGACTTATCCTAAGCATCTGATCCAAGGAGAGAAAGCTAGTACTAGGAGGATTCTGGCTTGTTTGCCTGTGTTGGTTTTGGTTTTGTTATCATCCATTTTTCCAATTGCTGTATAATTATGGTGGGCATTTTTTGTTTTTGGTTCTGCTGATAGGTAATATTTTGGATTGGATCAAATGCAGATGTGAAGCATTAAGCCTTTCCAAAGGTACAGACACTTTATTGACCAGCTAGTAAATAGTGGAGGGCCATGTGGTTTTGCAACTTTAATTGCCCACCTTCAGTTTGTTCTATTCTATTTGTAATGCATTCATGATCATCAATATGACAAAAGATGTCAATGTAATTAGCTGTTCCCCTGTTTAAAGGAAAAAATTTGTGAGGGGACAGGAGGTCAATGGTCAGAGTAGAGGGGAGATCATTAAAATATCAGAGCTAAGAGATGGGGTTGTTGTGGAGCATCCAGGAGACTGGTGGTACTTGATCAAGGAGTATGTGTAAGAGAGTGGAGCCAAGATATCAAAAAAGGCAAGAACTTACACAAACTCATCCAAATTGAACTCCAAATAGCTGTTAAACAATGCTTCAACCTGAAATGAACTTCTGGTAGCCAACATGGGGGAATAAGTGGTAAACTACCATAACTCTCCCGTATCGACATGCAAACAACCATAAAATAGCAGCCCAATCCAAATCCTAAATAGCAGAACCAGCAAAAAAAAAAATAATAATGAGGCAAAACAATCTATGAGTCTATGAAAACTGGAAGGAATGATCTGTCTCAGGCCGAAGGGAAGCACAGTCCACTAAAGGAAACATCCCAGTAAGCGAACAGAAAGTCCTCCCTCAACAAAACAATGATAGATCCTGAGTCACAGTGCCATGGAGGAGGCAAATGCCAACACCATAACTCCCATGTACTACAACATAGACAGGGGAATGAACAGACTCTAGCTCTGAGAACCATCACATGCTTCAGCACAGCCCCAGGTAAAGAGACAACCTGCACATGCCCTATGTAAATGCAGAAACACCCCCAATACCCACAGTATACCCCACAAACCACCACAAGGACCCCAGCCCAGCAACACATATGCTTCCAGATCCATTCAGCCTCCAGCAGCAGCAGACACTGACTACCCCACCCTCTTATCATATCTCTAGAACCAAGGGTCCCCTGCAAAACTCAGGGAAACATCAGTGCAGTACCAGACAGAGTCACCACCTGAATTCGCTGGCACAAGTCTGACACATAAGAGTATAAAAGCAGAGTTCAAATTTAAAAGAAAGAAAAAAGGTCAAAAAACATGAGCCAAAAAGAATAACAAAAAGAATTAGACCACAGAAAGTTACAAAAGTGACAAGGAAGATCAGGACAGGAGCTCAGAAGAGGACAACAATGTCAGAACAATTAAGGACAAAACACTGAAGGGAAAATGGGAAATGGTCGCAAGCCTTAACCTCCACTTGACTTTATTTTCCGGGGTGTTTGACTTTGGAGCAGTAACCACACCACCATGGTTATCAGTGGTATGAAGATCTTTCTTGTATAGCTCTTTTACATATTCTTGCCACCTAGTCTTAATCTCTGATGCTTTTCTTCAATCACTATTATTTTTATCTTTCTTTATACCTATTTTGCATGAAATTATCCTTTGGTATCTCTTATTTTCTTGAAGAAATCTCTTGTGTCTCCCATTCTATTGTTTTCTTCTATTTCCTTTTATTGCTTATTTAAGAAAACTTTATACTTCCTTGCTATTCTTCGGAATTCTGCATTCAGTTGGGGATCTCTTTCCCTTTCTACTTTCCATTTCCCTTTCCTTCTTTTCTCACCTATTTGTAAAGTCTAATGAGGCAGTCGTATGGTTCCTTTCTCTTCCTTTTTTTTATATAACATTTGTAGTTGTTGTGGCTGCCTCCTCTGCAATATTGTGAACTTCTGTTCACTGCTCTTCTCCATTTCATATTCATAAGGGATGTTCTTGCAGCAATGCCAATATGGTTTGATGATTTCCCTACTTTCTTCAATTTAAATCTGAATTTTACAATAAAAAGCTCTTGATTTGATCCACAGTTAAGGGTAGATCTTGTTTAAACTGTCTGTATGGAGCTTCTCTACCTTTACCTGGAAAGTATATAAATCAATTTGTTTTCTATGTTGACTATCTAGTCATGTCCAGGTGTAGAGTCATCTTTTGAGTTGTTGAAAAAGTTTTTTTTTTTTTTTATGTGACAAGAGAATTATCTTGGCAAAATTAAGATTTTCCCAGCTTTAGATAGTATCAAAAGGCCCAACTTGTCTGTTTTTCCAATTATTTTTTGATTTCCTACTGTAGCATTTCAATTCTCTATGAAAAATATAAGTCTTTTATGGTTCTTCTCTTTAGAAAATGTTGTAATACTGATCACCTCTGGCTTCTTTGGCATCAGCGGTTGGATCACAGACTGTGATATTGAATGGTTTGTCAGGTTAGAAGAGATAATATTTGATCATTTTTGAGATTATACTCCAATACTGATTTTCTCACTCTTTTATTGATGACCATGGCTATGAAATTTCTTCTAAGAGATTCTTGCCCACAGTAGTAGATATCATGACAACCTGAATTAAATTCTCCCATTCTCATCCACTTAAATTCACCATCATCCAAAATGTTGATGATTCCATCTCCTATTGGACCATATCCAACTTACTATTATTCATGCATCTTCTATTCCTGGTTCCTGCGCAATTTTGTTCTTTACAGGTTTGGGCTTTCCTTTTGTGACCCGTTGCATTTATAGCTAAGTTTCCTTTTGATATTTGCCCAAGTACTGGAGGTACTTGGAGTTGTCCTCCTCTCTTCCCCAGGAGCATATTGGATACTTACTGACCTGAGGGACACATCTTCCAATGTCATTTCTTTTCTTGTTTCACTACTATCTATGATGTTTTCTTAGCAAAGATATTGCAGTGGCTTGCCATTTCTTTCTCCAGTAGATCACCTTTTGTCAAAAGTCTCCATTATGACATGTCCATCTTGAGTAATTTTGCATGGCACAGCTAAGAGTTTCATTGAGCTATCTGAGCTTTTCCATTGGCTAACATTCTTTGACTAAAATTCGTAGGGCCTTGTTTTGTGCGTGTGTTTGTGTGTGCAAGTGTGTGTCTATATGGATGTGTATGTGCATGTATGTGCGTTTGTGTGCATATTGGGAGAGATATACTGCTAGTATTTACCACTGTAGTGCTTTAACCCCCGCTAATATACATGTGTGTATGTTGTTAAGCCCCTATTGATATGGTTTAAACTTACAAAAAGTCAGTAACAATGACATTATTGGTTCCTTCTTTAAAAAATTTCATTTAAATCTTTTACTTTTTTTACATCACCAAAGTTCATTCCAGTATGCCTCCTGGTATATTTTCACCCTTTCAGAGACCCATGTTTTGTATGAAAAATACATTTTAATAAACAGTATAACTAACCATTTCATTAAAATGTCTGAAAGCATATGCAATGTACCACATCCACAAGAACCCTCTGCAAAGAAATGAGGGTTGGAGTGTCTCATCATCTCTCCTCTATGGAGTCCTCCTTTGTTGATATAACTTTTTTAAAATTTATTTATTTAACATTTTACATCAAAATTTTGGGTTCCAAATTTTTTCCCCATTTATTCCCTCCCCCCATCCCAATACACCGAACATTCTCTTTTTCCCTATCACCAATCTGCCCTCTCTTCTATCATCCCTCCCTTCTCTTGTCCCCATCTTCTCTTTTATCCTGTAGGGCCAGATGACTTTCTATTCCCCATTAACTGTATAACTTATTTCCTATTAGCAACAACAATACTAAACAGTTGTTCCTAAAGTTTTAAGTTCCAAATTCTTCCCATTCCTCCCTTCCCACCCATTCCCTTTGGGAAGGCAGGCAATTCAATATAGGCCATATCTGTGCAGTTTTGCAAATGACTTCCATAATAGTCGTGTTGTGTAACACTAACTCTATTTCCCTCCATCCTATCCTGCCCCCCATTGCCTCTATTCTGTCTTTTGATCCTGTCCCTCCCCAGGTGTTGACTTCAAATTGCTCCCTCCTCCCATTGCCCTCCCTTCCATCTTACCCCCCCCACTCTGCTTATCTCCTCCCCCACTTTCTTGTATTGTAAGATAGGTTTTCATACCAAAATGAGCGTGCATTTTATTCCTTCTTTTAGTCGAATGTGATGAGGGCAAACTTCATGTTTTTTTCTCAGCTCTCCTCTTTTTCCCTCCCTAAAAAGTCTCCTCCTTGCCTCTTGAATGAGAGATAATTTACCACATTCAATTTCACCCTCTCTCCTCCCACTACATTTCTCTCTCACCGTTTACCTTAATTTCCTTTAAGATATGGTCCCATCCTATTCAATTCACTCAGTGCTCTCTGTCTCTGTATGTGTGTGCATGTATGTGTGGATATGTGTGTGTATGTGTGTGTGTGGTCCCACCAGCTACCCAGATTCTGAAAACTTTTAAGCATTAAAAATATTGTCTTTCCATGCAGGAATGTAAACAATTCACCTTGGGTAAGTCCCTTATGACTGCTCTTTGCTATTTACTTTTTCATGCTTCTTCTCATTCTTGTGTTTGAAAATCAAATTTTCTTTTCAGCTGTGGTCTTTTCATCAAGAATGCTTGAAAGTACTCTTTTTCATTGAAAGACCATATATTCCCCTGAAGTATTATACTCAGTTTTGCTGGGTAGGTGATTCTTGGTTTGAGTCCTAGTTCCTTTGACTTCTGGAATATCCTATTCCATGCCCTTCGATCCCTTAATGTAGAAGCTGCTGGATCTTGTGTTACCCTGATTGTATTTCCACAATACTGGAATTGTTTCTTTCTAGCTGCTTGCAATATTTTCTCCTTGACCTGGGAATTCTGGAATTTGGCCACAATTTTCCTAGGAGTTTTTCTTTGTGGATCCCTTTCTGATGGTGATCGATGGACTCCTTCAATACTTATTTTGCCCTCTGGTTGTAGAATATCAGGGAAGTTTTCCTTGATATTTTCCTGAAAGATGATGTCTAGGCTCTTTTTTTGATCATGGCTTTCAGGTAGTCCCATAATTTTTAAATTGTCTCTCCTGGATCTATTTTCCAGGTCAGTTGTTTTTCCCATGAGATATTTCACATTCTCTTCCATTTTTTTATTCTTTTGGTTTTGTTTTGTGATTTCTTGGTTTCTCATGAAGTCATTAGCCTCCATCTGTTCTATTCTAATTTTGAGGGAACTATTTTCTTCAGTGAGCTTTTGAACCTCTTTTTCCATTTGGCTAATTCTGCTTTTGAAACATTCTTCTCCTCATTGTCTTTTTGACCCTCTTTTGTCAACTGAGTGAGCCTATTTTTAAAGATTTTATTTTCTTCAGCCTTTTTTTGGGTCTCCTTTACCAAGGTATTGATCCATTTTTCATGCTTTTTTCCATCTCTCTCATTTCTCTTCCCACTTTTTCCTCCACCTGTCTAACTTGATTTTCAAACTCCTTTTTGAGCTCTTCCAAGGCCTGAGCCCACCCGACATCAACCTTGGATGTCTGGGATACAGAGGCCTCGACCTTGACATCTTTCCCTGATAGTAAGCATTGTATTTCCTCATCAGAAATGAAAGGAGGAAGAAACATCTGTTTCCCAGGAAAGTAGCTTTCTGTGGTCGTATTTTTCTTCCCTTATATGGGCATTTTCCCAGCCAGTTACTTGACTTCTGGCATTCCTCTGCTACCCTGCCTAGATCTGCCCAGCTAGTGCTTGGGGTCTGAAATTCCAATGCTGCTCCCCAGCCTCAGGGCTTTCAGTGGTGGATCGGGCTGCTGTTCAATGTGAGCTTAAGTTCTGGTGCTCATGTGGGGACAGGGTCACCTCCCAGCCTCTGTTCCCTCAGGAGCTTTATGCGGAGAACTTCAGTAATGGCCCTGAGCTCCTGCCTGCTGCTCCAGGAGTCCTGGGCCGCCTCTGCCTCTGCTGCCACCTCCACCACTGCCTCCCGAGGGGCCCTGAGTCACAGAGACACCCCTCTCGGACAGCCTAGAAGTCTCTCTCACTGACCTGGAGTGCCTTTGGGCAGAGAAACCTTCATGGCCGCCAGAGATTCCATCCCTGAAGCCTGCTCAGATCTACTCCTCTTGGGGCCACGCAGTCAGGGCAGAACAGTGGTGGGCTCTGCTGTCTGGTTCACGACGGACATTTAGGGTCGGTTTTTCAGGGCTCTCTGGAACAGAAATGTCCTCCACTATGTTGCTGCATGGGTTCCACTGTTCCAGAATTTGTGGGGAGTTCTTTTTACAGGGAATTTATGGGCTGTGGTTTTGGAGCTAGCATACAGTGAGCCTTTCTACTCTGCCATCTTGGTTCCTCCCCTTATAAACTTTTTTTTAATTACTTTTAAAAGTTCTATTGGTGTTCTTTACACTCACATTGTTTAATTTGTTCTATATATTGTTCTCCTGACTTTCTTAGTCTACATTAAACTACGTAAATCTTGCAATGGTTATCTGTATTCATCAAATTCATGTTTTCTTATGGCACAGAAAACTTCCAAGACTCTTATGGACAAATATGTATGTAACCATGCTCTAAGTGATAGACAATCACACTGTTTTCAATGCTTTTTATCATAAAAAATCCTGCTTACACCATGGACTCTTAAAAGTAGCACATCACCTGAATGACCTAAGCAAAAGTACTAATAACCACACCCTTATCTCATTAGAAGAAAAATGCAGAACTAAAAGAAAATGATAATTCTATGGATTCCATGATCAACAAGATGGAAGATTAGATATTTTCTCTGATCTCCCTCCCCCCCAAAAAAGCAATAAAACAAAAACACAACTATTCAAAATGAATTAAGAGTCAAAGATAAAGCAGCTTCAGCTGTCTCCATGATTTAGAACACCTGGATCAGAAAAGGTTTAAAAGAGTCAAACACAGTATGAACTGACTTCTACCTTGAGCTCATTCAGCATCACTTCTCCATGTCCCATGATATGACCAGTGAGATTTCACTTAGCCACCCCAAGGATTTAACCCATGACCTTGACATAGGGGTTCACAACAATATCCAATTCAAAAGTTGCGAACTGATTCAAACATTCTGTAGAGTAATTTGGAACGATGCCCAAAGGCCTATAGAACCATGCTTACCCTTTGACCTAGCAATATCACTAATAGCCTTGTATCCCAAAGGAGATTTTTTAAAAATGACCAATATATACAAAATATTGATAGCAGCTGTTTTCAGAGCATAAATAATTAGAAGGTGAGGGAAATCCCATCAGTTCTGGAATGCCTAAAAATTTTGTTGTATATGATTATGGTGGAATACTATTGTACTGTAAGAAGTGATGAGCAGAATGCTCTCACATAACCTGAAAAGACTTGCACAAACTGATGCAAAATGAGAAATACAGTGCACAAAATAACTGCAGTATCCCAAGATGATCAGCTGTAAATGACTTAGCTATTATGAACAATGCAATGATCCATGACAACTCCGAATGATTTATGGTGAAAAATGTTATACAGCTCAGATTCAATCCAGTTCTCATTCTGTGTACCTGAAATTCTGTCTGGTCAACTTGTCAACACAAGCATCACAAATGCCTAAACTCCATAAGTGTCAACCCAATATGGCAAACCTTTAAGGAACTTCATTTTACATTGGCTGGAAGAAGTCTTGAATTTAATTCAATCAGCAGGACCTGGCTTGTCAGTATTTTAGGGTCTCAAGTACCCCAAATCTCACTATGGTGTCCAACACTCAGCATATGATTTCTTTACTGGGAAATGAACCATGCCCATGTGACCAGAAGGGATATTGGAGGAAGGATTGTTCCCAAAGTTTGAAAAGTTGTGGAGCCACCCCTAGTACTCCAGTCTTCTCAAGACTATGAAAGATAGGAAAGCCTGAGGCTTGGCAGTGCTCCCACTTTCTCCATCTCTCACATGAAGCCCTGGGAAAAGATCAAGATAGAAGGTAAGGTAACCCATTATAACATGGCTATCTTTTCTGTTTTAACTAGTCACTCTGTCCCTACATGTTCAGCAACCCCTCAGATCATGGACATTGAAGGGGAAATTAAGGGACATCTCCATTTTTTATCCAACCCTTTTCAATATGAGGATCTGTTGTTCATATTCTCCTTCTTTATGATCTCCTCTTGTGCTACCCCTTTACTGGGAAGAGATCTGATGGGGAAATTTGGGAGTCAATTTTCTCTAGTTAAACCTCACATCTCCTTTTTCCCTCTGTTCACCAGATCTTCCCATGCTCACTTGAAACTGTGGGAGACACTCAGGTCAATTGTTTGGGATCTGGGAATTCCTAGGTGAGATACTTCTGCTACCCCAGTCATCGTTAGCCTCCCAGACCCTAAAGTGTTCCCCTACCTCAGTCAATATTTAATTAAGCCCAAAGCCTGAGAGGCATTTTAACCATTAATTTACTCAAAGTCCTGACTAACTTCCTGTAGAGTGGGACCCCAATCTGGAAAAAGCTTTTGAGACTTCGAAAAGTAAAACTAATTTAGAAAAAAATCTTTCAATCTGTATGTTGATGAAAGAAGATGGCAAGTTTTCTGTCTTAACCCATTCCTTAGAACCAGACCCCAGGATAGTTGATGTTTTTATTTATTCAGAATGTGCTTTCCGTGTTCTACATGCCTCTGGGAGATGACCTAGAGTGTAGTTTCCTCTGTTGAAGAATAGAGGAACATTCCCTCTTTTAATAGGTTTCTATACAACATCTTAAGTCTCAGTAGCCCCTGGTAAGTTTCCATTTCCCAAAATCCACATCACCCTGGATAGTGCTATTGGACAGTAGCTGTTGTGGTGAGATTTGTAAGTGCCTAGTATTCAGCAAATGAGGAAGTGGAGAAGGGGGTAGGGACAGGTGACTTCCTTAGGGCTATAAAAATCTGCTTCTCCTGGTAAGCTAGTGCATTTCCCCAATTATTGCTACTTAAGCATCTGGGGACTGTGCCCTTTGTCTAGAAAAAGAATAAAAAGGCTTTGCTGTACTTGAACCCTGACTCCAGAATTATATAAAGTGGTCATCTGTCCCTCATAATGCCCCTGGAGCAATTTGGAAAGAAAGGGTACATCTACACCAAAACCTCCCCTATCAAACATGTCCTTTCATGTTTTGGCCTTCACAGAGACATTTTTAATTCTCTCCAGAGAAATTGTATGCCAGGGAAATTGTCTTTACTTTATACTCATTTTGTGTCTGTTTGGCCCTTGATCGGCTAGCCTCTTTGCCAGGTTTGTCTTTTCCAGAGCGCAAGACATCAAATTCCAGATGACAGCTCAGGCTGTTTATCCTTTGAGCAGGACCCATTGAGGTAAGCACAGTTTTATGCCCCTTGCCAGCAGGAAGAAGTTTCAGAAGCTGACCTTCACCATTTACCACACAAAAGTTTGGGTTCTTTTTGTTTGAGGGGGAATGATTGGGTTCAGACTCTGAGAACCCGCTTGAACTCCCCTTGAGTCTTCCCATTTAATCTGAACTTTCATATTCAAATCTGTTGCACTTTATTTGGCATGGCCCTCCATTATCTACTATCTTTGGATTTCCCTACCTGCTTCCCATCCAAGCCCTGCATTGTCTGATACCTCTTGATGGCTTCCAGTTGTTTCCCAGCCTTCATTACATCACTAGTTACCCTAGTCTCATCAAGGTCTTCCTTAGACACACCTCCCATACTACCAGATCACCTCTAGATCTTTCCCATGGTCTTTCTGTAAATAAGTTCCACCACCCCTCCATGAAGGAGATCAGATTCAATCCAGATTTGACTCAGTCTACCTGACATTCTTCTATCTGTCTTGCTTGTTAATACAACCATCAGAAAAGCTTAGACTCCCTAAGAGTTAATCCAATATGGCAAATTTTTAATAAACCACCACATGTACAGATGAAATGTGAGTGACATTTTTTTTAATTTATTTATTTTTAGTGGAGCAAGAAATCCAGGCAAAAGGCAATCACCATGCCCAAGAAACAAATTAGAAAAGCAAAGACCATAGAATCTTACAAAGGGACAGGGAAGCTCAAAATAGAAATTCAGAAGAGGACAGTACTGACAATGTACCCACATCTGAAAACTCAAAAGGGAATAAGAGCCAAATAGAAAACATCAAGGTGTATTGTTGCCAAACTCCAAAACTATCAGGTCAAAACAAAATACTGCAAGCAGCCAGAAAGAAACAATTCAAATATTGAGAAACTATAGTCAAGATAACACAGGACCTTGCAGCTTCTACCTTAAAAGTCCTGGGAAAAGATCGAGACAGAAGGTAAGGTTACCCACTATAACATGGACATATTTTCTGTTTTAACTAGTCATTCTGTCCCTATATGTTCATCAACCCATCAGATCATGGACATTGAAGGGGAAATTAAGGGACATTAAAATGGAGGGATTGGTATATGATATTCCATAAGAACTACAAGCAAGGATCAATTTCGTAGCAAAATTCAACATAATCTATCATACAAGGAGATTGAGATTCAGTGAAATAGGGGATTTTCAGACCTTCCTGATGAAAAGACAGAGGTTAATAGAAAATACGATCTTCAAATACAAGACTCAAAAGAGGCACAAAACGTTTAACAGGGATAAAATTGTTATTCAATATAGGCAAACTGTTTACATCCCTATATGGGAGGATGATACTTGTTAACCTTGGAAACTGTATATTTATCACTACATTTAAAAGGGATAGACATAGGTAGAGGGAGTGGCTACAGGTTAACTGATATGAAGACAAAAAACATAATAGTATGAAGGGATTGTCATGGAGAAGAAGAAAGGAGGAGGCAGAAAAGGGTAAATTACATCACCTGAAGAAGCACAAAAACATATCAGAGTAGAGGGAAAGAAGAGAGGGAGATGATGAGCATTATTTGAGCTTTGTTGTGATCTCTTTTGATTCAAGAACCAAACAATATACTCAGTTCAGTATAAAAATCTAAGTTCCACTCCAAGCAGTGGGACAGAAGAAGTAGTAAGGAAAAAGAGAGATGGGCTGGTAGAAGGGAGGAAAGACAGAGGGAGGTGGTAGTCAAAAGTAAAACTCTGAAGCAGGGAAGTAAGAAGGGAAAATTAAAAAATAAATAGTGGCAGGGGGGATAGGATGGAGAGAAAGACACAGAAAGTCACCAAACCTTTCAGTATGAATGGGATAAACTCTCCCATAATATAGAGATAGATACCAAAATGTATGAAAAACTATAATCCTACAATATGCCATTTACAAGAAACACATTTAAAATAGTGGAGTAGATACAGGGTAAATGAAAAGACTGGAGTAGAATATATTATGTCTCAGTTCATGTAACAGAAGCAGAGGTAGCAAGTCTAATCTCAGAGAAAGCAAAAGTAAAAAAGAAATAAGGAAGGAACTATATCTTGCTAAATGGTACCATTGAAAATGAAATAGTATTCATGAGCAAATATGAACCAAGTGGTATAGCATCTAAATTCTTAGAGAAGTTTGAGGGAGTTACAGGAAGAAATAGATATCAAATCTATACTAGTGGGAGACCTAAACCTCCCATCACTGAACTTGATAAACTTAGCATCAAAACTAAAAAGAAAGAGGTTAAGGAGGTGAATGGAATTCTGGAAAAGGAAGATATGATAGACCTCTGGAAAAAATTGAATGGGAAAAAAAGGAATACATGTTTTTCTCTGTGGTACTTGGCACATACTCATACACAAAAATTGACTTGTACTAGTGCATAAAAGCATCACAATCCAGTAGAGATAGGCAGAAAGAGTTCATGCATCCTTTTCAGTTCATGATGCCATGAAAATTGTACATAATAAAGGTCCATGGAAAGACAGACCAAAAATTAAATGAAAACTAAATAAGATAGGGCCAGAGCCAAGATGGTTGAGGAACAGCATGGACTTACTGGTGCTCTCCCCACAAAACCAGTCAAATGTCTGTAAAAAGGACTCTAAAGAAATTCTGGGCCTGCAAAGTCCATAGAATGATAGAGTGAAGCAAATCTCTAGCCCAAGCCAGCCTGGAAGGCGTTGGGGAAGGGTCCATCATGTGGTGGTGGGAGCAGAGGGCAGTCCAGGGTGGGCCACACTGGCACAGAGGGAAACTTAGCAGGCCTTGGGTGACTGAATCTTGGGCAGCTTTGGTAGTTTCCATCCTTCACAATTCCAGTTCAAGGCAGACCTCAGATAAAAAGTGAGAAGAGAATTTAAACAGTTGTTGTCCCTCTTGTTAAGGAGTTAGGGGAGGAGGGCTTGAAGGGTCATCTCATCCTGACCTTTGGTGTCTCCCTTTCCCTCTGGACTACTCCCCAGGCCCACATTATGGGCCCAACCTGGCCTTGTGATGGGCCCACAGGCCAACATCATTCTCTGCTGCTCAAGGCCCAAGCTGTCTTCCACTGAAAAGGTGACTTTCACTCTATGGAAGGCTGTGACCCAGATCTCCTCAGTAGAAGCAGACCTCAGTAGATCTCTGGACCAGTGACTTCCTGTCATCTGTGAGACCTGAGGACACTGGGAACTACAGTTGCACTTAAAGGAATGGACAGCATCTTCTAGAGAATCAGAGCAAAGTTATGCCCTCCAGCTGGTGGTGCCAGGTGAGGGTGTGCAGGCCCCAAAATAACTGTCAGGATGATCCCTCTGCTCTCTGTCCAGACAGACGTCTCAAAGAGAAAAGGCCTGGTGCTTAAACATCCAGCTCTACCTTGGTGCCTGGCAGGGGTCTTGGAAGACATGAGGCATTTCTCTTGTGATCTAGAATCTGGGGAAGAAAGGTGATAGTGGGGCCTGAGCTGGGTGTTAGGAGAAGAATCACAGAGACCAAGAGCTGAATGGGGCTTTGGAGGTTCTTGAGGTCAAACTGTCCCATTACCCATGAGCAAAGTGAGGTCAAAAGAGAGGAAAGGACATGTCCAGGGTGGCACAACATCTGAATGACTGAGACTGGAAATGTGGCTAAGCCTTCCCACTCCTGGACCAGACTCTGAGCCCAGGTTTTAGCTTGAACCCTGGTTATGCCAAAATCACACAAATGAAAGTGATGTGCTAGGACCTGTCTTCCCATCAGTCGTCAGAGTTTTGAGACCATAGGTCAAGTGAGCTCCCTCAAATGTGAAAGTCTTCTTAGATTCCAAGGTAGCTACAGTTATAAATGTAAGAGAGATCTTGTGGTAAAACCCCTCATTTACAGAGGAGAAAATTGAGGCTCAGGGACAGCTCGATTGCTCAGTGACCACAATTCTGGGCATGGATTTGGAACACTAAATACACATTTAGCTCTCTGACCCTGGGCAATTCACTTACCATGGTTGCCTTAATTTCCTCATTGGCAAAATGATCAGGAGAAAGAAATGAGAAATCAATTCATTATCTTTGTCAAGAAAAAACATGAATGGGGTCAAGAAGAGTTGGACATTACTGGAAAACTACTGAACAACCAACATGAGACTCAGACAGGGCCAGTGAAGGGTCCAGGGTCACCAAAGGGATTCAGAGGCAGAGTAGGGACATGTGTACTCACTCCCAGATCCATGTTCTTTCTCTCACAGGATCTCTCCCCAAGCCTTCCCCCTCAGTCCTCCCAGGCCTTGTTGTGAAACCAGGCATGCATGTGACTCTCCAGTGCTGACAGACCCCTCAGTCATGGCTCAGTGGCAGGATTTTCATTCTTCTGAAAATGAGTTCTCATCAGCCCTTCAGAGCTAGAGCCAAACTGGAAACTCAACTGACTTTCCCTTTCTCTCTGTGAGGGCCCAGAATTCTGGTAACTACAGCTGTGTCTACCATTGGAGGATGCTTCCATGCCATGTATCTGAGCCCAGTGAGGTCCTAGAGATCTGGGTGACAGGTGAGGTTGTGTCTAGGTCCCCATGGCATAAAACAGAACTTTGGAATTTGAGCGCTGTCTCCTCAACCTTTTACTTCTTCTTCAGGGTCTCAAGCTTCAAGACTCCTTTGGAGTGACCTGTGTTCACCTGGACAATAGATCTTTGAATGACAGTATAACTGACCACACAAAGAGACCCACAAAGTCCATCATCTATTCCACTGTGCCTCGGAACTGAGGGTTTGGGCATCTTTCGCAAAAGAAATTCTTTCCCATGCTCCCCTCTCCCATCTTCCCTTCTCTTCTCCTTTCTCTCATTTCTATATCATCTGTTTATCTGGTACATCTTCCCCACATTTCTATTATTGAGCAACCATGATGACCATTGGGCTTCCCCATTTATAGATTTGTGCAAAGTAAGTGCATCCATCTCTGATAATGAGAAACATACAAGAAATATACAAAATAAAAAGGCAGATAATCATCTCAAAGGGGAGTCACTAGCAGTTGTGGGGACCAGGAGAGGCTTTCTGCAATAGGCTGAATCGGGGCTAAGTTTTAAAGGAATCCAGGCCAACTAAGAAGCAGATCAGAGGAAAGATAGCATCCTGGGCATGGGGGAGTGTCATCTCAGAGGCATGGAGCTGAAGACGATTGTGTAAAAGGGTTTAAAAAAATGAGTCATTGTAGCTGATTCAGGGAGTGGAGGGAAGAACACGTGAAAGAAGACTGCAAAATAAGGAAATTACTGAGGCTTGCACCTCACCACCATCCTCCAATCGTTCCTCAGACTTGGCCCTTTTTCTAGTCTGGTGCCAAGCCTGTTTCCCATCTTCATAGCATCTTCTGTACGTCTCCTTTGATTCCAATCACACAGCAGCTTCCCTGGGGCTCACCTCACTGTTAGTCTGTTGCAATCACCTGCTGGTGGGTCTGCTCCCACTAGGTTCTCCCATTCCACTCTAATGTCCATTCAGCCATCGAACTGATGATTCTAAATTGCAGATGTGACTTTACTAGTCCCTGACCCAATAATCTCCACTTTTACCCTACAAACTCTAGGATTAAATGCGAAATCCTCCATCATTCCAAGACCTTCATAACCTCTCCCATGAACTTTGAAGTCTGCTTACAATTTATATCCTCTCACATATTCTTGATGCAGATGCCCTTAGATTCCTAAATTGGTATTTGTATGGTTCAGTTGCATCCTATCCCCAACCAATCATGATGACATATATTAGTACTTGAGAGGACAGTTAATATTTCTTGTGTCCACCCACATAAGGGGAAAATTTATGTGAGGAATACTACAACAATCCATATCAGCTATGGTTATTTCCCAATTATTTATCTGTTGTTTGCACCAGAGAATTTTCAAGAATGAGAGCAGCGATTCTTTTGTTTTGTGTTTTTGGACTTCAGTTACTAAATTACCAGATTAATCCTAGTAAAGACTAACAATTTAATAAACATTCTTGACATTTGGTGTGACTGGTCACTTTCCATTGGATTGACCCATGAGATATTGAGTTTGAGATGTACAGGATTCTTAGTACTCACTGGCTACCTACCTAGGGGAGTCATCTTCAGAGAGATGAGGATTCAGGCCATGTGATATGGTGAGATCACCAAGAGGGAGAATGTCAAGAGACGAGAAGATCTAGGTTCGCTCAAGGTTCACAACAAAATGGGAGTCACTTAGAATATAGGCTAAATGGAGAATTTGGGGAGGGTCAAGGATGGGACACAGAAGAGGAAACAAGCCCTCAAGTCTACTCCTCCACTTGTGAAAACACTTTCCTAGTGATTAGCAGGTAGAAGTCATTCTGCACAGTTGCTGTTGTTCATTGATTTTCAATCAGAGGAACAAGAACAGATTCTTTACATTTTTGTAATTATTTTAATGTTAGATATGTAACTACACATCAAGATGAGAGTATTTACATATGCCCAAAAGAACATAAGAAGACAGTTGTGGATGAATATGTGTATTTCTATTTCTTACCTTTTTCTCCTATGTACAATACACTTACATGTATATATCTTTATATATATATATATATATATATATATATATATGTATATATATATGTATATATATATATGCACACATACATACTTATGTAGAAACATACATGTGTCTTTCCTCTGTTATTTTCAAAACAGTCCTGATGTATGATTTTTTTTTCCTTTTGAATATTTTCCTTTTTTCTGACTTTAAAATATATGAATGTCCCTGATTTGAAACATAACTATTATCATTGCCCCTATGTATAACCCAGCTGTCCCCAATTAAAACAAAGGAAACTTGTATAAAAAAAAAGAAACAAGGTTAAAGAAAATTAATCTATGTGATAGTCATGTTCACAAATATATATATATACATATATATGTACATATACATGTATATATATATATATATATATATATATATATATATATATCTGCACTTTCTATTCCTTATTTCTCAGTCAACCATTGGAATCAATGTTCCATAAGAGGTCCTCTGAAGGCACTGTTCAGAGTTCCTATGATTGTCAAAGCGTTCTGATTTACAATATTGTTTTTCTTGCATAAGTTATTCTCCCACTCCTAATTCCTTCAGTCTACATTGATTTATATTGCCAAGGATTTTCTAACATCATTTCATTTGCATTTTAATATGATGTAATATTACCCCATCATTTTCATTTGCCATACTTGCTGTAGCCGTTTCCCAAAATAGCTAAAGGACAGTCTGGGACACTTCAGATTCCTATTCTTGTCTTTGCTTTCTCCTTTTAATCTTCACTTCAGTATTTGGAAGTTACGTTTGTTATTCAATACTTCCTTCTTCCTCTGATCTTCCTTCTTAACATATCCACATGAATCCTTATTTATTTCCCAAATATGTTACCTGCATAGAAGTGAAAAATTGACCACAGCGGAGCTGATGTGAACCCTGAGAAGAAGAAAGAAAGAGAAGAAAAAGAAGAGGGGCAAAGTCAAAGCACTGGGGAGGCGTGAGGTTTATCGGGAAAATAACCAGAGTATAATCTAACACTTGTTGATACAGAGGACCATGGAGAATGTGAAGAGAACCTAAAGTCACAGGATAATGATACAAAGAGTTTCCACACAGAATAAGAATTTTAAAAAGCAGAATTTATGGTCACCAAAAGAAAATGTAACACACGACACACAAACATGGATCGCACCCTCTTACCAATACAAACAAACAAAAACAGTGTTTACAGAGGGTAATGGTCATCCCGGGAAAAAAAGGAGCAGGAAAGAATATAGCTTGCTTGAGGAGCAAAATGACATCAATATGACAGACTCAATTTCCAGTGTCTGACTGTGGCTGATCAGACCAATATGTGCTCTACCACAGGTGGAGCAAAAATAGCCCATGTGAATGTTTGGGGTGAAGGACCTAAATCTGTGCATTCTATATTTCCTTGAACCTGTTTCAATTGTACTTTGTTCATGGATCACAGCACTTTTTCTGATATGGGCACACCATGCTGAGAGATCCTGTGCCAGTGTATCCATGTCACACGATCTATTCCAAAGTTCTTAAAAGAGACCTTGGGACTATCCTTTTATTGATTCTTCTGATGACCATGTGATCACTTGCCTTGTGTAAGTTCTCCATTAAAAAAGACTTTTTGCAAGAATAGTTTTGCATTCTACCCAGTGACCAACCCATTTGTGTTATACTCTGAAAGCAAGTTTGAATTTTAGTTAGAGCAAGCACCTCAGTGTCTGATACCTTACCATGTCGGTGATCTTCATATTCCTAAGACAATGTAAATGGAAGTGATTCAGTTTCCCAGTATGGCACTACTATAGTCTCGCATTTTCACAGACATACAACAATGAAGTCAGCACAATGGTTGTTCAGATCTTCAGACCTTCTTCCTCCCATACTTTCCTTTGGAACATCCCAAACACTGAGCTAACTTTGGCAATGTATGCATCAACCTCATTATTAATGTGCACATCACTGAAAAGTATACTATAAAGGTACATAAACTTATCTACAGCATTTAAAACTTATTCATTTGCTGTAACTAATGGTTCCAGGAATGGATGTTGTGTTGGTGACTGATGGAGCACCTGCCTTTTCCTGGTTTTAATTGTTAGGCCAAAATTAGTACAAAAAGGGAAGAATTGATGCATACTTTGTTGTATCTCAGGTTCAGAGTACGGACTGAGTGCACAATTAACTGCAGACAGAAAATCATGCACCAACACTCCTCCACTTGCATAGTACTAGTGCTATACAGGAACTAAAAATCTCATTAACTCCATATGCCTCAGAAATATATAACTTTGGTTGCTGACCTCAATAACCTTGATCTTTTTAAAAAATAGTATAAAGAAAAAGAAACAAATTTTGGAGGCTTCACCTTTTTTCCAGTTGAATATTGATCACATTCAGATCACATTCTGTAGCTTTAGTGCTGGCCTGAATATAGTGAATTGGACACATCTGGTACAAAATAGCATGGTAAAAATAGAAGTTCAGAGGTATTTTCTTTGGAATTTCTCTCCTTTTTAATCATTTCGAGCACATTTTTAATTAATTATTAATTAAATTTATCAATTAATTAATAATTAATTTGTTTTCAGATTTCAACAATCACTTCCTGAAGTCTTAGATTTTCTCCTCCTCTCTCTTCCCTCTCCCCATTGTGGCAAGAAGCCTTATATGGATTCTACACTTATATTATTATTAAAAACTTTTTCAGGGGGGAGGAGCCAAGATGGCAGAGTAGAAAGACTCACATATGCTAGCTCCGAATCCACAGCCCATAAATTTCCTGTAAGAAGAACTTCTTCTGCAAGGCGCTCAGAAACACAGTGGAAAAGATTTCCGTTCCAGAGAGCCCTGGAGAGCAGTCCCTAGGGTCCATTGTGCCCCAGAAAGCGGAGCCCACCCCAGCGCTGCCTTGGCCGCGGTGCCCCAGAGGAGCAGATCCGAGCAGGCTTCAGGAACAGAACCTCTGGCGGCCAGGAAGGTCCCTCCGCCCACAGATGCTACAGGTCAGTGAGAGAAACGTCTGGGCTGGCTGAGAGGGGAGTGGGGTGTCTCCGTGACTTGGGCCCCTCGGGAGGAAGCCTCGGAGTCAGAGGCAGGGGCAGGAAGCAGTGGAGGCAGTGGCAGCGGCAAGGAACTCCTCAAGCAGCAGGCAGAAGTTCAGGTCCCTGCATAAACCCCCTGAGGGAGCTGAGCCTGGGAGATGGTCCTGCCCCCACCTGAGCAACAGAACTTAAGCTCATATTGAATAGCAGCCACTCATGCCGCGGATAGCCCTGAGACTGGGAAGCAGCATTTGAATCTCAGACCCCAAGCACTACCTGGGCAGAACTAGGCAGGGGTGGAGAGGAATCTCAGAAGTCAGGTAAGTGGCTGGGAAAATACCCAGAAAAAGGAAGCAGAAGAAGACCATAGAGAGCTACTTTCTTGGGGAAGAGATGTTCCTTCCCCCTTCATTTCTGATGAGGAAGTACAATGCCTGCCATCGGAGAAAGACGTGGATGTCAGGGACTCTCTATTCCAGACATTCGAGGTGGATGTCCGGTGGGCTCAGGCCATGGAAGAGATCAAAAAGGATTTTGAAAATCAAGTTAGACAAGTGGAGGAAAAACTGGGGAGACAAATGAAAGAAAGCATGAAAAACGGGTCAATATCTTGCTCAAGGAGACCCAAAAAAATGCTGAAGAAAATAACACCTTGAAAAATAGGCTCACTCAATTGGCAAAAGAGGTTCAAAAAGCCAATGAGGAGAAGAATGATTTCAAAAGCAGAATTAGCCAAATGGAAAAAGAGGTTCAAAAGCTCACTGAAGAAAATAGTTCTCTCAAGATTAGAATGGAACAGATGGAGTCTAATGACTTTCTGAGAAACCAAGAAATCATAAAACAAAACCAAAATAATGAAAAGATGGAAGAGAATGTGAAATATCTCATGGGAAAAACAACTGACCTGGAAAATAGATCCAGGAGAGACAATTTAAAAATGATGGGACTACCTGAAAGACATGATCAAAAAAAAGCCTAGACATCATCTTTCATGAAATTATCAAGGAAAACTGCCCTGAGATTCTAGAACCAGAGGGCAAAATAAGTATTGAAGGAATCCTTCGATCACCAGCTGAAAGAGATCCAAAAAGAGAAACTCCTAGGAACATTGTGGCCAAATTCCAGAGTTCCCAGGTCAAGGAGAAAATATTGCAAGCAGCTAGAAAGAAACAATTCCAGTATTGTGGAAATACAATCAGGATAACACAAGATCTAGCAGCTTCTACATTAAGGGATTGAAGGGCATGGAATAGGATATTCCAGAAGTCAAAGAAACTAGGACTCAAACGAAAAATCACCTACCCAGCAAAACTGAGTATAATACTTCAGGGGAAAATATGGTCTTTCAATGAAACAGAGGACTTTCAATCATTCTTGATGAAAAGACCAGAGCTGAAAAGAAAAGTTGACTTTCAAACACAAGAATGAGAAGAAGCATGAAATAGTAAACAGCAAAGGGAAGTCATAAGGGACTTACCAAAGGTGAACTGTTTGCATTCCTACATGGAAAGACAATATTTGTAACTCTTAAAGCTTTTCAGTATCTGGGTAGTTGGTGGGACCACACACAGATGTACACACACACACACACACACCCACGCACACATGTATACGTGTGTGCACACACACACACATACACACAAGCATGCACACACAGAGACAGAGAGCACAGAGTGAATTGAATAGGATGGACCATAGCTTAAAAGAAATTAAGATAAATGGTGAGAGAAAAATGTATTGGGAGGAGAGAGGGTGAAATGAAATGGGGTTAATTATATCACATTCAAGAGACAAGCAGGAAAATTTTTAGTGGAGGGAAAAAGAGGAGAGCTGAGAAAAAAACAAGAAGTTTACCCTCATCACATTCGACTAAAGGAAGGAGTAAAATGCACACTCATTTTGGTATGAAAACCTATCTTACAGTACAGAAAAATGGGGAAGAAGGAGATAAGCAGGGAAGGAGGGACGATGGAAGGGAGGACAATGGAAGAAGGGAGCAATTTGAGGTCAATACTCTTGGGGAGGGACAGGATCAAAAGACAGAATAGAAATAATGGGGGGCAGAATAAGATGGAGGGAAATACAGTTAGTCATACAAGACGACTGTTATCGAAGTCATTTGCAAAACTACACAGATATGGCCTATATTGAATTGCCTGCCTTCCCAACGGGAATGGGTGGGGAGGGACGGATGGGGCAAATTTGGAACTCAAAGTTTTAGGAACAACTGTTGAGTATTGTTCTTGCTACTAGGAAATAAGAAATATAGTTAATGGGGAATAGAAGTCAACTGGCCCTACAGGACAAAAGAGAAGATGGGGACAAGAGAAGGGAAGGATGATAGAAGAGAGGGCAGATTGGTGATAGGGAAAATTAGAATGCTTGGTGTATTGGAGTGGGAGGAGGAGATGAATGGGGAGAAAATTTGGAACCCAAAATTTTGTGAAAATGAATGTAAAAAGTTAAATAAATAAATAAATTTTTTTAAAAAAAAAAACTTTTTCACATTAGTCATCTTGCACAGAAGGATTAAAGCAAATGGGAGAAAACATAGGAAAAATAAAACATAAGAAAAGAGAAAACAATCTATTTCATTCTACCATCGAACTCTGTTTCTGTACCTGAATGACGTTTGCCTCAAGAGTTCTTTGGAAATGTTTTAAGGGCTTGCATTACTGTGAAGGGCTAAGTCTATCAGAAGCGGTCGTCACACACGGTGGCTCTTTATATCATGCTATACTGGTTCTGGGAATTTCTTCCAACATCAGTTCATGTGAGTCTTTACAAATTTTCTCGAAGTTTCCCTTCTCATCATTCCTTTTAAAACAAGAGCATTGCAGTACATTCATGTACTATAAGTTGTTCAATCATTCCCCATTTGATGGGCATCCCATTGATTTCAGTTCCTTATCACCACAGAAAAGCTTCTATAAAATTTTTGTACGTATGAGTCCTTTTTTCATTTTTATGATCTCTTTTTGGTATAGCCCAGAAGTGATATTGCTGTATCAAATGATATGCACATTTTTACAGCCCTTTTTTGGGGCATAGCTACAGATGGCTCTCTAATAGGGTTGGATCGGCTGAAAGCTGTACCAGCAATGAATTAGTGTTCCAACTCTCCCACATCTCCAGTATGTATCATTTTCCAAATTTCTCATGTTAGCCAATTTGAGAAGTGTGAACTGTTACCTCAGAAGTGTTTTGTTTTGAATCTTTGTAATCGATAAAGGTTTGGAGATTTTGTTTTTCATATGAGTAGAGATAGCTGTAATTTTTTCCTCTGACAAACTGTTCACATTCTTTTACAATTTATCATTTGGGGCATGACTTATCTTCATAATTTGACCAAGTTTTCTATATTTTTTTTTAAAAAAGTCCTTTATCATGAAGATTAATTACAAAAATTCCAAGTTTTCTGCTTTCCTCCTGATGTTGGTGGCATTCTCTTTGTGCAAAAACTTTTCAGTTTCATATAATCAAAATTATTCATTTTGTACTTCATAATGTTCTCTATAACTTGTTTGGTCATAAACGTCTGCATTTTCAAAAAAATCTGACAAATGTACTATTCTTTGCTCCCCAGATTTGTTTATCTTATTAGCCCTTATACCTAGATCATGTCCCCATGCGAAGTTTATTCTGGGTATGTGGTGTCAGGCATTGGCCTATGTCCGGTTTCCATCACACTATTAACAATTTTCCCAGAGGATTTTGACCAACATTTAGTTCTTATCCCAGAAGCTGGGATCCTTGGGTTTATCAAAGATTAAACTACTTTAATCATTGAGTATTGTGTCTTCTGTAGCTAACTTAATCCACCGATTTACCTCTCTATTTCTTAGACAGTATCAAGTAGTTTTGATGATTGCTACTTTATAATACAGTTCGATATGTGCTAGGACTAGACCACCTTCCCTAGCATTTCTTTTCATTAATTCCCTTTATATTTTGGACCTTTTGTTCTTCCAGATAAATTTTGATAGTATTTTTTTCTAGCTCTAGAAAGTACTTTTCTGCTATTTTGATTGTATGACATGAAATAAGTAAAGATATTTAGGACAAATTTTCAATTTTATTATATTAGTTCAGCCTGCTTACAAGTAACTGATGCTTCATTTTTTCCATTTATTTAGATCTGACTTTATTGGTGTGAAAAGGTGTTTTGTAATTGTGCTCAAATAGTCTCTGAATTTGTTTTGGCATGTGGACTGCCAAATATTTTATAGTGTCAACAGTAACTTGGAATGAGATTTCTCTTTCTATCTCTTGTGGCTGGGCTTTTTTAGTAATACATAGAAATGAAGGTGACTTAAGAGGGTTTATTTTGCATCCTATAACTTTTCCAAGATTGTTTATTATTTCAAGTAGTGTTTTACTTGATTCTCTACGGTTCTCTCAGTATATCATCATATTGTCTTCAAAGAATGATAAATTAGTTTCCCCTTGGCCTATTCAAATCCCTTTGTTTTATTTTTCCTCTCTTATTCCTAAAGACAACATTTATAGTAGCATATTCAATAACCATGGTGTTAATGCACATCCTTTTTTCACCTCTAAAATTATGGGAAATGCATCTAGGGAATCCACACTATATATAATACTTGGAGATGACTTCAGACAGATATTACTTATTATATTAAAGAATGGTCTATTTATTCCTATACTTCCCATTGTTTTCAATAAGAATGGGTGTTGTATTTTGTCTAAAGCTTTTTCTCCATCTATTGAGATCATCGTATGTCTTCTGTTAGTTTTCTTGTTGATATGATCAATAATGGTGATAGTTGTTCTAATATTGAAATAGCTTTGCCTTCCTGGTATAAATTTTACCTGATAGAAGTTTATTATTCTCATGATAATTTGCTGTAATCTTTTTGATAATATCCTATTTAAAATGTTGCATGTACATTCTTTATGGAAAGTTGTCTATAATTTTCTTTCATTGTTTTTACTCTTCTTAGTTTGGGTATTAGAACCATGGGGCAGTGAGGTGGAGCAGTGGATACAGCACCAGTGCATGAGTGAGGAGGACCTGAGTTCACATCTCGCCTCAGACACTTGACACTCACTAGCTGTGTGACCTTGGGCAAGTCACCTAACACCAATTGCCTCATCCTGGGTCTTCTCCAGTCATCCTGATGAATATCTGCTCCCTGGATTCAGATGGCTCTGGAGGAGAAATGAGGATGGTGACTTGCACAGCACTCCCTCACTCAAAACTAAGTCAAGTACAAGTCATATCTTTATTTCTCTGATGACATAGTCTTCTTCAGAACGAAGGACAGAGACACACATTAGAACCATATTTGTATCATATAAAAGAATTTGGTAAGACTCCTTTGCCAATTTTCCCAAATACTGTGTGCTTTTATTCAGGATAGAGTTTCATTTCTTATCTGTTTTGATTAGATTTATTTTTGCTTTGCTTTGTCTGAGAACAGGATAAATATCCCCAATTTTTAAATTGTTTTCAATATTTTTATCCCCACAGTTTTACATCAGTTGATACATAATATTTCTAATGCAAGCTTTTACCATTACCCTGTGCATATCCAACTCTCTCAAATGTATTTTTTGTGAAGAGCCTATTGTAAGACTGTGATTTTTAATCCGTTATGCTGTCTGCTTCCTCCTTATTTTAGAAGTCATCGCATTTCCATTCACAATTATGATTTCTCTCTGTGTCTTTCTCTCCCTCCCATTCTTCCCCCATCTATACTTTTATTTCTCATTTATCCTTGCCCTTCCTCAAAAGAGTTTAGCTCCCTTCTATTAACTCCCTCCCTTTTTTCCATTTTCCCTTACTACTTCTTCCCTCCCTTCTAACTATTACATCCCTTTTCTTTCCCCTTTGCCCTCCTACTGTCCACAGGGCAAATTTGATTTCATTCTAACTGAATATGTTCTTACCTCCTTGAACCAGATCAGAGAAGAGTGCAGAACAAACACTGTTCATCTCCCTTCCTTCTTTCTCTCTAATAAAATATGTCTTGAGTGCCTTCATGTAATGTAATTTACCCTTTTCTGATTCCTCCTTTCCTCTTCTCCCATTACAATCCCTTCACACACTTTAATTATGTTTTTTTATCATCACATCAGATAATTTATACCCTCTCTTTCTATCTATGTATGTCCCTTCTCAGTGTTAAAATAAATATACAATTATCAAGACTAATAAGTATCATCCTCCCATATAGGGATACAAAGAGTTTAACTGTATGAAATAACAACCTGTTCTCTGTGTGTGTGTTTGTGTGTGTGTGTGAGGGTGTGTGGTGGGTATGAGTGGGTATATATAATACCTACACCTTCCCAAATACTGAGAAAAGTTTCAAAAGTTAGAAATATTTTCTTTCCATGAAGGAATGTAAACAGTTTGGCTTTAGAAAGTATTTTATAATTTCCCTTTCCTGTTTACCTTTTCATGCTGCTCTTGATTCTTGTGTTTGAAATTCAAATTTTTTCCTCAGTTTTGGTCTTTTCATCATGAATGCTTGAAAGCCCTCTATATCATTGAATGACCATTTATTCACTTGAAATTTTATACTCAGCTTTGCTGGGTAGGTGATTCTTGATTTTAATCCCAGTTCCTTTGACTTATAGAATATCCTAGTCTAAGCCATTTGATGCTTTAATGTTGTAGTTGCCAGATCTTGTGTTATCCTGATAATATTTCCACAATACTCATATTGTTTCTTTCCAGTTGCTTGCAGTATTTTCTCCTGTACCTGGAAACTATGAAATTTGGCCACAATATTCTCTTTTTGGGTTGCTTTAAATAGTTGATAGTGAAATCTTTCAATATTCACTTTGTCCTCTTGTTCTAGAATATCAAGACAGTTTTCCTTGATAATTTCATGGAAGAAAATACCTAGGATTCTTTTTTAATCATGATTTTCATGTAGTCCCATGATTTTTAAATTATCTCTCCTGGATCTATTTTCCAGGTCAGTTGTTTTTCCAATTAGATGTCTCACATTATCTTCAATTTTCAAGCTTTTGGTTTTGTTTCTTAATTGCTTGTTTTATGTCATAGCCAGTAGCTTCCCTGACCTCAATTCTCTTTTTCAAAGAACTGTGTTTTGTTTTTTTCAGCAAGCTTTTGAACCTTCTCCTCCATTTGGTTAATTCTGCTTTTTAAGGCCTCTTTCTCCTCATTGACTTTTTGTACCTTTTTTTCTAGTTCAGTTAACCTCTTTTGAAAGGTGTTATTTTCCCCAACATTTTTTGGTTCTCCTTCAGCAAGTAACTAGGTTGCTTTCCCAGCTCTTCTATTTCCTAAGACCAGTTTAAGTTCCCTTTGCAGGCCCTGGAGGCAGGGACCTTGACTTGCTGTGACAGTATGCTTTGTTCTTCCTCATCTGAAACAATGGGAGAAGATTCCTCTTCACCACAAAAGTAGCCTTCTATGATCTTATTTTATTTCCCTGTTTTGGGCATTTTTCCACCAGTCACTTGACTTCTGAATCTTTTGTCAAGAGGATAATCCTACTGTCCCTTCTCTCCCCAGTATCATGTGCAAGGTTGAGACTAGACTCAACTCTTCGATTCCCCTAGGGTTTTCCTTTGGGTAGGGTCGTCACTGAGGGCTGAGGTTTAGATCAGCTGCTTTCTACTGCCAGAGACTTTAAGTTGAACTGCCGGGATAATAAACCCAGGTTTCTTCTCAGCCACCATAGCTACCTACAGTCTGCTGCTGCTGCTGCCATCAGGAACATTTCCCCTCTCACCCTGCTAGGAAAGCCCTCCTACACTGACCTTTGGAGCTTTATTTGCGGGTTTGGGGTTGAGGTATCTGGGAACCTCCCTGCTGGGAACTCAGCCCTAGAGGTCTATTCAGGTTCTCTTCCTCCCAATTCCATGGCATCTGGGCTGCGTTCTGCCCTGCTCAGCATCATGTGAGACAAACATTTCCTGTCAGCCTTCCAGGTTACCTTTGGCTGGAAACCTATTTCCCTCTATTGTTCTGTGGCTTCTGCTGACCTAGAATTTGTTGAGAGCCATTTTTTACAGGTATTTTGTGGGCTCTGGGGGAAGCACTAGAGTATATGAGTCTTTGTCCTCTGTCATCTTGGCTTTGCCCTCACATAAACAGAGAAACAAAAATTTCATTAAGAGACACTTTCATTGCTTACCATAAATTTTGGTATGTTTTCTTATTACTTAAATTCTCTTGGATGAAATTATTGATTATTTTTATGATTGATTCTTTGATGCATTCATTCTTTAACAATGGGTTATTTAGTTTCCAATTAATTTCTGGTGAATCTTTCCACGACTCTTTATTACATGTAATTTACCCATTTTCTGCCTCTTCCTTTCCTCTTCTCCAAGTAGAATCCCTTATAACCTCTTAATTACATTTTTATAGTCACATTAAATCAAATTATACCCATGCCCTCTGTCTATATATTCTCCTTCTATCTGTCCTAAAACAAATACAGTTCTCATGAGTTACAAGTATCATCTTCACATACAGGCATGTGAATTGTTTGCCTTTACTGAGTTATATGTTTCTTTTGTCTTCCTTACTTTCTTGTTTTCTGAGTCTTATATTTGAAAAAAAATCTGTTGAGCTCTAGCCTTTTCTTCAGGAAGGTTTGAAAGTCCCCTATTTCATTGAATGTCCATCTCTTCCCCTTAAAAATCAGGCTTAAAATTGCTGGGTTGTTGATCCTTAGTTGTAATTCAAGCTCTTTTGCCTTATGGAACATCATATTTCAAGCCCTCCAATCTTTTAATGTAGAAGTTACAAGGTCCTGAGTAATCCTGACTGATTTCACACTAATTAAATTGTTTTATATCTTCTGGCCATTTGCAGTATTTTCTACTTGACCTGATAATTCTGGAATTTGGCTCTTACAGTGTTTGGGGTTTTCATTGTTGGACCTCTTTCAGGAGATGATCAGTGGATTCTTTCAATGTCTATTTTAACCTCAGAAGAGTTTTAATTGTTCATTTCTTGTAATATATTGTCAAGGCTCTTTTTTTCTTCATGACTTTCACGTAGACCAATAATTCTTGAATTATGTTTACTGGATCTATTTTCCAGCTTAGTTGCTTTTGCAGTGAAGCATTTTACATTTTCTCCTACTTCTTTTTTTCCACTTTGTAAACTTTCTTTAGCTGATTCCTGATGTCTCATTGAGTCGTTAGCATCTACTTACCTAACATGAATTTTTGATAAATTGTTTTATTTTCACTAAACTTTTTTACCTCTTTTTCCATTTGGTCAATTCTATTTTGAAAGGGTGGGTTTCTTCCGTGTCCTTGCTGCCCACTCCACAATTTGGCCATTGTTTAAAAAGGGAAATTGTTTTCTGTAGTCACTTTTTGTCTTCCTTTTCTCAAACTGGATAGTCTCTTTTATACACCTCTCATTTACCCCTCCCTCCCCACCCTAGTTTTTTCTTTCTCTTCTCTCATTTGACTTTTAAAATCCTTCTTGAACTCTTTCAAGAAGTCTTTTTGGGTTAGAGACCAGTTCATATTACCCTTTCTGGTTTTGGATACAAGTGTATTGACAATGTTTCTCCTCTGAATATGTGTTTTATTCTTCGTGTCTCCATAGAAAAGCTCAATGGTCTTTTTCTATTTCCACTTTTTCTCATAATGTTTGTCTATTTCCTGGCTTTTAAAGTTGATCTTTCCTACTGGATTACAGAAGGTGGTGTTGCAAGCTTTGGTGCTGGGAATCAAGTGCCTGGTCACTGGTTTTGTGTGCTGGCAGACATTGGCAGCTGAAGGCTATAAGGATCTGGCAGCTTACCTGGTGCTCAACTGGGATCCCAGTGGTGGTTTTTGGGTATCAGGTTTCTGAGATCAGGTTCCATTTTTCCAGTGCTTCCTCAGGGCTCCACAGAATCTCTTGGGGTGGACATAGGACCCCCACTACTGGAGGATGCTTGTCCCCTGGAGTTGAGCACAGGGAGATTTGACTGCTGAAGCACACCTGTCCACCTAGATCTCCATTGAAGCATGTGAGAGTTTGATTGCTGGAAGAAATTTGGAGGTTTGCTGAAACACAGGGACATTGGTCTGCTGGAGGATGCCTCCCCAATGGTGCATGTGGTAGTTCTCTAAGGTCGAGTCTTCCTGGAACCTTTGGCTATGCCAGGGCACACAGAGGGGTAAGGGATCTTGGTGTTGGCACTTGCCTGCTATACCACCCTGAGGCTCAGTCTTTCCTCCTCATTTGCTGTGGGCTTGCCTGTGGCTTGCTGGGATGCCTCCTGTCCTGTATTGCTTCCTTTCTACCAATGGAGACAGACCTTTCTTGTTAATCCCCTTAGCCTCTTGTGCTAAAAGATGGCTGCACCTTATCTTTCTGTTGGGTCCATTTTTCTATTATTTCTCCAGGTTTTTTTTCTGAGTTTTAGAGGTCAATAAAGCAAAGTGAGAGCAACTTACTACTTACTCCACCATCTTCCTATTGTGTTTTATAAGGGATTGTTACCTTCAGTCAATTTTTGTCCTTCCTCTTCCAAGCTATTGAATCTGTTTTGCATACCCCTCATTTATTTTCACAACTTGTCTTCTACCTCTATTATTTTATTTTTAAAAGCCTTTTTGAACTCCTCCTAAAAGGCTTTTGGGACTTGAGACCAATTAATATTCCCCTTTGAGGTTTTCCACATAGGCATTTTGACATTGCTGTCCTCTTCTGAGATTTTCTTTTTATCTTCCCTGTCTTCACAGTAGCTTTCTGTCATGAGGGAGCTTTTCTGTTTATTGCTCACTTTAGTTTTTGTTTTTTTTTTCAGCTTTGAAAATTAAGTTCTGTTCCTGAGGCAGAGGAGGCATTGTCCCAAATGTCTTGTGTTGGAGGCCAGGGGCCTAGTCCCTGGATTCGCATGCAGGACGTTAGATGCTGGCAGCTTGACCCTTGTACTGGAGCAGCCTGACCTAACAGTGCCTCTTGTGCTGTGGTCCAGGGGCTAGTAATTTGCCTTCTGCACCTGGACTGGAAATCTCACAGCTGGCATGCTTTGGCATGGGCTTCCTGAGATAGGACTGCACAGTGTCAGCTGCTGATCTATGCTGTGACCAAGAGTGTTCTGCTAGATTGCCCAGACAATCCCCTCCTACTTAAGTGAGTCAGACCTTTGCTGAAGTCCCTCCAAGTTATCTTTACCTGGAAAACTGTTTAGCTGGAAAATTCATTTTTTTTAAATTTTTTTTCTAGATTCTGTTGCTCCAGAATCTGTTCAGAGTTATGATTTATCATTATTTCTCAGGGAACTGGAAGAACTCAGACAACCTTCTTCCTTTTCTTTGAGATGTTGGCTCTGCAAAAGAAAATCTTGAAGACTCTAATTGAAGAATTTCATGAGAAATGAGTCTCCTTTTTGCCACATATGCTATCTAACCTCAAGGTTTTTTTACACTCTGAATTTCCACTCTCAGGAGAAAAATATGTCACAGAGTTTTGCGGGAATATGTTGTACCATCAATTTTTTTTTTATCAGATTACCTTCGTGAATGTCCCTTTCTAAAAGCTAATTTTATGATTGAGTAATATATTATTATCATCATGGGAGGAAGCACACCAATGGACTCTCTTAAGCTATAGTGTCAAAAACCACCTGTAAATCCTGAGGCTCATCACTGGAATCCCAAAGGCAGGTGCACAACCTGACTATTGGACATTAAATCTACCAGTCTGCCATTGTGGTTTAGGAGAGTATTTTGAGAGCAGCCTTGCTATACATGGAATACTCACCTTCTTCTTCACGTTCTCATAAACAATGGCTCCCTTTAAAGGTCCGTATAAATATCACTTTCTAAATGAGGTCAATACTGTCACCACCACCGCCACCACCCCTTTCCTCCTTAAATGCTGGAGGCTTCCCGTTAATGTGGCATTCTACCACCTAATCTGCACACACCTTGTATGTTACTTAGCCTCCTTTTTTGCCTCAGTGTCTTCATTTGTAAAATGGGTATAATAATGTCATCTAACTCCCAGACTTGTTGTAAGGATCAAAGGAGATAATGACTATAAAGTATTTAGTACAGCTGGCATGTGGATCAGTATCAGCTATTAGTTGTTGATTGGTACTTAGCACAGTGTCTGGCATGTATATTAATATCAGCTGTTAGTTATTGATTTTCATGTCTCCCCATTAGACTATGAAGGAAGGGATTTTTTTTTTACTTTTCCCAATGGTTAGCACAGTATTTAGCACACATTAACCATTAAATGAATGAAGATTTTTAAAATTGATTTCCTGATTAACAGGCTTTGGTTATCTAGTCTGTTTTGTTGTCCTTATCTAGTCTTTTCTGTCTCAATAGATTTAAATTTCTTGAGACTAGTAACTGCTGCATTCTTTGTTTTTTATCATACATACCTAATTTAATGTGTAGGTATAGGGATACATTTTTCTAAATCCTTTGATTTCATTCTTCAATTTTATTTTTTTTCATTTCTTCTATTTCAAATTCATTTCTTCAACTTTAGCAAAATAAGAATGAATTATGCAATTTTTGTGACAAGTATAAAGTTACACATCCTGTTCATTTAACAAAATTAGGAGAAATGTCCTTCTTCATTCCTCTGGGACTTCTCCCATTTTATAAAACATGTCAAACAACTTACAGGCAAACAGTAATCATATTTTCAAGTTTTTGCAGTACCTGATGATGTAATTCATCTGGCTAGATGACTTGACTTCATCATGGGTGGTTCAGTAATTTTTCAGTTATGTCTGACTCTATGTGACCCTATTTGGTGTGTTCTTGGCAAAGATAATTACATTTCTTTCTCCAGCTTATTTTACAAATGAGGAAACTGAGGCAATCTGAGTTAAGTGACTTGCCCATGGTCTCAAAACTAGTGTCTGAAGCCCAATTTAAAGTCAGGAAGACATCTCTCTTATTTCGGGCCAGGTTTTCTATTCACTCCTCCAACTACCTGGCATCATGAATAGGAGAGTAAAATTGACTATTTGTTTGACAATCTTACGTATTGTTAACATCTTGTTATACATTTTTGTTCTGGGTTGAGAAGAGGTTATAAGGGCAGATGATGACCACCATGAAGCTGGTCACTGGAACACTTTTGATGTGGTCAACTAGAAACAGGAAGGGCAGCTCTAAGAATGCTCTTATGGATGACCCCCTTAAATTCTACGAGCACTGATTTGACCAGCACTTTCCTCACCCCTGACAAGATATATGTTACTTGAGAGTAGCAATCATTTGGTTTTTCTCTTTGTACCTCTCTGCCTAGCAATGAGCATGGCACATAAATGCTGGCTGACTGATATTTCTGCTTTATTTCTTTATTTTTTATTGATTTATTCTTTTTCAGTTTTCAACAATCACTTCCATGTGTTTTAAATTTTCTCCCCTTCCCCGTTCTCCCTTTCCTTTCTGAGTCAGTATGCAATCTCCTATGGGTTATACATATAAATTCTTATTCAACACATCTTCACATTATTCATGTTGCATAGAAGAATTAAAGCAAATGGGAGAAATCATGAGAAAAAACAAAACAAAATAAAACATAACAAAAGAGAAAATAGTCTGCTTCATTCTGTTTTCTGATTCTACAGTTATTTCTCTGGATGTGAAGGCCATTTTGCATCAAGAATCCTCTGGAAACCCTCTCCCCACACCCCAGCCTGCCCACAGAAATGAAGGTGGCCAAATTAGTCCACTCGCTTCCTGAAAGGAGGACTAGCTAGAGCAAGGGTGGGCCTGAGGAAACCAGTCCCAGCATGTGGACCTCATCATGTCAGCCAGGAGAGCCAACACCATGAGGATCCACAGCAAAGGCCATCATCCAAAGAGATGAATCATTTCTCAGCAAATACATAAATGACCTAATTTCAAATAAAAAGTAAGCAAAATTTGTTCAAAGATTAGGCTATATTCCCCTTGTCCCAAGCCCAGAATATACATATACAGAATGAAATACTTCACCTCACCCTAGCTATGAGAGAAATCCATTCAAGACTCCACAGCCAGTATGCATGAACAGAGAAGAATTAATATCTGAAAAAACAGTCAAGGAATATGAGTTCATCCCTTCAAATAGTGTCCTGCCAATTGCTTTATCCTGAGCAGCGAAAATTCTTCATATTGATGATATTACATACTATATTGAACAAAAGAAAAGTAGATTTTATCTGATCAAGAAATCAAACACATTAATAAGAGAAGTGGGAAAATGATTAGGCATTCAGAAAACAAAGACAGGAAGGCTCAACAAGCCATTTGTAAAGGTAGAAGATCCAAGCCACCAGTACAGAACATTTTGCCTTGAACTGTCCAACACATCTCTTGTAAATTACTGCTTTCCTAGGCTCTCCAGTTCTTTAATTTGCATAAAATGTCTAGTCTACAGAAACAAACACGAACCAAACAAAGGAAGAGACTGAACTGTGAAGTCAGTGAAAGGTGATGCTCTGCAAACAGCCCCACTTCAGAGAACAAGAAGAAGGGCTACCGCTAGTCCTGCACTGAGAGATACCAGGTGGTCCAGCTCCATCTTCTAAGTGAACAACACATAAACTTTGCACAAAGTACTAGCCATCAATTTCTTGGTGATATCCTATCCAAGTTGGTGTATGACTTTGTAGAAAACAAAAGCTCTATATATAGAAGAGTAAAAGGCAAAATTGAATATTTTGACCCCTTCATTGGAAATGCTATTAAAATGAATGAACCTGAAAAATGGCTGGAATTGCAGTGTTTCCCTGAATGAGTCTCAAGGAAATATTACGAAACAGGTGATGAAACAGGATTTCTCACATCAAGAAAGCAGTAATCCTTCCCAGAAGATGTCCTTCAGTTCAGAGTCCATAGATTCCTTGGCTTCATGCAATCCATGCCCTTACAACACAAGCAAACACAGAGAGCATTTGGACTGCAGAAAATCTTATAGAATAAATCCAATGAAGAAGAGCATTCAGTTGGATTTGGTAGAACTACCTCTGAATAAAGATATGTAGAAATATACTCCTGAAGTTTCTGCTCATAAAGAAACTATAAATGAAAAAGATTTAAAACTGAAATGAGAATGCTTACATGTATCCTAGAGACATTTATGCATGTTTCTGATTTTGACAAAACAGACAAGAATGTGTCTCAGCTAAAACAAAAGTCGGGTATTGCAATTTTTCCAGATACCCTCAGAAGAAAAAAAGGCACTAGTTCCCCACTTGTCAATGGTTCTAGTCTTCGCAGAGCAACGTATTGGCCAAACTAAGACAATAGCCCATAGTCATCCTGGTGGAGAACCCAAAGAAGTAGATGTCAAAAGTAGAGACACCTTGTTTACAGGAAGCTGTATCGAAAAGTAAAAGTATCAGGGATAAACAAAAAAAGAAATCAGCAGAAGAATGTCAAACTAAATTTAAAGAAGAAAACAGAATTTCCTGCTACAAAGGAAGGAAATGGTATTTGTCATTCAACAATACCATCTTTGGCAGAATTATTTCAAACCAGTGAAGACGGTTTTGAGTTTCTCGTGTTTACAAGCTGTTCTGAAACCACGGTTCACGTGATGTGTTAGAGATTTGGGAGGAATAAAATGGGAATAGCTTGTTGTCCTTACTGCTGTCTTTCCCATCTTCATCCGTCATGTTTCCTGGATTTTAGAGAAGTTTTTTTTTGTTGTTGTTTTTAATTAATGGCAAGTATTATATACCTAAAAAAAAATGTAGAAATTCTCATTTTATTATTTCTATGGCATCTGTACATTTTAATTAACAAATGTGAATATTAAGAATACAGATTATTATTAGCCTTTTCTTACGAATTAAGTACTTTATAAGTAAATGCAAAGGAAGTTAAGGTTTCTGCTACCTTGCATATTGCATACATAATTTTTAAATAAAACTGTTTTTGAATGAGTAGTTAAATATAACTTGAACTATAAAAAATGATATGAACTGAAGAAGGCAATTTTGAGTAACTATAGAATTCATCTAAAACTATTAGTGTCTCAAGTTTGGGTGTTACAACTAAATTTATTTAAATATTATATCACGGAGAATGTGCATACCAATAAAAAGTAATGAACCACGGTAAGAGAGCATGTTTACAAACTGTAGTGTGAGAATGGACATGTGCTGCTTCAGGAACTGTGTTTGATATCTATTGAGCAATGTCCTAAGGAATGTCCCATACATTTCTCCCTTGATTTTCTTACGAACTGAGTACATGCCAGTACAATAAAAAAAAAAACAAGCAAACAAAACAAACAAAACAAAACAAAAAGAAAAAAACAGGCTTCTTAGTGTCACATAAAAAGAGTCCTTTGGAAATATTTTATTTAGTTCCTTGCATTCCTGTAAAAGGTCAAGGCAATCAGAAACAGTCCTCTCACTCTGTGGCTGTTATTGTGTATAATGTTCTCCTGGTTCTATTCATTTCACTCAGCATCAGTTCATATAAGTGCTTCCAGACCTTTATGAAGTCTTCCTGGTCATCATTTCTTATAACACAATAGTATTCTCTTACATTCACATGCTACACCTTGTTCAATCATTGCCCAGCTGATGGGCATTCCTTTGATTTCCATTTCTTGGCAACCACAAAAAGAGCTGGAATGAATACTTTATTACCTGTGGGACTTTTTCGCATTTTAAGGACATCTTTTGGATACAGCCCTAGAAGTGATATTGTTGGGGCAAGCAAAATACACATTTTAATAGCCCTTTGGTCATATTTCCAAATTACTCTACAGAATATTTGGATAATCTCATAGTTCCAAAAAAATGAATTAGTGTTCAAAATCTGCCACTTCTTATGCAATTATCATCTTCCTTTTTTTTTTTTGCCATGTTAGCTAATCTGATAGGTGTGATATGGTACCTCAAATTTGGTTTGATTTACATTTGTTTAATCAATTGTGATTTAGAACATTTTTCTTATGTAATATTCTCTTTTAAGATTTTCTATATCTTGAAGTCAGTGACATGTAGTTTCAGTTTTTTTTTTTGGTTTTTTTTTTTTTTTTATCTTTCTCTCTCCAGGGCCAATGCACAAATGCATGAGATACCACAGGAGCATAATGAATATATGCTAAAATAATGGATGGTTTTTCAACCAACATTTTTTTGTGACTGAAAATGAGACTGTGTGTTTCAGTGAGTACAGAGTTGAATTATTTTCCCATCTTGCCAAAGACATTGAACGAGGATTTTTTTCAGTTCTTTGCGACTTTCTCTTCGTGAGTCAGCTTTCTTTTCTTTTCTTTTTTTCTTTTTTCTTGAGATGGGAGACATGGTCACAGAAAAGAAGAAGTCACCAGATTCTCCTATTAACATTATATACTGATTATATCCTGTCTTTAGCTGTGGTTATCTTTTAAATTACTGATTTTGTGACAAACTACAGACCAAGAAGGTAGATGGGTTTGAATGCATAGAAACTCCAGATCTTATTGAAAGATCAATTTTATAACCATGAATTGCATCTGGAGTTAGGTCTCTACTAATTCTCTGAAAAGTGAAAACGCTTTAAGCATTATACTACCTATGTAGAAAAGTGAGGTGGATGGTTACAGCACACTCCTCCAGATGTCTTTTAGGAGTGGCAGGGATGTCAGAAAGTTTATAGTAACAAAAATGTCTTTTCACCAGCTATGAGAAATAAAGAATGTCAGTGTGTTGGAGGGAGGAAGGGAGGTGTTACCACCCATGTTAACTCCAGGTGGTAGAAGCAAAAATAATTCACAGTATTTCCTTTTGTGTATGAGAGAGAAAGAGGGGAGGAGAGGGTGAGGGGAGAAAGAAGGGAAGAAATGGAATTGGAGGGGAAGAGACAGGAAAAGAGGAATGAGAATAGGAGATTAAAAGGGAGGAGGAAAAGGAAGAGGAGAAGGGAGAGGGTAGAAGAGAGGAGAGGGAAAGCGATGAGAAAAGAGCTTACCTTAGCAATTTGGATAAGATAATTTTATTTGGATAAGAGAAAGCAAACATCAATTTCCTTGCATTCACAGAGGAAAACTGACACTTGGAGCTATAAGAATCCTAGACCTATTAGGAAGTGATATTGATTGATTGTATAGGGGCATAGGGATCATCTTGCAGTAGCCATGGTTTTATTGGCCTTACCATAGTGTGCAATTATGGGAAAGTCACCAAAGACCTCAGAGTCTCTGTTTTCTTGTCTGCAGAAGTTCGTGTTCACTATTAAATTAGAAAATATTTATAAAGAGTTTTCTAAATCTTAAAGTACTCTATAAATATAATTTGTATTATTATTATTATTCCAGGAAGATGAGGAAACTCCCTGTGCAGAAACTTCCTACACCTATTCAATCTCCATCCACCAATGATTTTGTAAAGAGGATGCAATCCAGTAAATACCTGAAACATATAAAGGTTATGAGAGTTTCCCAGGGATATAGAGCTAGTCAGAGAGGTATTTGACTTCATTTTCACAATTCCAATTCTAACATTCTATATAATCTCCTATATTACTTTTATATTTTTGTGAAATTAGGAAAAAGAAGCCTCATAGAACAAGTTGGGAGATTGGCTGGGATGAGAGTAATTTGAAAACATTAAAGTTCCATGTAGTTGTTTTTGTTATTTCTATAAACACATTTTTCCATCTTCCTTCCCTATTGAGTGACTCATTGTAGCTCAATGATACCCCATGTTTCTTATTCAAAATCCTGAGCTCAGTGTGCCAGATATCTTACATTCACTATTGGCTCCTCAGTTTGTGTGTATGCCAGGTGTGGGACAGTGGGATGGTGGTGATAGAAGTGACCCAGGAAATCTAAGCTACAGAATGACAAATAATGTAAAACATTTGGCCAGGATCTTGTCATTCCAACTTTGTTTCACTTTCTCCTATTTTTGTCTTACATAGTATGGAGAAGTAAAAATATAGGAATGGATGGATAGAGACAGAAAAAAAAGACTGTGATTAAAAAGGATTCTTCTGGGATTGAAACGGCATTCAAAACAGGATTCAAACTGAGTTTGAATAGGAGAAAAGAAAATGTTGAACAGGGGAGGCAATATCTGCCAATGGTGAAATGTGATATGCACTTCTTGAAAGAGAAAGGGTGGATGGAAGATGCAAAATGAAATATACATTTAGGGGCATGAACAAAGTGGAAATTCGTTTTTCTTCAGTACATATGTATTATAAGCGCTTTTGTTTTCTGCTTATTTTTTCACTTGTGGAAATAGTGGAAAAGAGTAAAAAATGTCAATTAACAACACATTAAAAATAGAAAAAGGGAAATGTTGTTGAATTTTATAGTTTCTGGGAAGTCAAATCCTCTTTGAAAACAACCTTACCACAAATACCCTGTACCATATGCTGGAGAAAATTCTGCTTTGAGGTGCTACTTTTCTAATTGATGAATACCTTTCCCAACAAAGAATTTCAAGGAATTTCAACTGTGCTTCATTTTACTCCTTTCTCCCTGACTCTGTCTTCCTCAATTACTATGTGACCCTGTCACTCTCCTCTTCCATTTCTAGAAATATGAACTAAGGTTCATTAAACTTTGACTATTTTAGTTTCATTTTTTTAAATAAGATTTTCCAATCAACTCCTCAAATGTCTCCTGTCATTCCAATAACTTTCTAGACAAAAGTGGTACTCTCTCAACAGAAATATGTCTGTATTATTTCTTCCTTTAGCATATGTGCTCCTTGAGGGCAACATCTAATTTTCTTTTCTTTTTGCATTCAAAATCCTTCACACAGTATTTGCCAAATATTAGGTAGTAAATAAATGGCTATGGCTGATGGTGTTTTAAAATGCATGTTCCCTAATTCAAGGGAAAAAAAGCACTTGTTTTTACTTCAACAAGAGTTTGATATGATATTGTGGAGTGCAAATATGCTTGGATTGCAACCAAGAATCATTTACCTATCAAAACTGAGTATACACCTTGAGGGGGAAAAATTGACAACCAACAAAGTAAAGGACTTTCAAACATTCTTGATGAAAAGACCAGAGGTGAACACAAAATTTGAGTTTCATACTGAAGATTCAAGAGATGCTTAAAACGGTAATCAGGAAAGAAACATTATAAGGGACTGAATAATATAAAACTGGGAAGGTGATACTTGTACATAGGAAGATGATACTTGCAACACATAAGATTTTTCTCATTATTTCTCATCATGTGTTTGGGATTATATACACATGTGTGTATGCACATATGTGTGTGTGTGTGTGTGTGTACAGAAAGAGAGAGTGAGAGAGAGAGAGAGGGAGGGAGAGAAAGAGAGAGAGGGACAGAGACAGGGATAGAGAGACAGAGACACAGACAGTTCAGAGATGGGAGTTGAAAGTGAAGGGATGATATTGAAAGAAATGAAATTAAAGGGTAAGAGAGGAATACACTGGTAAAAATGGAAAAGGAGAGGTAGAATGGAGTAAATGATCCCACAGAGAAGAGGTAAGATGAAGTTTGTAGAGGAGGGGAAGATGGGGCATGTGAGGGAAAGAGAGTGAACCTTGCTCTCATCAGAACTGGCTCAAAGAAGAAATAACATACATGCTCAAATGTGTACAGACACCTATCTTACCCTAAAATGAAAGTAGAAGGGGAAGGAAATAAGAGAGTGGGGTAAGAGAAGGGAGGGCAGAATAGGGAAAGCAATACTCAGAAGCAAAATATTTTTCAGAAGGGACAGGGTGAAAGGAGAGATTGAATACAATAAAAGGGATGGGACAGAATGGAGAGAAATATAGCTTTCAATGGGAACTGAAAAAAAAGTTGGAGCATGATTCCAATGTGAAAAATTGAGTCAAATTTAAAAAAAAAATTCATTTCCCAATTGATAAGTGATCAAAAGATATGAACAGTTTTCAGATGAAGTAATCAAAGCTATCCATAGCGTATAAAATATTCTCAACTCACTTTTGATTGGAGAAATATGAAGTAAAACAATTCTGAGAAACTATCTCATATATATTAGATTGGCCAATGGGACAGAGAAAGAAAACTATTGTTGAAGGGGATGTGAGTATAGTGAGAAAGCAATGCACTATTGGTGGAGTTATGAACTGATTCAAACATTTTGCAGAAAAATTTGGAATTATGCACAAAATGTTATAAAAACTTGCATCCCTTTGACCTTCCTCCTCTACTAGGTCTGTGTCCCAAAAGAGATTGAAACAACCATCAAAGGAAAAGGAACTGTAATATACAAAAGTATTTATAGCAGCTCTTTTCTGCATACAAAATGTTAGGAACTGATGGGATGCTCATCAAGGGGGAAATTGCTGAAAAATCGTGATACATGATTATGATGGAATAGTCTTGTGCATAAAGAAATAATTAGCGGAATACACTCAGACAAACCCGGAAAGACTTGCATGAAATGATTCAAAGTGAAATGTACTATGTACTAACTAACAGTATTATTGTAAGATAAGCAACTGTAAATGACTTAGATATTCTCAGCAATACAATAATATAAGACAATTCTGAAAGACTTAGGATGAAGAAGGCTATCCATACCCAGAAAAAGAACTGATTTTGTCTGAAGACAAATTGAACATATTTTCTAACATTATTTTTCTTGCATTTTTTCTCTATGTTTTCTTTCACAACAGGATTATTACAGAAATGTTTTACATGATTACACATGTATAACCTATCTAGAATTGCTTGTCAGTGAGGGAGGGATAAGGAGGGTGGAAGGAAGAGAATTTAGAAGCTAAACTTTTAAAAATGGATGTTAAACATTGTTTTCACATTTAAGTGGAAAAATGAAATAAAAAATAAATTTTAAAAAGGTATTAGGTAGATAGATAGCTATGTATATATTTTCTCATATTAAGTTAAAATCTTCCTTTATGCAGATTGAAATTATTGCTCCTAATTTTACTTTTGGCTATAAGCTCTACAAACTCAATGCTTTCTCCACCCAGTGCCCTTTCAAATATTTAAAATCAACAGTAAAGGCCACTAACACAATATAAGGAATTGAGGGAATGCAATAAATTGGGTAATGGCTGCACAACTTGTAATATATGAGTGTATTGAAATACTATTAGGAGCCAAGGGAGTTCAGAAAAACCTGAAAAGACTTGTTCAAACTGATGGAAAGGTGAGTGGAATGATGAAAACACGGTATACTGTATCAGAGACATGGAATGTTGATCAATTATGAATGACTCACCTCTTCTATGCAACACAATGATTCAAGATGACTCACAAAGAAAAATGCTATCTGCATTAACGTAAAGAACTCATGGACTCTGAATTGATATCAGAATACTTCACTTGGTTCTTTTTTGAGTTTTCTTTCCTTTTGATATGTTTCCTCTTTCACAACTGTGACTAATATGGAAGTATGCATTACATGACAGCCCATGTGTAATCTATATCAGTTTGCCTGCAATTTTCAGAAGAGGAGATGAGAGGAATAGAGGGAAAGAGAAAAATTTGGAACTCAAAATCTTGTAAAAGTTAATTCCTAAAATTATCTTAACATGTAATTGGGGAAAAATAAAATACTATTAAAATAACTGCCAGTAAGTCTCCCTCGGGTGCATTTATCCTTCTCTTAAGGCATGGTCTTCCATTTCCTTACCAACATGTAAATCAATGGGCCATAATTTCCTCATCTGTAAATAAGAGAGCTATACTGCATCCAATGTTCCACTATATCTATGAAGCTCAATCAGAACCATTTTGATCACCCTGCCCTAGATTTTTCCAAGGTGGTACATGTCATTCTGAGAGTATCAAACTCACCTCTTATCACAGTATTCTGCATATAGTGTGACTGGGACATGGTGCAGTAAGGCCATCAGCATCTGTATTTTCCCTATTGTGCCTCCTTTAATTCACATGAGAACCTTGACTATGTTTGAGATCACCATCTCACCACTTCGTTAACTTTGAAAATTTTTTGTCCACTAAAACTACCACATCTTTAGATGAAACTATCAAAGGTGGTATTTCCCCTTTACTCTTTCTTGAGCAATGCTGATGTAACACCTAACTTGGTGCTCACACTTGAAAAAGTTGTTTTCCCCTTTGGCCAGCTTGTGGATGAATATAACTGGGAAGGAGAGTTTGTAGGAAAATCTTTGGAGAAGAGGTACAAGATATGAAAACCAACTCGTATTCATCTCCATGGAACTCATATGGGGGAAAGGGTTGAGCAACTGAGGGAGAATCCACCACCCCCTTCTATTGCTTCCTGAAACCTGACCATAGGTTAAAGTCCTCTCCAGAGAGTACAGACTGAGAGCAAGAATGTTCAGCTCCAACCATCTTGTCCTGATTCATTCATCCTTGCATATGAGATTCAGGACACATATCTTTCCCTTCTTCTGTATAGTGTACCCATAGAATATTCTGGGCATCTGTAGAAGGAGGGGTTGTGACAGAAGAATAAAGAAACTGAGTAGTTAAATCCAGTGATTCATTTAGCAACTCATGTGGTTGAAAAGATAAAGCACGCTATCAGTAACCAAGGTTACTGACCTTTGATTTCCAAACTTTTAACATACAATTTGAATGGATGAAAAATAGAAAAAAACAAGATGTTTGGAATGAGACACTGCTTTCTTATTGATGGAGAGGATCAGGAGACACTGCCAGAAGAGGGAGAGGAAGAGTTTTGTGACACTCCTTAAGTTATGTGACCATTGGAAGGGGGGAGTAAACTGTTCACTTCTCTAAGATCAGATGATTTACAAACAGCTGAAAGTCACCTTCACAAAGTGGTGGATAAAGGCAAAATGGAGTCTCATTCTATTTTTAACGTAACAGACAGCACTAAGTCCCTCTGTGAGTCTACTCATGGATGCAGCTTCTCTTCAGACATCATTTTCCCCTTATCTTCCTCAGTGAGCTCCCAAATATTCACTGAAACCTGTTCACAGAATTGTTGAATATGAACATTGAAAGGGACATCAGTAATGTCAACCAATTCATGTCAGGACTTCCCAATACAGTATACCTGCCAAGAGATCATTTTTCAAGACAGCAGTCATATCTCTATGTAACATCACATTATGCATTCTAGAGGGAGAAATAGGTTCCCATGTTGATCACTTTTGTGGATTTCTGAAGATTGTATTTTTCCACTATGGAAAACTCATCTTACCTGGATAGCTGGTGATGGAGGCTCATGCCTGACTTCTTGGAGACCTCTGAGCCCTAGTGGGACCAGAATAAAGGAATGGAAATGTGTCTTGGAAAAACATGGTCTAGTGTTCCAAGAAAGTTGTTATCCCTTCTGTCCAACCTCAGTCTCTTGAGTTCTGCTGAGGGAATATTTGTGCTAAGAAGGAACAAGGGGATCTTGAAGGAGGAGAGATTCTCCTCTTCATTATTTTTCACTGTGAATCAGCCACATAAAGATCCCCCCACAGAAGATAAGACTGCCTCCCCATACTCATACTCTATCCTGGATTTAATAGAATAGATGAAGATGAGAGAGAGAGACAGAGAGAGAGAGAGAGACAGAGAGAGAGAGAGAGACAGAGAGAGAGAGAGAGAGAGAGAGAGAGACAGAGAGAGAGAGAGAGACAGAGAGAGACAGAGAGAGAGACAGAGACAGAGAGACAGAGAGACAGAGAGAGTTGCCTCCAGGATAAAACAGAGACCACTGGATGGGGATCTTAATACCTTTCAGAACGTGATCTCAAAGTATTTTTCTTACTTTTTGATGCAAAGCTCCCCTTCCTGTGCTCTAAAGTCTGGTCAAAGAAGTCCTTTTTCTCACATTGATCTCCATCTATGGTCTCCATGACTTTACAAAGATTATCTCCCATGGTTGTAACATGCTTCTCTGGGCTTTCAACTCACAGACTTCTGCTCACATACCTGTAGCGGACGGCCCAAGTCCCTACACCCTTGGTGATGTAGTTGAAGAAAAGAGAAACGGGAAGTGGGAAAAAATACACCAATTCCGTTTATTGATCTGAGGGTTAGGGTTTATATAGACAAGGTACTGCAAGTCTACATGATGTTCTGCTAGTCTCCTGTCCCAGTGATTAAATCAGTCAGGATGATTAAATTAGTCTTATTAGACTGTGAGCCTAGGGGTATCTATTTTACATATCCCTTGTTTTCTGTAATTCTCTTGTTTGTCTCATGGAGACAGCAACATGGGGGGGGGGGGGCATGGAGAGCCATTCCAGATGATAATGAGCACAGTCTCCAAGAACAGTTTCCCCAAAGGTTTATCCTGATCTTGTCAACCCCACTCCACCCTGACCCTCAACACACACCACCTGGGCCAGAAAGTCTTTACTGACTCACCAATGGCTAGTGCTCTCCTTCTCACACTAATGGGTATCTAACCATGTATAGACATTTACTTTGCATCAATTCTTTCTAAATTTATTCTGCATAAACATACATGTGTGTACTTTTGTCTCACCTGAGAGAATGGAGAAACTTCCTGTCTTTGATTTGCCCACAGTTAACTTCGATGCCTCCCAGTATTAAGTGATAACGAAACATTTGATGATGTGCATCATTTAGGACCTGGGACCATCTGGCCTGTCATCTTGCATGGGGGCTCATCACTTTTTGCCACCTTTTTTATAGGACTCATGAGCACAATGACCCTGGTTTTTGCCCTGAAAATGGCTCACAATCCTCCATTGGATGCATCCACTCAGGATTCTGAGTCATAGGCTGAAGCCTATGGTCCTCAAACTTCCTTCTATCATACTCATCCATTTCAGGCTCCCCTGCTTCAGTGCCCCATCGAGTTCTCCCCTACTCTTGCCTTGTACCCTTTAGAAGCCCTGTTCTCTTGTTAACAAATTGTCCTTCACATTAGAACTTTGACTTCTGCCCTGAAATCTTTGCAAACACATTTTTGTATTGGCATATACTAACCTATATTCCCCTATCCCTATGGAGTGTAATCTCTGTGAGGTCCAAGACTTTCCCTTTTGTCTTTGTACTTCCAGCATGGGGCACACAGCAGGTAACATAGTAGAAGCTTCATAAATGGTCATAGGCTTTAAATTAGGACTTCTCTATCTGCAAGTTGCCTGCCTTATCAGGCTTTTTCTCAGGAAAGCCCTCAGTGATGATCTAATGGGAGACAAAGACAGTCAGCTCTGCTCCCTCAACAACCCCCCAGGTAAAGGGTAACCTCCAGGGATAGTTACAATATTTGACCAAGCTGCAAGCAGAGGAAGAAAGACTGTAAGTGGACATTCCTGGGCTGAGCAATGATGCCCTTTGGGTGACCTAAAGAAGATGCAGTAATGGGGATGTTTAAGTATTTGGAGACCTGGGGAGCTACTGTGTACAGTGAACCCCTACAATACATGGTTTCAGCTTCACACTCTCACTGAACTTCGAGTCAGGAAGATGTGAATTTGAATCCTGCCTCAGATTCTTACTAATATATGAACCTGTGCAAGTCATTTAACCTCTATCTGCCTCACTTTCCTCATTTGTAAAGTGAAAAGAAAGTCAACTATCTGTGTTGTGTAGATGAAAGGACACAATGTATGTAAGATGCTTGACAAACATGAAAGTACTAAATGATGCTCGTCAGAATTATGTTGTTTGTTTGGTATTACCAATAAAAAAAAAAAAAAGAGGGCACAGCATGTCTCACTCAGCAAGAATACCAAATAGGGAGCAAACACAATGAGTGTGTGGGACTAGGTTTTGAGGTGACGTGACATGGGCACCTTCCAATTTTTCTCCTTTCTTCCCTCCCCACCCATTCGGACTGACAAGGCAAGAAATTCAACCAAGATTATACATGTATAGTGATGCAAAACACTTCCATAACAACATCATGTTGTGAAAGACAAACTATACTTCCCTCCAGTGTATCCTGCCCCTCATTTATTCTATTCCCTCATTTACCCTGTCCCTTCTCAAAAGGGTTCACTTCTAATTACTCCTTTCTCCTGTTTGCCCTCCCCTTCTCACATCACCCCCTTATCCTCTTCCACTCCACTTTCCTGTATACTTATCTCTATCTTACAGATAGATTTTTATACCAAATTGAGTGTGCATGTTATTTATTCCTTAAGCCAAATTGGATGTTAGCAAGGTTCATTCTTTCTCTCTCACATACTCCCTCTTACCCTCCATGGAGAAAGGCTTTCTTTCCCCACTTTTTATGTGAGAGATGATTTGCCCCATTCTATTTCTCCCTTTCTCCTTCTCCCAATATAGTCCTTTCTCACCCCTTAATTTTATGATTTTTAGATATCATCCCTATCTATTCAGCACACTCTCTGCACTCTGTCTCTATGTATATAAGTTCTCAAACTGTCCTAATACTGAGAAAAGTCTCAAGAGTTACAAATAATATCTTTCCATTTAGGAATGTAAACAATTCAACTTTAGTAAATCCCTTATGATTTCTTTTTTCTGTTAACCATTTCATGATTATTTTATTCATGTGTTGGACAGTCAAATTTTCTATTCAGCTCTGAACTTTTCATCAAGAATGATTAAAATATCTCTATTTCATTGAATGTCCATTTTCCCACCCACATATTATACTCAGTTTTGCTGGGTAGGTGATTCTCACCTCCAGACCTCCTCTGACCTCCAGAATATATTCCACGCCTTCTGGTCACCTAATGTAGAAGCTGTTAGATCTTGGTTTAGCCTGATTGTGTTTCCACAGTACTCGAATTTCTTCCTTCTGGCTTCATGAAATTTTTTCCTCCTTCACCTGGCAGCTTTGGAATTTGGTTACAATATTACTGGGAGTTTTCCTTTTGGGATCTCTTTCAGAAGGGAACAGGTGAATTCTTTCAATATCTATTTTACCCTCTGGTTTTACAGTATCAGGGCAATTTTCCTTGATAATCTTGAAAGATGACGTCTAGGCTCTTTTTTATTATTATTATGTCTTTCAAATAGTTCAATAATTATTAAATTGTCTTTTCTGGATCTATTTTCTAGGTCAGTTGTTTTTCCAATGAGATATTTCACGTTGTCTGCTATTTTTTCTTTCCTGTGCTTTTGTTTTACAATTACTGTTTTTTCCATAAAATCATTAGGCTCCATCTGCTCCAATCTAAATTAATTATTCCAATTTAAGGAATTATTTTCTTCAGTGAGCTTTTGGACCTCCCTTTCCATCTGAACAATTCAGCTTTTTAGGGCATTCTTCTCTTTACTGGCTTTTCCCATCTCTTTTGCCAGTTGCACTAGTCTAATTTTTAAGGTGTTGTTTTCTTCAGCATTTTTAGGGTCTCGTTTATCAAGGAATTGCCTTATTTTGTACGATTTCTTGCCTCCCTCTCATTTTTCTTCTCAATTTTTTCTTTACTTCTCTTGCTGAAATTTCAAAATCCTTTTTGTGCTCTTCCGTGGCCTGGAGACCAATTCATATTTTTCTTCCAGTCGTTATATGAAGGTGTGTTGTCTTCTATTTGTGTATTTTGGTCTTTTTTTTTTTTCCAGCAAAGTAAGATTCTATGGTCTGATTCTTTTTCTGGGTTTGCTCATCTCTCCAGCCAATTACTTGATTTTTCATCTCTTTTTTAAGGCAGTCCTCTGTTTCTAGTGGGAGTGGAAGGTTTACTTTCAGTCACTTGATCCCTCCAAATATGTAGACCTAGAGCTCCAGAAGCAGCGAGTGTAGCTGAACTTGCTGCTGCTGCCCTAGGACTGGGGCCTGACTACTCTACTCTCTCACGTAGTTGCATAAGTTTTATTGCACTGATCTTCCAAGTTGTCCTCAGTGTTTTGGGGTCCTGAAATCTGAAAATCATCCTAAGTGCCCATGATCTAGCCTCCTGGCCTGCTTATGGCCTGTCAATGTTGTGTGTGCAGGTGATGCTGGATGAGCCTGTGCTCCCAGTGGGGTCCTTTGTATCGACCTTCCAGGTCATCTGGGGCTAGAGATTTGCTTCCCTCAGTCACTTTGTGAATTCTGAAGCTCCAGAATTTGTTTAGAGACATTTTTCACAGGTAATGGGGTGAGTTTTAGGGGACAGCTCTAGAAAGTGACTGCTTATACTCTGCCATCTTGACTCCACCCCTATCCTCAGATCTAAGCTTTGAAGAACCATGATCCCTCATTCATCACCATAAGAACGGAAATTGTGGGGCCTGAGATTAGGACTGTAAGGTAGCAGGGCTGGCCACCACTTCCTGGGCCAGCCTCAGGTCCATCTGCTTTTTCCCCACTGCACAGCTGAGGCTGGGCAACTCAGGGCAGAGTTGAAGACGCAGCATGGGATCCACAGTTGCTTTCCTGATCTACATAGGTGAGTATCCATGGTCAGACATGGGGAATGAGCAATGTAGTGACAAGGTCCTTGGCTTGTGACACTGAAGGACAGGGAAGAGCTTAAGGAGGAGACAGAACCATCTGGAGCAGAAAAAAAGACCAGGGCGTGCTCAAAATATTCTTCCTTCATATTCTGACCAAAAGAGATTTAGAGTTTCATGGACTTTGGTGAGTGCTGGGAATGGGTCAGTGTGGGCTGGAGGAGAGGCATCTCTAACTTGAGATTCTCTCACAGGACTGTGTCTGGATTGGGCAGTGAGGACACAGATGGGTAAGCTCTCCCCAGCCCAATTACCTGCCTCCTTTTCTCTGTCATAATTCAGTCCTCACAGTAATCAGTGAGGGAAAACATGACATTGGGATGAATGGGTGGGGTGATCTAGGGTGGGGATTCAAGATTCAGAGCTGAAAAAAACAACTGAGGTGAGAGGAATGCCTGGAACCCTGAACTCTGTTTCCTTCTCAGGTCCCCTTCCTAGGCCCACTCTCTGGGCAGTTCCAAGTCCTGTGGTCTCCAAGGGTGCAGACGTGACCCTACGGTGCCAGGGCCACCTGGGGAGCAACCGATTCCAGCTCTGGAAAGATGGAGAGCTTATGGAGGAGCGAAATGCCTCCTGGCAACAGGCAGATTTTTTACTCAGGAATGTGGATGCCTGGAAGGATGCCAGACGCTACAGCTGCTGCTCTGGGCAGGGACCCTCATGGTCAGAGTTCAGTGAAGCCCTGGACTTGGTGGTGACAGGTGAGGGGTTACTGGTCTACAACCATCCCTGGTGGAAGGGAGCCAACTCTGAAAGATGAGTTCAGAACCCACTCTGGAGAGTCACTTACATGAGGGACAAACCCTCAGGCTTGACGATCTACTTCCCCTTACCAACCCCACCTCCCCAGCTTCAAGGATCTCCTGGCTCACCAGCCCCCATTTTAGTAGCAAATATAGGGTTGTAAAATCTTTCCCCTAAGGAAGCCTGTGAAGAGGGCACATGTACCACAATTTTCTTTTTAGAGATGGGAAAACTGAGGCTTGCAGAGGAGGTAAAGCAACTTAAAGTCTTTTAGTCCTTTACTGTCATGGCCTAGATTTGAACCTGTAACACTCACCACCAAAACCATAGATGTTTCTAAATCTGATGACCCAGTGATGAGATCTGGGCTGCTCCTCTCTCTGAAGACACTCAGAATTTGGGAGAAGGGGTGCGCCCTTCAGATGCTCCCTTTGCTCAACAAAATTTACTCAGATTGATTTTCCTGTCCTTAAAGAAGCCGACAGCAACACGTCCAGCTGTTTCTGCCATTGGCATATGATTCAATCACCTCTCTCTGCACCCCACCACTCTGCCTTTGCTCACACAGTTTCTCCTGCCTGGGATACTCTTCTTACCGTCATTCATCATATTCTCCACATCCTTAAAGCCCAGGTCAGATCCCGGCTGCTCCAGATACCATCCCTGATTGTTTCAAGTGTCAATATCTAGGCTCTTGGCTTTCCTAGCATAGTACCTATATCTGTTTTGTGCTTCCGCTCTAGTACTGTTGCCCTTTCCACCACCCAGGTGGCCATCCATCTGACCACATTGAGAAAGCTGTCTGCTGCAGGGGGAAGGAGCCTGAAATTCAGAGCTTGTAGTATAGAACCAGATGCCTGCCCCACCATGTCCTTGCTGGGTGACTGGGCAAGCCCTTGAACCCAGTTCCCCCTTCCATGACATGAAACTCATGAGCTGGATGACCTAGTGAGGTCATTTTAACTCAAACCCTTGTGATCCCTGAGACTATTAGCTCCCTGAGGGTAGCAGAGGTGGAGTCATCCATAAACCATCAATGAGCAGGAGGTACCTGATGGATAGGTAAATTCTGAGGGCAGCAGAGGTAGACTAAAACAAGTTACCAACAAAGCTATCCAGAAGAAGCTCCCTCACTCTTCTATCAGCCAAACTTTGGCTTCACTAAGAGGTGGACTGAGGTGATAGGACAGAGGACTGGTATCAAGTGGGTAGGGCCTTGGACCCAGTCAGGGTATCACTCTAACCTCCCCACTCATGGGGTTATTGGAAGGAGAGAACTTTGCAAATTTCAGAGCTTAAGAGAAAGCTTTGAATTTGCCAGGTCTGGTGCCTCAGGATCATGCCTCAGCGCAGTAGGTCCAGGTGGGAGGACTGAGCTGGGGCCCATGGAGAAGGTGGTGAGAAGAGGGACAGATGAGGGGAGGAAACCTACTCTGCCCATGCCCTTTCTTGTCGCATCTTTCTATATATTCACAGGTTGTCTGGGCCCAGAAATCTTTCTGAGGGAGATCCAGAAGCCCAGTTACCCAGGCATGAGCACAGCTACCTCCCTCTTCTTGGTTCTATTTCAAGAAATGACTTGAGGAGACTTGCAGGGAGAGTGCAAGTCCCTAACTTTCTTTCTTCTTCCATAGGAGTCTTCCCCATACCCTACATTTCAACCTTGTACGCCTCTAGATTATACAAAGGGGAAAAAGCGACCATCAAGTGTGCCACATCATCAAAGACATCCTTTCAGAACTACAGTTTTGCACTGCTGGAGGCAAAGAGGATGGAGCCCTTACAGCAACAGAGCCCTACCCAAACCTGGGCTGATTTTACCCTTCCATTTATGAGACCTGAGGACACCGGGAGCTACAGCTGTATTTACTACAGGAACACAGCACCTTACATGGGGTCCCATCCCAGCCACACCCTGGAGCTGACTGTGCTAGGTGACTAGAAATGGGAACTCACCACTCTTGATTCTGTCACCTACACATGGGCCCACAGAGTGATGAGAAAAATATAAAACCCTGGAAATTTTGAAGTCATGGTTTGGGGGGAGGCTGGAGGAGACCCTGCAACCCTCTCCTGTTCTGCATGAAATCAGACTTGAGTCCCAGGATAGTACAGCAGGTCCTGACAGAAAATGAGAATGGAGGCAAGATTGCTGTTGCCCCTCTCATTAAGGGATTAGAGGAGGAGCCCCAGAATTGACCTCTGCCTTTGACCCTTGTTTCCCCTTTCCTCCCAGGACAACTCCCTAAGCCCACTCTGTCGGCTCAACCTGGCCTTGTGGTGGCTCCAGGGACTGATATCACTCTCTGGTGCTCAAGGCCCAAGCTGTTCTCCCTTAAAGAGGTGACTTTCACTCTGAGGAAGGCTGAGATCCAGACACCCTTACCACAGCAGACAACAGCTGATCTCTGGACTAGCTTCCTCCTCCCATCTGTGAGACCTGAGGACACTGGGAGCTACAGTTGTACTTACAAGGAAATGACAGGGTCTGCTAGAGAATCAGAGCCCAGTGAGGCACTGGAGCTGGTGATACTAGGTGAGGAGGGCAGGGTGTCACTCTTAGGATGATCACTCTGCTCTCTGCTAAGTTAGTGATCTCACAAGGAAAAGGCAGGGTGTCTATACAGCCAGCTCTGCCCTGTTGCCTGTCAGGACTCAGGTGTCTTAGAAGACATGAGGCATTTCTCTTGTGATCTAGAGTTTTAGGAAGAAAGATGATGAGGAATGTGTAGGGGGCTAGAAGAGTCCCAGAGGCCCAGAGCTGAAAGAGACTTTGGAGGATCTTGAAGTCAAACCCTTCCCTTACCAATGAGCACAGTAAGGCCTAGAGAGAGGGAAAGAAACACTTGTCCAGGGTCATGCAACAAATAAGTGACTGGAAATGAGCCTGAGCCTTTTCTGTTCCGTACCACGATCTGAGGTTTCAGGCTGAGTCCTGGGCCTATCTGGGAAAGGTCAGATGAAAAGGGAAGGGACACAATCTCCCCTCTCTTGACTCATGAAATGAATGAGACTATAGGTTGGTTGCATTCCTTCAAATGTGAAAGTATCTTTAGATTCCTATTCCTAGAGCAGAAAAGAACTAAGAGATCTTCTATTCTAAACCCCTCATTTCTAGAGGAAACTGAGGTCTACACAGGGCCACTGAATAGGTCAAAGTCACAGAGGGCCTCAGAGGCAGAGCAAGGATTTGAAAGAGTCGTCCTGACTCTCAGTCCTGTTTTCTTCCTCTCACAGGTTCTCTCCCCAAGCCTTCCCTCTCAGCCTTCCCAGGCCTTGTGGTAGAGCCCAGGATGCATGTGACTCTCCATTGCCGACAACCCCCTCAGACATTCTGCAGTGGCCTGACATTCACTCTGCTAAAGGTGGGGGCTCCTCATCCCTTGCAGAGCCACAGTCCAGCTGGGACCTCAGCTGACTTTCCCCTCCTCTCTGTGAGTGCCCAGGATACTGGCAACTACAGCTGTGTCTACCATGAGAGGATGGCTCCATACCAGGTGTCTGAGCTCAGTGAAGTCCTAGAGCTATGGGTGACAGGTGAGGGTATCTCCAGTTCCTTTGGGCATAAAGTACAGCATTGGGAGTCACTTATCAAGAGACAGTCTAGCAAGGGCATATTGTTTGCAGTTCTTTTTAGTATCATGATGAACAGGTTGTGGCATATATTCCCAATGTACTTGAAAGTTACAGGTGAAAAGATGAGCCAGCTCAGGAGCTGCTCCAGGCTCAAGGGATAAGGACTAAGGGGAAAAGCTTCCCTTTGGTCTTAGTAACCTAAGAAAATATCTGAAGTTTAGCACTCATCTTTCTTAAGAGAAGGATATTTTGCAAAAGGAAAGAAGAAAGAGCCAATGAAAATTGTAGCTAAGGGCCAAGGGTTTTTCAGGGCCTTTCTATCTTCTGCCTCCCCCACCCCACTGTAGAAGGGCCCTTGAGGGTCTCAGGTCTCTGCTTGGTTTTCCAGATGCACTCCCCAAACCTTCCCTCTCAGCCTGGCCTGGGCAGGAGGTGGCCTCAGCAACCAATGTGATGCTCCTGTGTCAGGGGCCTTCATGGAGTTCTAGATTTATTCTGTACAAGGAGGGGAGCATGAATAACACTCAAGTTGAGGCCCAGTTCCTTTTGACACATGTGACTCCCAAGGACTCTGGGAATTACAGCTGCAGCTATCAACCTGGCACCAATGACAGCCTCAGGATACCAAGAAGTGACCCTCTGCAGATTAGAGTGAGAGGTGAGAGGAAGAAACCCACAAGACCCCCTGGAGGGTGCCAGTAACCATTCTTACCCTCAGTCCCTACAGGAGATGAAACCAGGGCTTTGGTTCTAGGCAAGAAACCCAGGATGAAACAATGGAGACTTGAATACTGTTCTAAATTCCAGGCCCATAGGGACCAAGGGTATGAGCTAAGATAGAACTTTCTTCCCATGCTTCCCTGTGCCTCACCTATCTCCATTCTGGTTTGACAATTTCTCATCCTAATTGTAAAGGATGAGCCTTCTCTGAGCAGGATTTGTGCCAAACTGTGGGATGTTGGGGGTGATGGGTGGAGGAAATCCAGGGATAATTACAGGTCAAATTTGAAAGTGCCTTCAGGAGAGGGACTGAAGAGGAGTCTTCTCTCTCCTCAGCTCGAGCTTCAGTGCCCTACAACACCCTCCTCATATCCCTCAGCTGTATCTCCTTCCTCCTTATCTGCCTTCTCCTGTTGACATGCATCTGCCATGGATCCAGCCCTATTGGTGAGTGTAGGGAAGAAGATGAAGCCTCTGACTCCATGTATCCTTCTGGCACTTTCCTGATATTATTTCCTTTCCCATGTTTCCCTCAGCAGGGTCCCTGCATAGAGAAAGTCTTGGGAGGTAAGAAGACTCAGCTCCTACAACAGTAGTCCCTTATTTCTTCCTTCTTATTATTCCTGGCTTCTCTAAGAGCAGCTGGTGGGGAGAAGACACTCAAGGAAGCTGCCATAATGACCTACGTCCTCTTGTGCTATTTTCACCCCCTCTCTCTACAGATGCCTCTGCTGTCCTTGTGTTTCTCATTGTCCCTGCCTGCCCCATCACCTAGAGGCCCCCACAGATGAGTAACTACGTAAGTTACATGATAGGGAAGGGGCCAACGAAAAGCAACATGCTCTGAGATATCTGAGCTATTTAAGTAGGATGGAGGTAGTGGTCTTGGGAGCTGGTAGAATGCTAGAACCTTTCCTTTACCTCAGATACAAAGACACACTGAAGGAACCTTTGGTGAGTTAGTTCTGTCCTGCCCTCTACCTGGAGGAGGAGCCTGTCTTGTTCTTGAACCCAACTTTTAACCACAAACTATGGGCATACGGTTGAACCACTTCTTAATGACTTGTTTATTAATCCTTCTCGTCCCCCAAGGCAGGGATCTCTGAATTTGTTTGAGATTTTTTAAAAAATATTTCAATAACTGTAATTTTGTTTCCTTTCTTGATAATCCTATGGAGTTTATCTCATCTAATTAAAGGTATGAAATTGAAAAGGCATCCATAGGATACATCAGACAGGCTGTGGAAACTTTCATGATATAGGAAAAGATTAGAAACTCCTGTTCCAGTATCGATCACTGTTCCCTCACCCTGGAATTTATCCTTCACGTCTCCATGGCTGAAGACCCTCAGGGAGTGACCTATGCTCATCTGAACTTAAGAAGAAGAGGCAAGGAGACTCCAAGGAAAATTCCACAGAGCCCTCAGTCTTTGCCACTGTCTCCTTAGACTAAAAGTTTGAGTTCTTCTCAAAAAGAAATTCTCTCCCTGCCTCTTTTCTCCTCACCCCATTTCATCTGTCTACCAGTATGTCTTCCTCAGATTCCCATCCCTGAAGAGGCATGATATATATTGGAGATATCTATTTTGGTATAGAGTTGTACAGGCTAGCTGCATCTGTTTATGATGATGAGAGACATATATGATATATCCAGAGTAGAAAGAGAGGAGGTAATAATTTCAGAGAAAAAGTCATCAACATTTGTAGGGACCAGGAGAAAGGCTCCTGCAGTGGGATTGGAGCTGAGTTTTCAAGGAATGCAGACAAAACAAGAGGCAGATTGGTGGGAGGATAACATGCCAGGAATGTGGAACACTCTCTACAAAAGCCAGGAGCAAGGAAGCGCTTTGTGTAAAGGTAAAAATAAATGAGCCAATATGGCTGACTCTTGGAGTAAGAAGAAGAAAACAAAGTGTAAGAAATCTGGAAAATTAGGAAAGCTCACACCTCCAAATTAAGACAAAGAGGGAGAGAGAGAGAGAGAAAGAGAGCATGAGAGAGCACGAGAGCAACAGAAAGAGAGAGGGGAGAGAGAGAAATTTGTAACAAATGAAGAGAGTTAAGTAAAATACTTTCATATGTTTTTGTACTTTGGGTCCCATTACCTCTCACTCAAGCCTTGAGTACTATGCTTTATCAGAGGCCCTCTGAAGGCATGGCTGGTTGTCACTTTGTTCAGAGTTCTTAAATCTTTTGATTTTGTTTTCTTTTACAATATTTTCCTTGCATAGTTATCCTTCTGGTTGCACTTCCTTTACTCTGCATCAGTTCATATTACCAAAGATTCTCTGAAATCATCCCATTTTCAGTTTTAAGCAGTGCAACATTATTCCTTCATTTACATTTCTTGCTGGATCTGCCATCCCCTCATTGTGTAAAAGATAATCTAGGCTAGCCCCATAGGTTCTTGGTCTTTTCTTTTCCCCCTTTCAATGCCTTCTTCAGGAGGAAGATAGGCTTACTAAAAAATATATTCATTCCTTCTTATTATTTTCCCCTTTACCCATCCCACTCCAATCCTTGCTCTATAGAGTTTGTTGTGTTTTGACACAAAACTATTTATGTGTATGTATTTAACCCTTATTTGTATACTTTAGATAAAAGTGAGGTTCATTTGCTGTGCACTCCCCCACTTCTTTCTGTGTTTGCATACTCTTTCCTCATGCACTCCAAATATGCGAAATCACAATTCCTTCCTCCCTCATATCTACATTAATATATTCCTTCTACTATGCCTTCTCCTTTGTCTCAAAATCATTAAAATAACTTGCACCCAAATCCTGTGATTTCTTATTCATTTGAATTCATTAAGTTGCTAAAGAGGTACTTCTTTCCTGATTTAATGTTACAGATGGTAGAGCAAAAGATAGCATCTATGCCTCAGTTACCCCGAGACTTACTGCACAATGATGAAAAAAATATGTCAAACCACAGTCTGAGAGAGAAAACCAAGAAAATTCACAGAGGACCATTTTTTTCCAGTATGGGAATCATATAATATTAGCACCCCATTATCACCATCAAGCCCCTTCCAATTAATCAAGTAAATATCCAAGTTTCTCTTTACTCTTGAGTTGCAACTCAAATGATGTTATTGTTTTACTTTTTTTTGGACATGTGTGTATGTCTTTCCCCTATTCCATTAAATTCCCCTCCACACACCTGTTTCTTTTATAGGAATATATTCAGCTTTATAAAGTAATTCTAAGTTGTAAGGTTAGACATTTTTTGAATATTTTATTTTTAAATCTACTCTCATTTAGTTGAAGCTCCTAGGTCTTTTGCGATCCAGACTTTGATTCCCTGGTATTTCAAAAACTTCTTTCTTTTCTTTTTTATGCTATATTTATTTTACTTTTAATTCATAGAATGAAATAGGCATTTCTGTAAGAGTATAATAAAGTATGATTGCACATAAAACTGCAAATCTATCATGTATAATATATTTTTCATTTCAAATACATAATAATTCTGTGAATCTTTTTTTCCTTTTATCTCCCTCCCTCCAGAGATGGTTACTATAAGACAAAAATGTTCATATATGTAGACACACATATAAAATCATTCTATCCCTGTTTCACTCCATTCCTGACTGGGAAGGCACAAGAGCATTGTCCACTATCCAAAACTAAACAAACATGTTATCATGAAATTGATGTTCAATACTGATAAACTTCTCTGGGAAGCAAAATTTTGACATAATTTTCCACAAGCCCTCATGACTAGCAGAGTTCAAGGCCTACTTCTTAGGGTAAAGCTTCTTCGGATATTTGAGCTTCAGAGAATTATATATGAAGGAACCATTATAACATCTCAGTGCAGAATTCTAGAGGCATGAGATCACTTAGAAACCTTGGTTGCTCTTACTGCTACCTACACAATACTAAACTCTGCATTTTCCCAGAGTTGCAAGGATTCCACCCTGCAGCATTTGGCACCACTGGGCTTTCTAGGGTGAAGTTTTCTATTCCTGCATCCCCTGGACAATGATACTTTTCCTGTACAAACGTCTCTGTCTTCAGTCTGGCTGCACCACTAGTCAGTCATAATCAGTACTTAAGGACTAATGTACCAAAGCACTGTGACAAGAACTGAGGATACAAATATGAAAGAGAAATACATTCCACTCAAACAGTGCACAGTGCAGTGGTGGAATAAAACAGAAAAGGAAGGTGAAAGCATTGGACAAGATAAGGCCGCTACCTGAAGAAGAAGGTACCTGGTGCGGCAGCACATTGAATTCCAGTCCAAGGAGTGGAAACTAGGGGAAATGAAGAAGTGACAAGTCTGGAAGGTCTCTTTAAATAGAGATTTGAGGAGGAGTTTGTTGCTCTGCCTTCCTGTCCTCTGACCAAAGGGGCAAAGAGCAGAATACTACTACCTAACCAGATGCAACCTTGCAGGATGGTCAGTTTCCTTATGAGGAGTTATCCTAAGCATCTGATCCAAGGACAGAAAGCTAGTACTAGGAGGATTCTGGCTTGTTTGCCTGTGTTGGTTTTGGTTTTATTATCATCCGTTGTTCCAATTGCTGCATAATTCTGATGGCCATTTTCTGTTTTTGGTTCTGATGACAGGCAATATCTTCAATTGCATCAAATGCAGAGGTAAAGCATTAAGCCTTTACGAAGGTACAGACACTTTATTGACTAGGTAGTATATAGTTGAAGGCCGTGTGGTTTTGCTGCTTTAATTGCCCAACTGTAGTTTGTTCTGTTCTGTTCGTAATTCATTCATGAGCATCAATATGTCAAAACATGTCAATGCAATTAGCTGTTCCCCTGTTTAAAGGAAAAAAATGGTGAGGGGGCAGGAGGTCAATTGTGAGAGTGGAAGAGAGATCATTAAAATATCAGAGCTAAGAGATGGCACTGTGTGGAGCATCCAGGAGACTGGTGGTACTTGATCAAGGAGTATGTGTAAAAGAGTGGAGCCAAGATATCAAAAAAGGCAAGAACTTACACAAACTCATCCAAATTGAACTCCAAACAACTGCTAAAGAATGCTTCAACCTGAAATGAACTTCTGGTAACCAAAAGGGTGGAATAAGTGATAAACTACCATAACTCTCCCATACTGACCTCCAAACAACCATGAAATAGCAACCCAAACAAAATCCTAAACAGCAGAACCAGTAAAAAATAAATGAGGTGAACCAATCTATGAGTCTATGAAAACTGGCAGGAATGATCTGTCTCAGGCAGAAGGGGAGCACAGTCCAGGAAAGGAAACATTCCAGTAACCAACAGAAAGTCCTACCTCAACAAAACAAAGATAGATCCTGAGTCAAAGTGCCATGGAGGAGGCAAATGCCAACAGCATAAACCCCATGTACTACAGCATAGACAGGGGAATGAACAGACTCTAGCTCTGAGAACCATCACATGCTTCAGCACAGCCCCAGGTAAAGAGACAACCTGCATATGCGCTATGGAAATGCAGAAAAACCCCCAACAGCCACAGCATACCCCACAAACCACCACAAGTACCCCAGCCCAGCAACACATATGCTTCCAGATCCATACAGCCTCCAGCAACACCACGCACTGACCACCCCACCCTCTTACCATATCTCTAGAACCAAGGGTTCCCTGCAAAATTCAGGGCAACATCAGTGCAGCACCAGACAGTCACCACCTGAATTCACTGGCAGAAGTCTGACACATAAGAGTATAAGAGCAGAGTTCAAATTTAAGAGAAAGAAAAAAGGTCAAAAAACATGAGCAAAAAACAATAACAAAAAGAATCAGACCACAGAAAGTTACAAAAGTGACAAGGAAGATCAGGACAGGAGCTCAGAAGAGGACAACAATGTCAGAACAATTAAGGACAAAACACTGTAGGGAAAAGGGAAATGGTCGCAAGCCTTAACATCCACTTGACTTTATTTTCTGGGATGTTTGACTTTGGAGCAGTAACCACACCACCATGGTTATCAGTGGTATGAAGATCATTCTTATATAGATCTTTTACATATTCTTGCCACCTAGTCTTAATCTCTGATGCCTTTCTTCAATCCCTATTATTTTTATCTTTCTTTATACCCATTTTGCATGAAATTTTCCTTTGATATCTCTTATTTTCTTGAAGAAATCTCTTGTGTCTCCCATTCTATTATTTGCTTCTATTTCCTTGTATTGCTTATTTAAGAAAACTTTATATTTCCTTGCTATTCTTTGGAATTCTGCATTCACTTGGGGATCTCTTTCCCTTTCTACTTTCCATTTCCCTTTCCTTCTTTTCTCACCTATTTGTAAAGTCTAATGAGGCAGTCATATGGTTCCTTTCTCTTCTTTTTTTTTGTAACATTTTTAGTTGTTGTTGCTGTCTCCTGTACAATATTGTGAAGCTCTGTTCATGGCTCTCTAGATATTCTATCCACCAGATCTAATCCCTTAATTTTATTCTTCACCATTTCATATTCATAAGGGATGATCTTGCAGCAATGCCTATATGGTTTGAAGATTTCCTTACTTTCTTCAATTTAAATCTGAATTTTACAATAAAAAGCTCTTGATTTGATTCACAGTTAAGGGTAGATCTTGTTTTAACTGTCTGTATGGAGCATCTCTACCTTTACCCCGAAAGTATATAAATCAATATGTTTTCTATATTCGCCATCTAGTCATGGCCATGTGTAGAGTCATCTTTTGAGTTGTTGAAAAAGACTTTTTTTTATATGACAAGAGAGTTATCTTGACAAAATTAGTATTGTCCCAGCATTAGATTGTATCAAAAGTCCCAACTTGTCTGTTTTTCCAATTATTTTTTGATTTCCTACTGTAGCATTTCAATTCTCTATGAAAAATATAAGTCTTTTATAGTTCTTCTCTTTAAAAAATGTTGTAATACTGATCACCTCTGGCTTCTCTGGCATCAGCTGTTGGATCATAGACTGTCATATTGAATGGTTTGTCGGGTTAGAAGAGATAACATTTGATTATTTTTGAGATTATACTCCAATACTGATTTTCTCACTCTTTTATTGATGACCATGGCTATTAAATTTCTTCTAAGAGATTCTTGCCCACAGTAGCAGATGTCATGACAACATGAATTAAACTCTCCCATTCTCACCCACTTAAATTCACCATCACTCAAGATGTTGACGGTAAATCATTCCATCTCCCCTTGGACCACATCCAACTTATTATTGTTCATGTATCTTCTATTCCTGCTTCCTGCGCAATATTGTTCTTTACAGGTTTGGGCTTTCCTTTTGTGACCAGATGCATTTATAGCTAAGTTTCCTTTTGATATTTGCCCAAGTACTGGAGGTACTCGGAGTTGTCCTCCTCTCTTCCCCAGGAGCATATTGGATACTTACTGACCTGAGGGACACATCTTCCAATGGCATTTCTTTTCTTGTTTCACTACTATATATGATGTTTTCTTAGCAAAGATATTGCAGTGGCTTGCCATTTCTTTCTCCAGTGGATCACCTTTTGTCAAAACTCTCCAATATGACATGTCCATCTTGAGTAATTTTGCATGGCAGAGCTAAGAGTTTCATTGAGCTATCTGAGCTTTTCCATTGACTAAAATTCTTTGAGTAAAATCTCAGGGCCCTGTTTGGTGTGTGTGTTTGTGTGTGTAAGTGTGTGTCTATATGGATGTGTATGTGCATGTATGTGTGTTTGTTGTTAACAAGTGTGTATGTTGTTAACCCCTATTGATATGGTTTCCACTTACAAAAAGTCAGTAACAATAACATTATTGATTTTTTCTTTAAAAAAATTTCATTCAAATCTTTTACTTTTTTTACATCACCAAAGTTCATTCCAGTATGCCTCCTGTTCACACTTTCAGAGACCCATGTTTTGTATCAAAAATACGTTCTAAAAAACAGCATAACTAAGCATTTCGTTAAAATGTCTGAAAGCATATGCAACGTACCACATCCCCAAGAACCCTCTGTAAAGAAAAGGGGATTGGAGTGTCTCATCATCTCTCCTCTCTGGAGTCCTACTTTGTCTTGATAATTTTTTTTATCAATCCCTTTTAAAAGTTTTATTGGTGTTCCTTGCACTCAAATTGTTTATTTTGTTCTATATATTGTTCTCCTGACTTTCCTTAGTCTACATTAAACTATATAAATCTTGCCATGGTTATCTGTATTCATCAAATTCATGTTTTCTTATGGCACAGTAAACTTCCAAGACTCTGATGGACAAATATGTGTGTAACCATGCTCTAAGTAATAGACAATCACATTGTTTTCAATGCTTTGTTATCATAAAAAATTCTGCTTACACCATGGTCTCTTAAAATCAGCACATCACCTAAATGACCTAAGCAAAAGTAGAAATAACCACACCCTTATCTCATTAGAAGAAAAGAGCAGAACTAAAAGAAAATGATAATTCTATGGATTCCATGATCAACAAGATGGAAGATTGGATATTTTCTCTGATCTCCCTCCCAAAAAATAAGCAATGAAATGACAGCAAAAACACAACTATTCAAAATGAATTAAGAGTCATAGATAAAGCAGTTTCAGCTGTCTTCTTGATTTAGATTCACCTGGAACACAAAAGGTCAAAAAGAGTCAAACACAGTATGAACTGACTTCTACCTTGAGCTCATTCAGCATCACTTCTCCATTTCCCATGATATGACCAGTGAGGTTTCACTTAGCCACCCCAAGGATTTAACCCATGACCTTGACATAGGGGTTCAAAACAATATCCACTCCACAAGTTGTGAACTGATTCAAACATTCTGAAGAGCAATTTGGAACTAGGCCCAAACGCCTATAGAAATATGCTTCCCCTTTGACCTAGCAATATCATTAATAGCTTTGTATCCCAAAGGAGATTTTTAAAAAATGACCAATATATACAAAATGTTGATAGTACCTGTTTTCAGAGCATAAAGAATTAGAAGGTGAGGGAAATCCCATCAGTTGTGGAATGGCTAAAAATTTTGTTGTATGTGATTATGATGGAATACTATTGTACTGTAAGAAGTGATGAGCAGAATGCTCTCACATAACCTGAAAAGACTTGTACAAACTGTTGCAAAATGAGAAGTACAATGTAAAAAAATAACTGCAATGTCCCAAGATGATCAGCTGTAAATGACTTAGCTATTATCAGCAATGCAATGATCCATGACAACTTTGAATGATTCCTGGTGAAAAATGTTATACAGCTCAGATTCAATCCAGTTCTTATTCTGGCTACCTGAGATTCTGTCTGGTCAACTTGTCAATACAAGCATCACAAATGCCTAAACTCCGTTAAGTGTCAACCCAATATGGCAAACCTTTAAGAAACTTCATTTTACTTTGGCTGGAAGAAATCTTGAGTTGAGTTCAATCAACAGGACCTGCCTTGTCAGTATTTTAGGATGTCAAGTACCCCAAATCTCACTATGTTTTCCAACCCTCAGCATATGATATCTTTACTTAAAAAAGAACCATGCCCATGTGACCAGAAGGGACATTGGAGGAAAGATTGATCCCAAAATTAGAAAAGTGGTGGAGCCACCCCCAGTACTCCAGTCTTTTCAATACTTTGAAGGAAAGGAAAGCCTCAGGTTTGGTAGTGCTCTCACTTTTCCATCCCTCACATGAAGCCCTGGGAAAAGATCAAGACAGAAGGTAAGGTTACCCACTATAACATGGCTATCGTTTCTCTTTTAGCTACTCACTCTGTGCCTACATGTTCATCAACCCATCAGATCATGGACAATGAAGGGAAAATTAAAGGACATCTCCATTTTTTATCCACCTGTTTTCAATATGAGGATCTGTTGTTCATATTCTCCTTCTTTATGATCTCCTCTTGTGCTACCCCTTTGCTGGGAAGAGACCTGATGGTGATATTTGGGAGTCAATTTTCTCTAGTTAAACCTCCCATCTCCTTTTTCCCTCTGTTCACCAGATCTCCCCATGCTCACTTGAAACTGGGGGAGACACTCAGGCCAATTGTTTGGGATCTGGGAATTCCTAGGTGAGATAATTCTGCTACCCCAGTCATTGTTAGCCTCCCAGACTCTAAATTATTCCCCTACCTCAGTCAATATTTAATTAAGCTCAAAGCCTGGGAGACATTTTAACCATTAATTTACTCAAGGTCCTGAAACGAACTTCCTGTAAAGTGGGACCCCAAACTGGAAAAAGCTTTTCAGACTTTGAAAAGTAAAACTAATTTACAAAAAATTCTTTCAATCTGTATGTTGATGAAAGAAGATGGCAAGGTTTCTGCCTTAACCCATTCCTTAGCACCAGACCCCAGGACAGCTGATGTTTTTACTTATTCAGAATATGTTTTGCATATTCTACAGGGAGATGACCTATAGTGTAGTTTCCTCAGTTGAAGAATAGAGGAGCTTTCCCCCTTTTATTAAGTTTCTACACAACATCTTAAGTCTCAGTAGCCCCTGGTAAGTTTCCATTTCCGAAAATCCACATCACCCTGGATGGTGCTATTGGTCAGTAGCTATTGTGGTGAGATTTGTAAGTGCCTAGTACTCAGCAAATGACTAATTGGAGAAGGGGGTAGGGACAGGTGACTTCTTTAGTTCTATAAAAATCTGCTTCTCCTGATAAGCTAGTGCACTTCCCCAACTATTGCTACTTAAGCATCTGGGGACTGTACCCTTTGTCTAGAAAAGAAAAAAAAAGGCTTTGCTGTACTTGAACCCTCACTCTAGAATTATATAAGGTGGTTATCTGTTCCACATAGTTCTCTGGAGCAATTTGGAAAGAAAGGGTACATCTACAGCAAAACTTCCCCTATCAAACATGTCCTTTCACGTTTTCGCCTTCACATAGACATCTTTAATTCTCTCCACAGAAATTGTATGCCAGGGAAATTGTCTTTACTTTACACTCCTTTGGTGTCTATTTGGTCCTCATTTACATACCTCTTTTCCAGGTTTGTCTTTTCCAGAGGGCAAGACATCAAGTTCCAGATGACAGCTCAGGCTGTTTATCCCTTGAACAGGACCCATTGAGATAAGGACAGTTCTATGCCCCTTGCCAGCAGGAAGAAGTTTCAGAAGCTGACCTTCACCATTTACCGCACAAAAATTTGGGCTCTTTTTTTTTGAGGGGGGAATGATGGGGTTCAGACTCTGAGAACCCCCTTGAACTCCCCTTGAATGTTCCCATTTAATCTGACCTTTCATATTCAAATCTGTTGCACTTTATCTGGCCTGGCCCTCCATTATCCATTATCTTTGGATTGACCCACCTGCTACCCATCCAACCCCGGAATTGTCTGATACCTCTTGATTGCCTCCAGCTGATTGCCACCCTTGATTACATCACTAGTTATCCTAGTCTCATCAAGGTCCTCCTTAGACCCACCTCCCAGACTACCAGATCACCTCTAGATCTTTCCCATGTTCTTTCTGTAAATAAGTTCCACCACCCCTCCATGAAGGAGATCAGATTCAATCCAGATCTGACTCAGTGTACCTGACATTCTTCTATCTGTCCTGCTTGTTAATATAACCACCAGAAAAGCTTAGACTCCCTAAGAGTTAACCTAATATGGCAAATATTTAATAAACCACCACATGTACAGATGAAATGTGAGTGATAATTTTTTTTGTAACTTATTTATTTTTAGTGGAGCAAGAAAGCCAGGCAAAAGGCAATCACCATGCCCAAGAAACAAATTAGAAAAGCAAAGACTGTAGAATCTTACAAAGGGTCAGGGAAGCTCAAAATAGAAATTGAGAAGAGGACAGTACTGACAATATACCCACATTTGAAAACTCAAAAGGGAATAAGAACCAAATAGAAAGCATCAAGGTGTATTGTTGCCAAACTCCAAAACTATCAGGTCAAGAAAATATACTGCAAGTAGCCAGAAAGAAACAATCCAAATATTGAGAAAATATAGTCAAGGTAACACAGGACCTTGCAGCTTCTACATTAAATTCCCTGGGAGGGGGTGGAGCCAAGATGCCGGAGTAGAAAGACTCACGTATGCTAGCTCCGAACCCACAGCCCATATATTTCCTGCAAGAAGAACTTCTTACAAATTCTGGATCACTGCAAGGTGCGCAGAAACACAGTGGAAAAGATTTCCATTCTAGAGAACCCTGGAGAGCCGTCCCCAGGGTCCATCGTGCCCCAGAAAGCAGAGTCCACCCCAGAGCTGCCCTGGCCATGGCCTGGAGCAGTAGATCCAAGCAGGGTTCAGGGACAGATTCTCCGGCAGCAGGGAAGGTCCCTCCACCCACAGACGCTACAGTTCAGTGAGAGAGACATCTAGGCTGGCCAAGAGGGGAGCGGGGTGTCTCCGTGGCTCAGGCCCCCTCGGGAGGAAGTGGCAGAGGCAGGGGCGGAGGCAGTGGCAGCAGCCCGGGACTCGCTGAGCAGCACGCACAAGCTCAGGTCTCTGCATAACACCCTTGAGGGAGCTGAGCCTGGGAGACAGCCCTGCCTCCACCTGAGCACCAGAACTTAAGCTCACAATGAATAGCAGCCTCGCCTGCCGCGGAAAGCCCATTTGAATTTCAGACCCCAAGCACTAGCTGGGCAGATCTAGGCAGGGGTGGACAGGAATCTCAGAAGTCAAGTAACTGGCTAGGAAAATGCCCAGAAAAGGGAAGAAAAATAAGACTATAGAGAGCTTCTTTGAGGGGATGCAAATGTCCCTGTATTTCAATTTTGATGATGAGGAAGTATTCTTAATGTCTGGGGCACGACGGACCCTGGGGACGGCTCTCCAGGGCTCTCTAGAATGGAAATTCTTAACATCAGGGAAACACGTGGATGTTGGGGCCTCTGTTTCCCAGACATCCCAGGTGGATGTCTGGTGGGCTCAGGCCTTGGAAGAGCTCAAAAAGGGTTTTGAAAAGCAAGTTAGACAGGTGGCGGAAAAGCTGGGAAGAGAAGTGAGAGAGATGCAGGAAAAGCATGAAAAATGGGTCAATACATTGGTAAAAGAGACCCAAAAAAATTCTGAAGAGAATAACACCTTGAAAAATAGGCTTACTCAATTGGCAAAAGAGGTTCAAAAAGCCAATGAGGAGAAGAATGCTTTCAAAAGCAGAATTGGCCAAATGGAAAAAGAGTTTCAAAAGCTCACTGAAAAGAATAGTTCTCTTAAAATTAGAATGGAACAGATGGAGTCTAACGGCTTTCTGAGAAACCAAGAAATCACAAAACAAAACCAAAAGAATGAAAAAATGGAAGAGAATGTGAAATATCTCATTGCAAAAACAACTGACCTGGAAAACACATCCAGCAGAGACAATTTAAAAAATATGGGACTACCTGAAAGTCATGATCAAAAAAAGAGCCTAGACATCATCTTCCATGAAATTATCGAGGAAAACTGCCCTGACATTCTGCAATCAGAGGGCAAAATAAGTATTGAAAGAATCCATCGATCACCGCCTGAAAGAGATCCAAAAAGAAACTCCTAGGAACATTGTGGCCAAATTCCAGAATTCCCAGGTCAAGGAGAAAATAGTACAAGCAGCTAGAAAGAAACAATTCCAGTATTGTGGAAATAAAATCAGGATAACTCAAGATCTAGCAGCTTCTACATTAACGGATCAAAGGGCCTGGAATATGATATTCCAGAAGTCAAAGGAACTAGGACTCAAACCAAGAATCACCTACCCAGCAAAACTGAGTATAATACTTCAGGGGAAAATATGGTCTTTCAATGAAACAGAGAACTTTTGAGCACTCTTGATGAAAAGGCCAGAGCTGAAAAGAAAATTTGACTTTCAAACACAAGAATGAGAAGAAGCATGAAAAAGTAAACAGCAAAGAGAAGTCATAAGGGACTTAACAAAAGTGAACTGTTTACATTTCTACATGGAAAGACAATATTTGTAACTCTTAAAACTTTTCAGTACCTGGGTAGTTGGTGGGTCCATACACGCACATACACACACACGCACACACACACGTACACATGTGCATGCACACACACATACACATACACGCACATACAGAGAAATAGGATGGGACCATATTTTAAAAGAAATTAAGGTAAATGGTGAGAGACTAATGTAGTGGGAGAAAAGAGGGTGAAATGGAATGGGGTAAATTATGTCTCATTCAAGAGGCAAGCAGGAGACTTTTTAGTGGAGGGAAAAAGAGGAGAGCTGAGAAAAAAACATGAAGTTTACCCTCATCACATTCGACTAATGGAAGGAATAAAATGCATACTCATTTTGGTATGAAAACCTATCTTAAAATACAGGAAAGTGGGGGAGAAGGAGATAAGCAAGGTGGGGGGATTATGGAAGGGAGGGCAATGGGAGGAGGGAGCAATTTGAAGTCAACACTCTTAGGGAGGGACAGGATCAAAAGACAGAATTGAAACAATGGGGGGCAGGACAGGTTGGAAGGAAACACAGTTAGTCTTACAGAACACGACTATTATCGAAGTCATTTGCAAAACTACACAGATAGGGCCTGTATTGAATTGCCTGCCTTCCCAAAGGGATTGGAACTCAAAGTTTTAGGAATAACTGTTTAGTATTGTTGCCACTAGGAAATAAGAAATACTATTAATGGGGAATAGAAAGTCATCTGGCCCTACAGGACAAAAGAGAAGATTGGGACAAGAGAAGGGAGGGATGATAGAAGAGAGGGGAGATTGGTGATAGGGAAAATTAGAGTGTTCGGTGTATTGGGGTGGGGAGAGAGGATTAAAGGGGAGAAAATTTAGAACTGAAAATTTTGTGAAAATGAATGTAAAAAGTGAAATAAAAAAAAAATCCAAGCCACAAATCTTAAGCCTTAAGCACTGAGCCTGGAGTCAGGAAGACCTGAGTTCAAATCATCCCAGAAAAGCTGAGCAAATGCCAGTACTGTGGGAGGGGAAAACACCTTAGTTATCTTAACATTTTAGAAGGGATTGGCTGACAGCACAAATAGAGAATAATAAGCTGACAGAAAGACAGCAAAGGACCAAAGGGGAACAGAGAATTCTGCCTTCAGAATTTTGCCCCTGCACACACTATGCCCTGGTCATAGGATTTTTGTGACCATAATCTTTGAACTAGAAGTTGGATCCATGATCTGATAAAGGCTTGTCCATTTGCCAAGCCTTGTTAATAATCCATTTTCTCCCCTTGAAAGTGGAACTGCTCCCAGAGAATTCTGGGTACATAATTAACCTTACTCAGATCAGGTCCTGCGATAGTCAGTGAATGAATATTTATTAAGCACCAACTACATGCTAAGAACTGTGCTAGGCCCTTGGGATACAAAGAGAGGTAAAGGACAGTCATTGCCCTCAAAGAGTTCACCACCTCATGTGAGCAGAGGGCCATCTCCAGGCATCCTGATCTATAAGTTATCACTGGACCCAGATGGCTCTGGGGGAGAAAGTGAGGCTGGTGACTTTGCACAGCCCTCCCTCACTTCAATCCAATTGATATGCACGTCATGGCATCACCTTCCTAATGTCGTGGTCCTCTTGGAGAAGGAAGGACAAACATCAACAACACCACTGTGAGCAAATATAATAGAGACTTTGTAGAAGAAAGTGCCCTAGACCTCGAGATCTGACCTCAGACACTTAACCGATGTGTGATCCTTGGAAACTCACCTGGGCAACCCTTCTGAGCTTTTTTTTTTACTCTCTGAGACTTTCCTGTTTGTCAAATATAAACTCCCTGAGGTCAGGCACTATAGCTTTCATTTTGTCTTTGTATCCCCAGTGCCTAGAGAGGCTTATTAAACACTAAACAAACTTAATAAATACTTGCTGAATAAATGAAAAAAAAAATCTTTTTTGAACTCTTCTAAGAATGTCTTTTGGATTTGGGACCAGTTCATATTCCCTTTTGAAATTTCTGTTATGGGTATATTGTCAGTTCTATCCTCTTCTGAATTCATATTTTGATCTTGTTTGTCCTCCTAGTAAGATGTGATGGTCTTTTCTTTTCTGCTTTGCTTGTTCCTCATGGTGATAACCTTTTTACTGGCTTTTAAAGTGGATCTCTTCTTCTGGTTCACATGGGGCTCTCTTCCATAGTTCTTGTTCTGTGAATTTGAGGTCTGACTTCTGGTTTTGTGTGTTGTGGCCTCTTCTTTTTTTTTTTTTAGCACTTTTATTGTTTTAATTAATCATCCCCTTGTACTCAAATTACATCTGTATTATCTGTCTATTTATACTCCTCTCAACTTCCTTGAAAAATTTAAAAAAAGTGTTTTAGGAAATAAAAATAGCATTTTCTCATTCAAGAATGTGGAAAAATTTAAGCTTATTGAATCACTTATGATTACTCTTTCATGTTTAGCTTTTTGATGCTTGTCATGAATTTTATATTTGGAATTAACGTTTTCTTTTCAGCTATGTAATAAGTCATGCTTGAAATTCTTCTAATTCTTTAAATACCCACATTTTTACTCTGAAAGATTTTACTACTTTTTGCTGATAAGGGAATTGTTGTTTCTAACTCTAGCTCTTTTGCCCTTGAGAATATCCCATGCCAAACCATCTTAACCTCTAATGTAGAAACTTCTAAGTCTTGAGTTATCCTGATTTTGACTTCATGATCTTTGAATTGTTTCCTTTTGACTGCCTGCAATATTTTTTCCCTGACCTAGGAGCTCTGGAATTGGACTATAATATTCTTGGGATTTTTTTAAATGCTGTGATATCATTATTTTCTTCTTATTTTAATTTATTTTTTCAGTTTTAATGCAGTCCATATCACATTACACAGTCCCACCTTTTGGCCAGATGTTACTTCTTTTAAAGCATTTACAATATAGACCACACAGGAATTGTTTTTGTAACATTAGCCAAGTGAATCACAAATAATAACTATGTATGGAAACTTTAGAAGCCCTTGGAACGAATTGTCTCCACACTATTACTAAGAATTAAAGGATGCTAACTTATTTGTGTTGGTCTAAAGTCCTAAGCCTAATAGCTTAATTTGAGACTTAACCTCAGATGTTCCCCACTTACAAACCTTTCCACTATAGGAAATTGCCAGTAAGGGTAGTGACCTTGCAGGGAAACAATGTTTCCCCAGGTTTCTGTCAACTCCTGGCAGGAGCAGATTGTCAACTTGCATTCAGTCAGGCTTAAAGTCTGTCAGGTGTCAGTGGGGAAATTGAGTCAGGAAAATTCTACCTCAAGCCAGGATGAAAAGCCCCTCTCCCATGCTTCCCATGAGACCACCTTTTGCAGTTCATACCAGCATCTCACAGGCTTACTGGCATCTTGGATTGGAGGCTCAGACCGCCTTTCTTGCTATTCAAACCTGGAGTTAGACTGAGAAGAACAATCAGTTACTAGTCCCATAGAATCTTAACATAGCAAGTCCCAATAACCAGGTTTCAAAGATCACTGTAATTTCACGTTGGTTCAGGAACATCTTTTGAGAGAAGTCTTAAGTGGCTTCTATGCCTTTCTATACATGTTCGATTTCCGGACTAAATAACAATCATAAAATCAAATTTACCTTTAAAACCTTAACTTATCCATCAATGCCAAATTTTACCTGAGGCTACCTGCCTCTAGGAAACTTAGACTAAAATTCTTTTCCCCAAACTGAAAGTGTCTCTTATTTAGCTTCAGTAATTAATTCAGTCAATTGTTTTAATTGCTTTGCCTCACTTTGTAACATGTTGAATTTTTCTCCTCGTCTCTCCACTGTCCCCACTCCCTAATAACCTGTATTCTGATTAACCTTCCCTCAAGGTACCCTTCTGTCTATCACACTTCACCCTTCCCTTATTTCCATCTTCTCTCTTTTCATGTAGGGCAAGATATATTTCTATACCTTCTTATCTGTGTTTCTTACTTCCTCGTTATATGCAATAATAATTGTCAACATTGTTTTCTACTACCTTGAATACCAACTTCTCTCCCTTTCTTCCTCCCTCTCCATCCCCACTGATAAGGCAAACAATACAATAAAGACTAAATATGTGTCGTATTGCAAAAGACTTCCACAATAATCATGTGGTATAATACCATCTATATTGCCCTCTCTCCTACTCTATCCCTCATTTGACCTTCTCCCTTGCAAAAGTGTTTATTTCTAGTTACTCCCTTCTCCCATTTGTCTTCACTTCTGTCGTTCTACTCACCCCACTTGTCTCCTCCTCCTTCTCTTTCCTGAAGCTTAAGATAAATTTTCATACCAAATTTAGTGATGATTGTACTCCCTCCTGAAGCAATATGTGGAGAGTAATTTCACATTTCCCTTCTCCCCTTCTCTCTTTTCCCCTCAATTGAACAAGATTTTTTCACTTGAAGTATTATACTCAGTTTTGCTGGGTAGGTGATTCTTGGTTTTAATCCCAGTTCCTCTGAGTTATGGAATATCCTATTCTAAGGCATTTGATGCTTTAATGTTGGAATTGCCAGATTTTGTGTTATCCTGATTGTATTTTCACAACACTCGAATTGTTTCTTTCCAGCTACTTGTAGTATTTTCTCCTTTACCTGGGAACTCTGAAAGTTCACCACAATATTCCTAGGAGTTTCTCTTTTTTGGTCCCTTTCAGGAGTTGATCAGTCGTTTCTTTCAATATTCATTTTGTCCTCTGGTTCTAGAATATCAGGACGGTATTCCTTGATAATTTCATGAAAGATAATATCTACGATCTTTTTTGGATCATGACTTTCAGGTAGTCCCATGATTTTTAAATTATCACTCCTGGATCTATTTTCCAGGTCAGTTGTTTTTCCAGTGAGATGTTTCACATTATCTTCAATTTTTCAAACTTTTGGTTTTGTTTCATCACTGCTTGTTTTACGTCACCGGCATTAGCTTCCCTGAACTCAATTCTCGTTTTCAAAGAACTATTTTTTTCAGTGAGGTTTTGAACCTTCTACTTCATTTGCTTAATTCTGTTTTTTAGGGCCTCTTTCTCCTCATTGACTTTTTGGACCTTTTTTTCTGCTTAAGTTAACCTCTTTTTATTTATTTTTTTTTCTTCAGTATTTTTTTTTGGAGGGGGTCTCCTTTACCAAGGTATTGATTCGTTTTTCATGCTTTTCTTGCATCTCTCTCATTTCTCTTCCCAGTTTTTCCTCCACCTGTCTAACTTGATTTTCAAAATCCTTTTTGAGCTCTTCCATAGCCTGAACCCACTGGACATCCACCGCGGAGGTCTGGGATACAGAGGCCCCTACCTCCACGTCTTTCCCTGGTGGCAAGCATTGTACTTCCTCATCAGAAATGAAAGGAGGAAGTAACATCTGTTCCCCAAGAAAGTAGTTTTCAATGGTCTTATTTTTCTTCCCTTTTCTGGGCATTTTCCCAGCCAGTTATTTGACTTCTGAGATTCCTCTCCACCCCTGCTTAGATCTGCCCAGCTACAGCTTGGGGTCTGAGATTCAAATGCTGCTTCCCAGCCTCAGGCCTTTCTGTGGCAGGCGACATTGCTATTCAATGTGAGCTTAAGTTCTGGTGCTCAGGTGCGGGCAGGGCTACCTCCCATGTTCAGGGCCCTCAGGGGGTTTATTGAGACATCTTATGTAATGGCCATGAGCCACATTTAGAAAGCTGTCTGGTGCAGGGGGAAGGAGCCTGAAATTCAGAGCTTGTGGTATAGAACCAGATGCCTGCCCCACCATGTCCTTGCTGGGTGACTGGACAAGTCCTTGACCCTAGTTCCCCCTTCCATGACATAAAACTCATGGGCTGGATCACCTCAAACCCTTGTGATCCCTGAGACTATTAGCTCCCTGAGGGTAGCAGAGGTGGAGCCATCCATAAACCATCAATGAGCAGGAGGTACCTGATGGATAGGTAAAGTCTGAGGGCAGCAGAGGTAAACTAAAACAAGTTACCAACAAAGCTATCCAGAGGGAGCTCACTCACTCTTCTGTCAGCCAAACTTTGGCTTCACTGAGGGGTGGACTGAGGTGACAGGATAGAGAACTGGTATCAAGTGGGTAGGGCCTGGGACCCATTCAGGGTATCACTCTAACCTCCCCACTCATGAGGTTATTGGAAGGACAGAACTTTGCAAATCTCAGAGCTTAACACAAAGGTTTGAATTTTCCAAGGGTGGTGCCTCAGGATCGTGCCTCAGTTCAGTAGGTCCAGGTGGGAGGACTGAGTTGGAGCCCATGGAGAAGGTGGTGAGAAGAGGGACAGATGAGGGGAGGAAACCTACTCTGCCTATGTCCTTTCTTCTCCCATCTCTCTTTTATTCACAGGTTGTCTGGGTCCAGAAATCTTTCTGAGGGAGATCCAGAAGCCCAGTTACCCAGGCATGAGCACAGCTACCTCCCTCTTCTTGGTTCTATTTCAAGAAATGATTTGAGGAGACTTGCAGGGAGAGTGCAAGTCCCTAACTTACTTTCTCCTTCCATAGGAGCCTTCCCCTTACCCTACATTTCAACCTTGTAGGGCTCTACATTATACATAGCACAAGCCAGCCTGGAAGGCGTTGGGGAAGGGTCCATCATGTGGTGCTGGGAGGAGAGGGCAGTCCAGGGTGGGCCACACTGGCACAGAGGGAAACGTAGCAGGCCTTGGGGGACTGAATCTCGGGCAGCTTTGGTAGTTTCCATCCTTCACAATCCCAGTTCAAGGCAGATCTATCTAAATATCTAAAGGACAGTCTGGGACACTTTGAATTCCTATTCTTTTCTTTTCTTTCTCCTTTTAATCATCGCTTCAGTATTTGGAAGTTACGGTTGCTATTCAATATTTCCTTCTTCCTCTGATCTTCCTTCTTAACATATACACAAGAATCCTTATTTATTTCCCAAATATGTTACCTGCATAGAAGTGAAAAATTGACCACAGGGGAGCTGATGTGAACCCTGAGAAGAAGAAGAGAAGAAAAAGAAGAGGGGCAAAGTCAGAGCACTGGGGAGCCGTGAGGTTTATCTTGAAAATACCCAGAGTATAATCTAACGCTTGTTGAAACAGAGGGCCATGGAGAATGTGAAGAGAATCTAGAGTCACAGCATAATGATACAAAGAGTTTCCACACAGAATAAGAATTTTAAAAAGCAGAATTTATGGTCACCAAAAGAAAATATAATACACGACTCACAAACATGGATCGCACCCTCTCACCAATAGAAACAGTGTTTACAGAGGATAATGGTCATCCAGGGAAAAAAGGAGCAGGAAAGAATATAGATTGGTTGAGGAGCAAAATGACATCAATATGACAGACTCAATCTCCATTGTCTGACTGTGGCTGATCAGACCAACATGTGCTCTACCACAGGTGGAGCAAAAATAGCCCATGTGAATGTTTGGGGTGAAGGACCTAAATCTGTGCATTCTATATTTCCTTGGACCTGTTTCAATTGTTCTTTGTTCATGGATCACAGCACTTTTTCTGATATGGGCACACCATGCTGAGAGATCCTGTGCCAGTGTATTCATGTCCCACGATCAATTCCAAAGTTCTTAAAAGAGACCTTGGGACTATCCTTCTATTGATTCTTCTGACGACCATGTGATCACTTGCCCTGTGTAAGTTCTCCATTAAAAAACACTTTTTGAAAGCATAGTTTTGCATTCAAACCCAGTGACCAACCCATTTGTGTTATACTCTGAAACCAAGTTTGAATTTGAGTTAGAGCAAGCACCTCAGTATCTGATACCTTATCATGTCAGACGATCTTCAGAGTCCTAAGAAAATGTAAATGGCAGTGATTCAGTTTCCCAGTATGGCACTACTATACTCTCGCATTTTCACAGACATACAACAATGAAGTCAGCACAATGGTTGTTTAGATCTTCAGACCTTCTTCCTCCCATACTTTCCTTTGGAACATCCCAAACTCCGAGATAACTCTGGCAATGTATGCATCAACCTCATTATTAATGTGCACATCCCTGAAAAGTATACTATAAAGGTACATAAAATTATCTACAGCATTTAAAACTTATTCATTTGCTGTAACTCATGGTTCCAGGCATGGATGTTGTCTTGGTGACTGATGGAGCACCTGTCTTTTCCTGGTTTTAATTTTTAGGCCAAAATTAGCACAAAAAGGGAAGAATTGATGCATATTTTGTTGTATCTCAGGTTCAGAGTATGGATTAAGTGCACAATTAACTGCAGACATAAAATCATGCATCAACACTCTTCCACTTTCATAATACTAGTGCTATACAGGAACTAAAAATCCCATTAACTCCATATGCCTCAGAAATGTATAACTTTGGTTGCTGACCTCAATAACCTTGATCTTTTTAAAAAATAGTATAAAGAAAAAGAAACAAATTTTGGAGGCTTCACCTTTTTCCCAGTTGAATATTGATCACATTCAGATCATATTCTGTAGTTTTAGTGGTGGCCTAAATATAGTGAATAAGATACATCTGGTACAAAATAGCATGGTAAAAATAGAAGCTCAGAGGCATTTTCTTTGGCATTTCTCTCCTTTTTAATCATTTCAAGCACATTTTTAATTAATTTATTATTAAATAAATCTATCAATTAATTAATAATTTATTTGTTTTCAGATTTCAACAATCACTTCCTGAAGTCTTACATTTTCTCCTCCTCTCTCTTCCCTCTCTCCATTGTGGCAAGAAGCCTTATATGGATTCTACACACATATTCTTATTAAAAACGTTTTCACATTAGGCATCTTGCACAGAAGAATTAAAGCAAATGGGAGAAAACATTGGAAAAAACAAAACATTAGAAAGAGAAAACAATCTGTTTCATTCTATAATCGAACTCTATAGTTATTTTTCTGTAACTGAATGACATTTGCCTCAAGAGTTCTTTGGAAATGTTTTAAGAGCTTGCATTACTGTGAAGGGCTAAGTCTATCAGAAGCCGTCATCACACACTGTGGCTCTTTATATCATGCCATACTGGCACTGGGAATTTCTTCCAACATCATGTAAGTCCAATAACATGTAAGTCTTTACAAATTTTTTCAAAGTTTGCCTTCTCATCATTCCTTTTAAAACAAGAGCACTGCAGTACATTCATGTACTATAAGTTGTTCAATCATTCCCCATTTGATGGCATCCCATTGATTTCAGTTCCTTATTACCACAGAAGAGCTTCTATAAAATTTTTGTTCATGTGAGTCCTTTTCTCATTTTTATGATCTCTTTTTGATATAGCCGAGAAGTGATATTGCTGGATCAAATGATATACGCATTTTTAGAGCCCTTTTTTCGGGCATAGTTCCAAATTGCTCTCTAGTAGGGTTGGATGAGCTGAAAGCCGTACCAGCAATGAGTTAGTGTTGCAACTCTCCCACATCTCCAGTATGTATCATTTTCCAAATTTTTCATGTTAGCCAATTTGAGAAGTGTGAACTGTTACCTCAGCAGTGTTTTGTTTTGAATCTTTCTAATCGATAAATGTTTGGAGATTTTTTTTTCATATGAGTAGAGATAGCTGTAATTTATTCCTCTGACAAACTGTTCATATTCTTTTACGATTTATCATTTGGGGCATGACTTATCTTTCATAATTTGACTAAGCTTTCTATATGTTTTTAAAAAATAGGCCTTTATCATGAAGATTAATTACAAAAATTCCAAGTTTTCTGCTTTCCTCCTAATGTTGGTGGCATTTTCCTTGTTTGTGCAAAAACTTTTCAGTTTCATATAATCAAAATTATTCATTTTGTACTTCATAATGTTCTCTATAACTTGTTTGGTCACAAATATCTAGATTCTCCAAAAATCTGACAAATGTACTATTCTTTGCTTCCCAGATTTGTTTATCTTATTAGCCCTTATACCTAGATCATGTCCCCATGCAAAGTTTATTCTGGGTATGTGGTGTCAGGCATTGGTCTATGTCCAGTTTCCATCACACTATTAACAAGTTTTCCCAGAAGATGTTGACCAACATTTAGTTCTTATCCCAGAAGATGGGATCCTTGGCTTTATCAAAGATTAAACTGCTTTAATCATTGAGTATTGTGTCTTCTGTAGCTAACCTATTCCACCGATTTACCTCTCTATTTCTTAGACAGTATCAAGCAGTTTTGATGATTACTGCTTTATAATACAGTTTGATATGTGCTAGGACTAGACCACCTTCCCTAGCATTTCTTTTCTTTAATTCCCTTTATATTTTGGACCTTTTGTTCTTCCAGATGAATTTTGATAGTATTTTTTTTCTAGCTCTACAAAATACTTTTCTGCTATTTTGATTGTATGGCATGGAATAAGTAAAGAAATTTAGGACAAATTTTCAATTTTATTATATTAGTTCAGCCTACTTACAAGAAACTGATGTTTCATTACTTCCATTTCTTTAGATCTGACTTTATTGGTGTGAAAAAGTGTTTTGTAATTGTGTTCAAATAGTCTCTGAGTTTGTTTTGACATGTGGACTGCCAAATATTTTACAGTGTCAACAGTAACTTTGAATGAGATTTCTCTTTCTATCTCTTGTGGCTGGGCTTTTTTGTAATACATAGAAATGCAGGTGACTTAAGACGGTTTATTTTGCATCCTATAACTTTTCCAAGACTGTTTATTATTTCAAGTAGTGTTTTACTTGATTCTCTACGTTTCTCTCAGTATATCATCATATTGTCTTGAAACAATGATAAATTAGTTTCCCCCTGGCCTATTCAAATCCCTTTGTTTTATTTTTCCTCTCTTATTCCTAAAGTCAACATTTATAGTAGCATATTCAATAACGATGGTTATTTCTCACCTCCAAAATTATAGGAAATGCATCTAGGCAATCCGCACTATATAAAATACTTGGAGATGGCTTCAGACAGATATTACTTATTATATTAAAGAATGGTCTATTTATTCCTATACTTCCCATTGTTTTCAATAAGAATGGGTGTTGTATCTTGTCAAAAGCTTTTTCTCCATCTATTGAGATCATCGTATGTCTTCTTTTAGTTTTCTTGATGATATGATCAATAATGGTGATAGTTGTCCTAATATGGAAATAGCTTTGCCTTCCTGGTATGAATCATATCTGATAGAAGTGTATTATTCTCATGATAATTTGCTGTAATCTTTTTGATAATATCCTTTTTAAAATTTTGCAAGTACATTCTTTATGGAAAGTTGTCTATAATTTTCTTTCATTGTTTTGGCTCTTCCTGGTTTGGGTATTAGAACTATGGGGCAGTGAGTTGGAGCAGTGGATACAGCACCAGTGAACGAGTGAGGAGGACCTGAGTTCAAATCTCACCTCAGACACTTGACACTCACTAGCTGTGTGACCTTGGGCAAGTCACTTAACCCCAATTGCCTCATCCTGGGTCTTCTCCAGTCATCCTGATGAATATCTGGTCACTGGATTGAGATGGCTCTGGAGGAGAAATGAGGCTGGTGACCTGCACAGCCCTCCCTCACTCAACACTAAGTCAAGGACAAGTCATATCTTTATTTCTCTGATGAAATAGTCTTCTTCAGAATGAAGGACAAAGACACACATTAGAACCATAATTGTATCATAAAAAAAAAAAAAATTGGTAATACTCCTTTGCAATTTTCCCAAATACTGTGTGCTTTTATCCAGGATAGAGTTTCATTTCTTATCTATTTTGATAAGATTTATTTTTCCTTTGCTTTGTCTGACAACAGGATAAATATCCCCAATTTTTAAATCATTTTCAATGTTTTTATCCCCGCAGTTTTACATCTGTTGATATGTAGTATTTCTAATCCAAGCATTTACCATTACCCTGTGCATATCCAACTCTCTCAAATGTATTTTTTGTAAAGAGCCTATTGTAAGATTGTGATTTTTAATCCATTATCCTGTCTACTTCCTCCTTATTTTAGAAGTCATTCCATTTGCATTCACAATTATGATTTCTCTCTGTCTTTCTCTCCATCCCATTCTTCCCCCTTCTATACATTTATTTCTCATTTATCCTTTCCCTTCCTCAAAAGAGTTTTACCTCCCTTCTATTAACTCTCTCCCATTTTTCCATTTTCCCTTACTACTTCTTCCCTCCCTTCTAACCATTACATCCCTTTTCTTTCCCCTTTGCCCTCCTACTGTCCATAGGGAAAATTTCATTTCAATCTAACTGAGTATGTTGTTACCTCCTTGAACCAGATCAGAGGAGAGTGCAGCAGAATCAACGTTCATCTCCCTTCCTTCTTTCTCTCTAATAAAATATGTCTTGAGCCCCTTCATGTAATGTAATTTACCCTTTTCTGATTCCTCCTTTCCTCTTCTCCCATTACAATCCCTTCACACACTTTAATTATGTTTTTTATCATCACATCAGATAATTTATACCCTCTCTTTCTATCTATGTATGTCCCTTCTCAGTGTTAAAATAAATATACATTTATCAAGACTAATAAGTATCATCCTCCTATATAGGGACATAAAGAGTTTAACTATGTGAAATAACAAGTTTTCTTTTTCTCCTGTTTACTTTTTTTATGCCTTTCTTGATTCTTGTATTCGGAGGTCAAATTTTCTATTGAGTTGTGCCCTTTTTATCAGGAAAGTCTGGAAATCTTTTATTTAATTGAATTTCCATCCCCCTGCAAGAAAAAAAATATGCTCAATTTTGCTAGGTAACCGATCCTCAGTAGCAACCCCAGATCCTTTGCTTTATGGAATATCATTTTCCAATCCCTCTGGTCTTTTAATGTAGAAGCTGCAAGGTACTGAGTCATCCTGAATGCAGTTATTTATATTTGGTTTGTTTCTTTCTGGTTCCTTGTAGTATATTCTTGAGCTTATAGCCATGGAATTTGACAAAATTATTCCTTGGAGTTTTCCATGTGTGATCTCATTCAGGAGGTGATCCGTGAATTCTTTTGATGATGATTTTGATGTCTAGACTTAGAGCCTCAGGGAAATTTGTTTTGATGATTTCTTGGAAGATATTTGACAGTCTGTTTTTTTCATCATGCCTTTCTGGTAGACCAATAATTCTCAGATTTTCTCTCCTGAGTATATTTTCCAGGTTGGTTGTTTATCCAATGTGGTATTTTATATTCTCTTCCATTTTTTTCATTCTTTAGATATTGTTTGACTGAATCTTGATGTCTCATAGAGTCATTGGGTTCTAGTTGTCCAATTATGATTTTTAACAATTTGTTCTTTTAGTTAAGTCTTGTATCTCCTTTTTCATTTATTCAATTTTTCCAATTAAGTTTCTCTACTTCCTTATCCATCTAGCTAATTTTACTTTGTAAGAACGTGTTCTCTCAGGGAATTCCTTTTTTTCATTTTGTCAATTGTATTTCGAAAGTCTTTGGTCATTTGTTTTTTACCTGTCTAATTTGGCTTTTATAATCCTTCTTGAGCTCTTCTAAGAACCAGTTCATATTCCCTTTTGAGCTTTCAGATATGTATATATTGTCAGTTCTGTCCTCTTCTGAATTCATATTTTGATCTTCTTTGTCCTCCTAGTAAGATATGATGGTCTTTTCTTTCCTGTTTTGCCTGTTCCTCATGGTAATGATGTTTTTCCTGGCTTTTAAAGTGGATCTCTGCTTCTGGTTCACATGGGGCTCTGTGCCACAGTTCCTGTTCTGTGATTTTGAGGTCTGACTTCTGGTTTTGTGTGTTGTGGCCTCTGCTATTTTTGGGGGGCAATTTTATTTTTTTAATTAATCATCCCCTTGGACTCAAATTACATCTTTATTTTCTGTCCATTTATGCTCCTTTCAACTGTCTGGAGAAATGAGAAAAAAAAGTGTTTTAGGAAGTAAAACTATCATCTTCTAATACAAGAATTTACAAAAATTTGAGCTTATTGAATCACTTATGATTACTCTTTCATGTTTACCTATTTTATGCTTCTAGTGAATTTTATATTTGGAATTAAAATTTTCTCCTCAGCTATGGGCTTTTCATAACTAATGCTTGAAATTCTTCTATTTCTTTAAATAACAACATTTTTCCTCTGAAAGATTTTACTAAGTTTTGCTGATAAGGTAATTTCTGCTTGTAACTCTAGGTCTTTTGCCCTTCAGAATATCATATGTCAAGCCTTCTTAACCTCTAACGTAGAAACTTGTGAATCTTGAGTTATCCTGATTTTGACTCCATGATATTTGAATTGTTTCTTTTTGGCTGCTTGAAATATTTTCTCGTTGACCTAGGAGCTCTGGAATTGGACTATAATATTCTTGGAATTTTTTTTAAATGATAGGATCTCTTTATTTTCTTCTTATTTTAAATATTTTTTTCCATTTCAATGAACTTCATATCATGTAACACAGTTCCATCTTTTGGCCAGATGATACTTCTTTTAAAGCATTTACAATATAGACCACAAATGAATTGTTTCTGTAACATTAGGCAACTGAGACACAAATAATAACTATGTATGCTAACTTCAGAAGCCCTTGGACATAATTGTCTCTACACTATTACTAAGAATTAAAGGATCCTAACATATTTATGTTGGTCTAAAGTCCTAAGCCTAATAGCTTACTTTTAGACTTAACCTCTGATGTGTTCCACTTACAAACCTTTCCACTATAGGAAATTGCCAGTAAGGGTAGGGACCTTGCAGGGAAGCAACGTTTCCCCAGGTTTCTGTCAATTCCTGGCAGGAGTAGATTATCAACTTGCATTCAGTCAGGCTTAAAGTCTGTCAGGTGTCAGTGGGGAAATTGAGTCAGGAGAATTCTACCTCAGGCCAGGATGAACATCCATATCCCACACTTCCCATGAGACCACCTTTTGCAGTTCATACCAGCATCTCACAGGCTTACGGGCATCTTGGATTGGAGGCTCAGACCGCCTTTCTTGCTATTCAAACCTGGAGTTAAACTGAGAAGAACAATCAGTTACTAGTCCCATAGAATCTTAACATAGCAATTCCCAATAACCAGGTTTCAAAAATCACTGTAATTTCACGTTGGTTCAGGAACATCTTTTGAGAGAAGTCTTAAGTGGCTTCTATGCCTTTCTATACATGTTCGATTTCCGGACTATATAACAATCATTAAATCAAACTTACCTTTAAAACCTTAACTTATCCATCAATGCCAAATTTTACCCGAGGCTACCTGCCTCTAGGAAACTTAGACTAAAATTATTTTCCCCAAACTAAAAGTGTCTCTGATTTAGTCTCAGTAATTAATTCAGTCAATTGTTTTAATACTAATTGCTTTGCCTCACTTTGTAACATGCCTAATTTTTCTCCTCATCTCTCCACTGTCCGCACTCCCTAAAAACTTGTATTCTGATTAACCTTCTCTCAAGGTACCCTTCTCTCTATCACACCTCATCCTTCCCTTATTTCCATCTTCTCTCATTTCATGTAGGGCAAGATATATTTCTATACCTTATTATCTGTGTTTCTTATTTCCTGGTTATATGCAATAATAATTGTCAACATTGGTTTCTAATACCTTGAATACCAGCTTCTCTCCCTTCCTTCCTCCCTCTCCATCCCCACTGCTAAGGCAAGTAATTCAATAAAGACTAAATATTTGTCATATTGCAAAAGGCTTCCACAATAATCATGTTGTGTAATACCAACTATATTGCCCTCTCTCCTACTCTATCCCTCCTTATTTTTTTATTCCCTCAGTTGACCTTCTCCCTTCCAAAAGTGTTAATTTGTAGTTGCTCCCTTCTCCCACTTATCTTCTCTTCTGTCATTCTACTCACCCCACTTGTCTCCTCCTCCTCCTCTTTCCTGAAGTTTAAGATAAATTTTCATACCAAATTTAGTGATCATTGTACTCCCTCCTGAAGCCATATGTGGAGAGTAATTTCACATTTCCCTTCTCCCCTTCTCTCTTTTCTCCTCAACTGAACAAGATCTTTTCACTTGAAGTATTATACTCAGTTTTGCTGGGTAGGTGATTCTTGGTTTTAATCCCAGTTCCTCTGAGTTATGGAATATCCTATTCTAAGCCTTTTGATGCTTTAATGTTGGAATTGCCAGATTTTGTGTTATCCTGATTGTATTTTCACAACACTCAAATTATTTCTTTCCAGCTGCTTGCAGTATTTTCTCCTTAACCTGGGAACTCTGAAATTTCACTACAATATTCCTAGGAGTTTCTCTTTTTTGATCTCTTTCAGGAGTTGATCAGTGGATTCTTTCAATATTCATTTTGTCCTCTGGTTCTAGAATATCAGGACAGTATTCCTTGATAATTTCATGAAAGATAATATCTAGGATCTTTTTTGGATCATGACTTTCAGGTAGTCCCATGATTTTTAAATTATTATTCCTGGATTTATTTCCCAGGTCAGTTGTTTTTCCAGTGAGATGTTTCACAGTATCTTCAATTTTTCGAATTTTTGGTTTGTGTCATCACTGCTTGTTTTATGTCATAGGCATTAGCTTCCCTGAACTCAATTCTCTTTTTCAAAGAACTATTTTTTTCAGTGAGGTTTTGTACATTCTCCTTCATTTGGTCAATTCTGTTTTTTAAGGCCTCTTTCTCCTAATTGACTTTTTGGACCTTTTTTTCTACTTAAGTTAACCTCTTTTTATTTATTTTTTTGTTTAGTATTTTTTTGGGGTCTCCTTTTTCTTGCTTTTCCTGCATCTCTCTCATTTCTCTTCCCAGTTTTTTCCTCCACCAATCTTTTTTGAGCTCTTCCATGGCCTGAGCCCACTGGACATCCACCTCGGAGGTCTGGGATACAGAGGCCCCGACCTCCACATCTTGCCCTGATGGCAAGCATTTGACTTCCTCATCAGAAATGAAAGGAGGAAGTAACATCTGTTCCCCAAGGAAGTAGTTTTCTATGGTCTTATATTTCTTCCCTTTTCTGGGCATTTTCCCAGCCAGTTATTTTACTTCTGAGATTCCTCTCCATCCCTGCCTGTATCTGCCCAGCTACAGCTTAGGGTCTGAGATTCAAATGCTGCTTCCCAGCCTCAGGGCTTTCCCTGGCAGGCCAGGCTGCTATTCAATGCGAGCTTAAGTTCTGGTGCTCAGGTGGGGGCAGGGCTACCTCCCAGGTTCAGTTCCCTCAGGGGGTTTATGCAGACATCTTAGGTAATGGTCCTAAGCTCTTATCTGCTGCGGGAGTCCTGGGCCACCACTGCCTCTGCCGCTGTCTCCCCAGGAGGCCCGAGTCACCCCGCTCCCCTCTCGGCCAGCCCAGAAGTCTCTCTCACTGACCTTGTAGTGCCTGTGGGTGGAGGGACCTTCGGGGCCACTGTAGATTCCATCCCTGAAGCCTGCTCCGATCTGCTCCTCTGGGACTGCGAGGCCAGGGCAGCGCAGGGGTGGACTCTGCTGTCCAGGGAATGATGGACCTTTGAGGTTGGTTTTTCAGGGCTCTCTGGAAGGGAAATCTCCTCCTCTGTGTTGGTGCATGACTTGCAATGCTCCAGAATTTGTGGGGAGTTCTTTTTACAGGAAATTTATGGGTTGTGGATTCGGGGCTAGCATATGTGAGTCTTTCTGCTCCACCATCTTGAGTTCACCTCCTTTTAAAGGTGTTATTTTCCTGAATATTTTTTTGGTTCTCCTTTAGCAAGTAGCTAATTTGCTTTCCCAGCTCTTCTACTGCCTGAGCCCAAATTAAATTCCTTTTGCAGGCCCTGGAGGCAGGGACTTTGATTTTCTGTGACAGTATGCATTGTTCGTTCTCATCTGAAAAAATGGGAGAAAACACCTATTCACCAAGAAAGTAGCTTTGTATGATCTTATTTTATTTTCCTTTTTTGGGTATTTTCCCACCAGTCGCTTGAGCTCTGAATCCTTTGTCAAGATTAGAGTTCTAATGTCCCTTCTCTCCCCAGTATCATGTTCAAGGCTGAGATTGGTATCACCTACTCAATTCCCCCAGGGTAGGGTTGTCCCTGAGGGCTGAGGTTTAGATCAATTACTTTCTACTGCCAGAGGGTTTAAGCTGAACTGTCTGGACAATGAACCTGGGTTTCTTCTCAGCCACCGTAGCTGCCTGCACTCTGCTGCTGCTACTCCTTTTCCCCTCTCACCCTGCTAGGAAAGCCCTCCCACACTGACCTTTGGAGCTTTCTTTGTGGGTTTGGGTTTGAGGTATTTGGGAACCTCCCGGCTGGGAACTCAACCCTAGAGGTCTATTGAGGTCCTCTTGCTCCCAATGCCACGGGGTCGGGGCTGGGTTTTGCTCTCCTCAGCATCATGTGAGACAGACCTTTCCTGTCAGCCTTCCAGGTTACCTTTGGCTGGAAACATATTCCCCTTTATTGCTCTGTGATCTAGAATTTGTTGACACTCATTCTTCAAGATATTTTGTGGACTGTGGGGGAAGCACTAGAGTGTATGAGTCTTTCTACTTTGCCATCTTGACTTTGCCCTCACATAAACATTCAGAGAAACAAAATTTTCCCTAAGACCCACTTTCATTAAATCCCATAAATTTTGGTATGTTTTATTAATACTGAATTCTCTTGGATGAAATTACTGATTATTTCTATGATTGGTTCTTTGACCCACTCATTCTTTAAGATTGGGCCATTTAATTTCCAATTAATTTCTGGTCAATCTTTCCACAACTCTTTATTACATGGAATTCGCCTATTTTCTGCCTCTTCCTTTCCTCTTCTCCACGTACAATACCTTATTGCCTCATAAATATTTCTTTTATCAGCACAATAAAGTCAAATTATACCCATGCCCTCTGTCTATATATACCTCTTCTAACTGTCCTAATACAAATACAGTTCTCATGAGTTACAAGTATCATCTTCACATATAGGGATTGTAAATTGTTTGCCTTTACCGAGTAATATGTTTCTTTTGTCTCCCTTCCTTTCTTGTTTTCTGAGTCTTGTATTTGAAGAAAAAAAATCTTTTGAGTTCTGGTCTTTTCTTCAGGAAGGTTTGGAAGTCCCTTATTTCATTGAATGTCCTTCTATTCCCCTTAAAACTCAGGCTTAAAATAGCTGGGTTGTTGATCCTTAGGTGTAATCCAAGCTCCTTTGCCTTATGGAACATCATATTTCAAGCTCTCCAATCTTTTCATATAGAAGCTACAAGGTCCTGAGTAATCCTGACTGATTCAACATTAATTAAACTGTTTTATTTTTCTGGCTATTTGCAGTATTTTCTCCTTGACCTGATAATTCTGGAATTTGGCTCTTATAGTCTTTCGGGTATTCATTGTTGGACCTCTTTCAGGAGATGCTCGGTGGATTCTTTCAATGTCTATTTTAACCTCAGAAGAGTTTTCCTTGGTAATTTCTTGTGATATACTGTCAAGGCTGTTTTATTCTTCATGACTTTTAGGTAGATCAATATTTCTTGAATTATCTTTACTGGATCTATTTTCCAGGTCACTTACTTTTGCAGTGAAGCATTTTACATTTTCTTCTACTTTTTTTTCCCATTTTATAAACTTTCTTTGACTGATTCCTGATGTCCCATTGAGTCATAGGCATCTAATTACCTAATTTGAATTTTGATAAATTGTTTTTTTCAGTAAACTTTTTTGCCTATTTTTCCATTTGGTCAATTCTATTTTGAAAGAGTTCCTTTCCACAGCATCCTTCCCACCCACTCCTCAATGTGGCCAGTTTTAAAAAATTAAAATTGTTTTCTGTAGTGAATTTTGTCCTCCTTTTCCCAAACTTGTGACTCTCTCTAATTCTTCTCATTTACCTCTCACCCTATTTTTTCTTTCTGTTTTCTCATTTGACTTTTAAAATCCTTCTTGAATTCTTCCAAGAAGTCTTTTTGGGCTAGAGACCAGTTCATATGACCTTTCAGGTTTTGGATACAAGTGCATTGACAATGTTTTTCCTCTGAATGTGTGTTTTATTCTTTGCCTGCCTAGGAAAGCTCAATAGGCATTTTCTGTTTCTACTTTTTGCTCATGATATTTGCCTATTTCCCGGCTTTTAAAGTTGAGCTCTCTTACTAAATTAGAGGATAGTGTTGCAAGCTTTTGATGCTGGGAATCAATGCCTGGTCACTGTTTTTGTGTGCTGGCAGGTGTTGGCAGCTGAAGGCTGTAGGGGTCTGGCAGCTTACTTGGTGCTCCACTGGGATCCTAGTGCTCATTTCTGGGTTTGAGGTTACTGAGATCAGGTGCCATTTTTCCAGTGCTTCCCCAGGGCTCCACTGAATCCCTTGGGGTGGGCATAGGACTCTGACTACTGGAAGATGCTTGACCCTCTGGAGTTGAGCACAGGGAGATTTGCCTGCTGAAGCACACCTGTCCACCTAGATCTGCGTTGAAGTATATGAGAGTTTGATTGCTGGAGGATATTTGCCTAGCTGGAGTTTTGCTGAAACACAGGAACATTCATCTGCTGGAGGATGCCTGCCTCCTGGTGCATATGGTAGTTCTCTAAGATGGAGTCTGCTGTTACCGTTTTCTATGCTAAGGCACACAGAGGAGCAAAGGATCCTGGTCTTGGCACTTGCCTGCTATACCACCCTGAGGCTCAGTATTTCCTCCTCCTTTGCTTTGGGCTTGCCTGTGGCTTGCTGGGATGCCTCCTGTCCTGTTCTGCTTCCTGTCCACCAATGGAGAGAGACCTTTCTTGTTAATCCCCCAAGCCTCCTGGACTGAAAGGCAGCTGCATCTTCACTTTCTGTTGGCTCCATTCTTCCATTTTTCTTCCAGTTTTTTTCTTGTTTTTAGAGTTCAATAAAGCAAAGTGAGAGTCACTTACTGCTTATTCCACCATCCTCCTATTATGCTTGTAAGGGATTATTTCCTCAATCAATTTTTGTCCTTCCTCTTCCAATCTGTTGAATCTCTTTGTATACCCCTCATTTCTTTTCACAGCTTCTCTTCTACCTTTATTATTTGATTTCTAAAATCTTTTTTGAACTCCTCCTAAAAGGCTTTTTGGGCTTGAGACCAACTAATATTCCCCTTTGAGGTTTTGCACATAGGCACTTTGACATTGCTGTCCTCTTCTCAGTTTTTCTTTTTATCTTCCGTGTCTTCACAGTAGCTTTCTGTTGTGAGGGATCTTTTCTGTTTATTGCTCATTTTAGTTTTTTCCTTCTTTTTAAGCTTTTAAAGTTGAGTTCAATTACTGATGTAAATGGAGCACGGTCCCAAATGTCTTGTGTTGGCGACCAGGGGCCTGGTCCCTGGGTGTGCATAAAGGACCTTAGATGCTGGCAGCTTGCCCCTTGTACTGGAGCAGCCTGACCTAATAGTGTCTCTTGTGCTGTGGTCTAGGGGCTGGCAATTAGCCTTCCACACCTGGACTGGAAGTCTCACAACTGGCATGCTTTGGCATTGGCTTTCTGAGATAGGACTGCACAGTCTCAGCTGCTGACCTACGCAGTGACCAAGTGTGTTCTGCTAGGTTGCCCAGACAATCCCCTCCTACTTAAGTGAGTCAGACCTTTGCTGAAGTTCCTACAAATTATCTTTAGCTGGAAAATTGTTTAGCTGAAAAATTCATTTTTTTAAAAATTATTTTGTAGATTCTGTTGCTCCAGAATCTGTTCAGAGTCATGATTTCTCATTCTTTCTCAGGGAAATGGAAGAACTCAGGCAACCTTCTGGCTTTTCTTTGAGATCTTGGCTCTGCAAAAGAAAATCCTGAAGACTCTAATAGAAGGATTTCACAAGAAATGAGTCTTCTTTCTGCCACATATACTGTCTGATCTCAAGGTTTCTTTACACTCTGAATTCCCACTCTGGGGAGAAAAATATACCACAGAGTTTTGAGGGAATATGTTGTACCATCTATTTTTTTTATCAGATTACCTTAGTAAATATCCCTTTTTGAAAGCTAATTTTATGATTCAGTAATATATTATTATCATCATGGGAGGAAGCACACCAAAGGACTTTCTTAAACTATAGTGTCAGAAACCACCTGTAAATCCTGAGGCTCATCACTGGAATCCCAAAGGCAGGCGCGCAACCTGATTATTGGACATTAAATCTACCAGTCTGCCATCGTGGTTTGGGAGAGTATGTTCAGAGCAGCCTCCCTATACCTGGAATACTCACCTTCTTCTCCAGGTTCTCATAAACAATGGCTCCCTTTAAAGGTCAACATAAATATCACTTTCTAAATGAGGTCAATACTGTCACCACCATCACCACCACCCCTTCCCTCCTTAAATGCTGGAGGCTTCCCGTTAATGTGGCATTCTACCACCTAATCTGCACACACCTTGTATGTTACTTAGCCTCCTTTTTTGCCTCAGTGTCTTCATTTGTAAAATGGGTATAATAATGTCATCTAACTCCCAGACTTGTTGTAAAGATCAAAGGAGATAATGACTATAAAGTATTTAGCACAGCTCGCATGTGCATCAATATCAGCTGTTAGGTGATGATTGGTACTTAGCACAGTGTCTGGCATGTGTATTAATATCAGCTGTTAGCTATTGATTTTCATGTCTCCCCATTAGACTATGAGGGAAGGGATTTTTTTTTACTTTTCCCAATGGTTACCACAGTATTAGCACACATTAACAATCTAACGAATGAAGAATTTTAAAATTGATTTCTTGATTAACAGCCTTTGGTCATTTAGTCTGTTTTGTTGTCCTTATCTAGTCTTTTCTCTCTCAATAGATTTAAATTTGTTGAGACTTGTAACTGCTTCATTCTTTGTTTTTGTATCCTGCATACCTAACCTAATGTGTAGATATAGGGTTACATTTTACTAAATCCTTTGATTTCATTCTTCAGTTTTATTTCTTTTCATTTCTTCTATTTCAATTTCATTTCTTCCATTTTAGCAAATATAAAAGCATTTTAATAACGACAGTTTTCCGAAATCTGACAGTGTTGGATTCCTTGATTTTTTCAGTTTTAAAATTGAACCCATCAATTATTTGATCATTTGTTTTGACCATGTGAGTTTTCTTATAATGATAATTCAATAGAGTATGCCATTCACAGTTTAATGGGCATATTATTAAATATGTAGAATCAACCTGTCATCTTAAATATTTGCTGTTCCTAAGCCATCAGTTTTCATCTCTCTCCATAGTTATTCTAATAGTAATTGCATTTATTTTTGACCAAAAATGTTGTGATTCCAAGTAATCTGAAAAACCTTTACTTTACTGCATAATATGAGCCTGGGTAATTTAATAGAGGAAAAAAGCAGAATGAATTATGCAATTTTTGTGACAATTATAAAGTTACACATCCTGTTCATTTAAAAAAATTAGGAGAAATGTCCTCCATTCATCTGGGACAGTCTCCCATTTTATAAAATATTTCAAATAACTTACAGTGAAACAGTAATCATATTTTCAAGTTTTTGCAGTACCTGATGGTGTAATTCATTTGGCTAGATGACGACTTCATCAGGGGTTGGTCAGTAATTTTTCAGTTATGTCTGACTCTATGTGACCCTATTTGGGGTGTTCTTGGCAAAGATAATTACATTTCTTTCTCCAGCTCATTTTACAAATGAAGAAATTGAGGCAATCTGAGTTAAGTGAATTGCCCATGGTCACAAAACTAGTGTCTGAAGCCAAATTTAAAATGAGGAAGACATCTCCCTGATTTCAGGCCAGGTTCTCTATTCACTCCTCCAACTACCTGACATCATGAATAGGAGAATAAAATTGACTATTTCTTTGATAATCTTACGTATTGTTAACATCCTGTAAGATATTTTTGTTATGAGTTGAGTAGAGGTTAGAAGGACAGATGATGACCACCATGAAGCTGGTCACTGGAACACTTTTGATGTGCTCAACTAGAAACAGGAAGGGTAGCTCTAAGAATACTCTTATGGATGAACCCCTTCAATTCTATAAGCACTGATTTGACCAGCACTTTCCCCACATCCATCAAAATATATGTTACTTGAGAGTAGTCATCATTTGGTTTTTGTCATTGTATCTCTGTGTCTAGAAATGAACATGGCACATAAATGCTGGCTGACTGACATTTCTACCTTATTTCTTTATTTTTTTAAATTTATTCTTTTTTCAGTTTTCAACAATCACTTCGATATGTTTTCAATTTTCTCCCCTTCCTGCTTCTCCCCTTCCTTCCTGAGTCAGTATGCAATCTTATATGGGTTTTACATATAAATTCGTATTAAACACATCTTCATATTAGTCATGTTGCATAGAAGAATTAAAACAAATGGAAGAAATTATGAGAAAAAAACAAAACCAAATAAAACATAACAAAGAGAAAAGAGTCTGCTTCATTCTGTCTTCTGATTCTACAGTTATTTCCCTGGATGTGAATGACATTTTGCTTTAAGAATCCTCTGGGGACCCTCTCCTCACCCCCCGCCCCCAGCCTGCCCACAGAAGTGAAGGTGCCCAAATCAAACCACTCCCTTCTTGAAAGGAAGACTAACTAGAGCAGGGGTGAGCCTGAGGAAATCAGTCCCAGCATGTGGACTTCATCATGTCAGCCAGGAGAGCAATCACCATGAGGATCTACAGCAAAGGCCTTCATCCAAAGAGTTGAAGAATTTCTCAGCAAAAACATAAATGACCTAATTTCAAATAAAAAGGAAGAAAAATATGTTCAAACGTCGGGTTGTATTTCCCTTGTCCCAAGTCCAGAATAAACATATACAGGATGAAATACTTTACCTAACCCTAGCTATGATAGAAATCCATTCAAGATTCCAGAGTCAGTATGTATGAACAGAGAAAAATTAGTATTTGAAAAAACTGTCAAGGAATAGGAGTTCAGCCCTTCAAATAGTGTCCTGTCAAATGCTTTATCCTGAGTAGTGAAAATTCTTCATGTTGATGATATTACATACTATACTGAACAAAAGAAAAATGAATTTTATCTGATCAAGAAATCAAACACATGAATAAGAGAAGTGGAAAAATGATTAGGCATTCAGAAAACAAAGACAGGAAGGCTCAACAAGTCATTTGTAAAGGTAGAAGATTCAAGCCATCATTACAGAACATTTTACCTTGAACTGTCCAATATATCTCCTCTAAACTGTTACTTTCCTAGGTCCAGCAGTTCTTTTGATTTGGATAAAATGTCTACTCTACAGAAAGAAACACGAACCAAAGAAAGGAACAGCCTGGACTGTGAAGTCAGTGAAAGGTGATGCTCTGCAGAACAGCCCCACTTCAGAAAACAAGAAGGGCTACCGCTAGTCCTGCACTGAGAGATACCAGGTGGTCCAGGTCCATCTTCTAAGTGGACAACACATAAACTTTGCACAAAGTCCTAGCCATGAAGTCCTTGATGATATCCTATCCAGGTTGGTGTATGAATTTGTAAGAAACAAAAGCTCTGTAGACAGAAGGGTAAAAACAAAAATTGAATATTTTGACACCTTCATTGGAAGTGCTATTAAAATGAATGAACCTGAAAAATGCCTGGAATTGCAGTGTTTCCCTGAATGACTCTCAAGGAAATATTACCAAACATGTGATGAAACAGGTTTTCTGATATCAAGAAAGCAGTAATCCTTCCCAGAAGATTGCCTTCAGTTCAGAGCCCATAGATTCATGGGCTTCATGCAGTCCATGCCCTTACAACAGAAGCAAATGCAGAGAGCATTTGGATTGCAGAAAATCTTATACAATAAATCCAATGAAGAAGAACATTCAATTGGATTTGGTAGAACTACCTCTGCATAAAGATATGTATGAATATACTCTGGAAGTTTCTGATCATAAAGAAACTATAAATGAAAAAGATTTAAAACTAAAATCAGAATGCTTACATGTATCCTAGAGACATTTATGCATATTACCGATTTTGACAAAACAGACAAAAATGAGTCTCAAATAAAACGAAAGTCAGGTATTGCAATTTTTGCAGATAGTCTCAGAAGGAAAAAAAGGCACTTGTTCCTCACGTGGTAATGGTTCATGCCTTAGCAGTCCACCAGAGCAACATATTGGTCAAACTAAGACAATAGCCCATAGTCATCCTGGTGAAGAACTGAAAGAAGTAGATGTCAAAAGTAGAGACACCTTGCTTACAGGAAGCTGTATCGAAAAGTAAAAATAGTATCAGGGATAAACAAAAAAAGAAATCAGCAGAAGAATGTCAAACTAAATTTAGAGAAGAAAACAGAATTTCCTGCTAAAAAGGAAGGAAATGGTATTTGTTGTCCAACAATACCATCTTTGATGGAATTATTTCAAACCAGTGAAGGCAGTTCTGAGTTTCTTGGGTCTAAAAGCTGTTTTGAAACCATGGTTCACGTGATGTGTTAGAGATTTAGGAGGAAGAAAATGGGAATAGCTTGTTGTCCTTATTGCTCTCTTTCCCATCTTCATCCTTCATGTTGACTGGATTTTAGAGAAGCTTTTTTAATTAATGGCAAGTATTGTATACCTAAAAAATGTAGAAATTCTCATTTTATTATTTCTATGTCATCTGCATATTTTAATTACCTAATGTGAATATTAAGAATATAGATTATTATTAGCATTTTCTTTTTTTAAGTCTTTATTTATTTATTTAACTTTTTACATTCATTTTCAAAAAATTTTGGGTTCCAAATTTTCTCCCCTTTTATCCCTTCCGCCACCCCAATACACCAAGCAATCTAATTTTCCCTATCTCCAATCTGCCCTCTCTTCTCTCATCCCTCCCTTCTCTTGTCTCCATCTTCTCTTTTCTCCTGTAGGGCTAGATGACTTTCTATTCCTCATTAATTGTATGTCTTCTTTCCTAGTAGCAACAACAATACTAAACAGTTGTTCCTAAAACTTTGAGTTCCAAATTCTCCCCATCCCTCCCTCCCCACCCATTCCTTTTGGGACAGCAGGCAATTCAATATAGGCCATATCTGTGTAGTTTTGCAAATGACTTCCCTGATAGTCGTGTTGTGTAAGACTAACTGAATTACCCTCCATCCTAACCTGCCCCTCATTGTTTCTCTTCTGTCTTTTGATCCTGTCCCCTCCCTGAGTGTTGACTTCAAATTGCTCGCTCCTCCCTTTGCCCTCCCTTCCATCATCCCCCCCCCTTGCTTATCTCCTTCTCCCCCACTTTCCTATACTGTAAGATAGGTTTTCATACCAAAATGAGTGTGCATTTTTTTCCTTCCTTTAGTCAAATGTGATGAGGGTAAACTTCTTGTTTTTTTCTTTTTTGTTTTTTTTTTCTCAGCTCTCCTCTTTTTCCCTCCACTAATAAGTCTCCTACTTGCCTCTTAAATGACATATAATTACCCCATTCCATTTCACCCTCTTTCCTCACACTACATTTCTCTCTCACCATTTACCTTAATTTCTTTTAAGATATGGTCCCATCCTATTCAGTTCAATCTGTACTCTCTGTCTCTGTATGTGTGTGCATGTGATGTGTGCATGCATGCGTATACATGTGTATGTGTGGTTCCACCAACTACCCAGATACTGAAAAGTTTTAAGAGTTAGAAATATTGTCTTTTCCAGTATGAATGTAAACAGTTCACTTCTGGTAAGTCCCTTAAGACTTCTCTTTGCTGTATCCTTTTTCATGCTTCTTCTCATTCTTGTGTTTGGAAGTCAAATTTTCTTTTCAGCTCTGGTCTTTTCATCAAGAATGATTGAAAGTCCTCTGTTTCATTGAAAAGCCATATTTTCCCCTGAAGTATTATACTCAGTTTAGCTGGGTACGTGATTCTTGGTTTAAGTCCTAGTTCCTTTGACTTCTGGAATATCCTATTCCATGCCCTTCGATCCCTTAATGTAGAAGCTGCTAGATCTTGAGTTATCCTGATTTCATTTCCACAATACTGGAATTGTTTCTTTCTAGCTGCTTTTATGATTTTCTCCTTCACCTGGGAGTTCTGGAATTTGGCCACAGTGTTCCTAGGAGTTTCTCTTTTTGGATCTCTTTCAGGTGGTGATCGATGGATTCTTTCAATACTTATTTTGCCCTCTGGTTGTAGAATGTCAGGGCAGTTTTCCTTGATAATTTCATGGAAGATGATATCTAGGCTCTTTTTTTGATCATGGCTTTCATGTAGTCCCATAATTTTTAAATTGTCTCTCCTGGATCTTTTTTCCAGATCAGTTGTTTTTCCCATGAGATATTTCACATTCTCTTCCATTTTTTCATTCTTTTCATTTTGTTTGGTGATTTCTTGGTTTCTCGTAAAGTTATTAGACTCCATCTGTTCCATTCTAATTTTGAGAGAACTATTCTCTTCAGTGAGCTTTTGAACCTCTTTTTCCATTTGGCTAGTTCTGCTTTTGAAAGTATTCTTCTCCTCATTGGCTTTTGGAACCTCTTTTGCCAATTGAGTGAGCCTATTTTTCAAGGTGTTATTTTCTTCAGCATTTTTTTTTGGGTCTCCTTTACCAAGGCATTGACCCGTTTTTCATACTTTTCTTGCATCTCTCTCATTTCTCTTCCCAGTTTTTCCTCCACCTGTCAAACTTGCTTTTCAAAATCCTTTTTGAGCTCTTCCAAAGCCTGAGCCCACCCAACATACCCCTGGGATGTCTGGTATACTGAGGCCCTGCCATCCACGTCTTTCCCTGATGGCAAGAATATGTCCTCGTCATCAGATCCGAAAGTTGGGATCATTTGCATCTGTTCAAAAAAACTCTCGATAGTCTTATTTTTCTTCCCTTTTCTAGGCATTTTCCCAGCCAGTTACTTCACTTCTGCGATTCCTGTCCACCCACTCCACCCCCCCGCCTAGATCCGCCCAGCTAGTGCTTGGGGTCTGAGATTCAAATGAGCTTTCCGCGCCGCAGCTGCTAATCAATGTGAGCTTTAGTTCTGGTGCTGGGGTGGGGGCACGGCTGCCTCCCAGGCTCAGCTCCCTCAGGTGGTTTATGCAGAGACCCTCAGTAATGAAGATCCTGCCTGCTGCTGAGGGAGTCCCGGGCCACTGCCGCAGCTGCTGCCTCCGTGGCCACCCCCACCTCTGCCTTCTCTGCTTCCTGCCCCCGCCTCTGCTGCTGCTGCTTCCTCCCTAGGGTGCCCGAGTCACGGAGACACCCTGCTCCCCTCTTCCAGCCCAGCTGTCTCTCACACTGACCTGTAGCTTCTGTGGGCGGAGGGACCTTCCCGGCCGCCGGAGCTTCCGTCCCTGAAGCCTGCTCGGACCAGCTTCTCTGGGGCCGTGGCCAGGGCAGCGCTGGGGTGGGGTCTGCTTTCCGGGGTGCGACGGACCCTGGGGATGGCTCTCCAGGGCTCTCTGGAACGAAAATCTCTTCCACTCTGTTTCTGCACACCTTATAGTGATCCAGAACTTATGGGGATCTCTTTTTACATTAACTCTATGGGCTGTGGGTTCGGAGCTCGTAAACGTGCATCTTTCTACTCTGCCATCTTGACTCCGCCCCCCAGCATTTTCTTAAGAATTAAGTACTTTATAAATAAATGCAACTGAAGTTAAGATTTCTGCTACTTTGCATATTGCATACATAATTTTTAAATAAAACTATTTTTGAATGAGCAGTTAAATATAACTTAAACTATAGAAAAATGATATGAACTGGAGAAGGCAATTTTGAGTAACTATAGAATTCATTCATCTAAAACAATTAGTGTCTCAAGTTTGAATGTTACAAATAAATTTATTTAAATACTATATCAAGGAGAATATGCATACCATTGAGAACTAATGAATCACGGTAAGAGAGCATGTTTACAAATTGCAGTGTGTGAATGGATGTGTGCCACTTCAGGAACTGTGTTTGGTATCTATTGAGCAATGTCCTAAGGAATGTCCAATACATTTCTCCCTTGATTGTGTGATGAACTGAGTATATGCCAGTACAACAACAACAAAACAAACAAACAAACAAAAAACAGGCTACTTACTGTCACATAGAAAGAGTCCTTTGGAAATGTTTTAGTTCCTAGCATTGCTGTGAAAGGTCAAGTCAATCAGAAACAGTCCTCTCACTCTAGGGCTGTTACTGTGTATAATGTTCTTCTGGTTGTATTCATTTCACTCAGCATCAGTTCATATAAGGCCTTCCAGGCCTTTGTGAAGTCTTCCTGTTCATCATGTCTTATAGCATAATAGTATTCTCTTACATTCATATACCACAACTTGTTCAATCATTTCCCAGTTGATGGGCATTCCTTTGATTTCCAGTTCTTGGCAACCACAAAAAGAGCTGGAATAAATAGTTTAGTACATGTGGGGTTTTTCCCATTTTTACGATATCTTTTGGATACAGCCCTGGAAGCGATATTTTTGGGACAAGCAAAATAAACACTTTTATAGCTCTTCAGTCATAGTTCCAAATCATTCTACAGAATATTTGGATCATCTCATAGTTCAATCAAAAATGAATTAGTATTCAAACTCTGTCACTTCTTCAACAATTATCATCTTCCTTTTTGGTCATGTTAGCTAATGTGATAGGTGTGTTATGGTACCTCAAATTTGTTTTGATTTGCATTTCTTTAATCAATTGTGATTTAGAGAATTTTTTCTTATGTTGTATTCACTTTTAAGATTATCTATATCTTGAAGTCAGTGACATGTATTTTTTTTTATCTTTCTCTCTCCAGGGCCAATGGACAAATGCATGAGGCATCACAGGAGCATAATGAATATATGTTAAAAGAATGGATGGTTTTTCAACCACTATTTATTTGTGACTGAAAATGAGACAGTGTTTTAGTGAATACAGAGTTGAATTATTTTCATATCTTGCTACAGACATTGAATGAGGTTTTTTTTTCAGTTCTTTGCTACTTTCTCTTTGTGGGTGACATTACTTTTCTCTTTTCTCTTTTTTCCTTTTTTTGAGATGGGAGAGGTGGTCACAGAAAAGAGGAAATCACCAGATTCTCCTATTAACATTATATACTGATTATTTCCTATCTTTATCTGTGGTTATCTTTTAAATTACTGATTTTCTGACAAACTACACACCAAAAAGGTAGATGGGGGCAATGAGCTGAATGCATAGAAACACCAGATTTTATTGAAAGATCAGTTTTATAACCATGAATTACATCTGGAGTTAGGTCTCTACCAATTCTCTGAGAGGTGAAAACGCTTTAAGCATAACACTACCTATGTAGAAAAGTGAGGTGGAGGGTTACAGCACATTCCTCCAGATGTCTACTAGGAGTGACAGGGATTTCAGAAGGTTTGCAGTAACAAAAATGGTTTTTCACCAGCTATGGGAAATAAAGAAAGTCAGTGTGGTGGAGGGAGGAAGGGAGGCATTACCACCCATGTTAACTCCACGTGGTAGAAGCAAAAATAATTCACCTTATTTCCTTTTGGGTGTGAGAGAAAAGGAAAGGAGGAGATGGTGAGAGGAGAAAGAAGGGAAGAAATGGAGGTGGAGGGAAGAGATATGAAAAGAGGAAAGAGAATAAGAGATAAAGAGGGAGGAGAAAAAGGAAGAGGAGAAGGGAAAAGGGAGGGGGGAGAAGAGAGGAGAGTGAAAAGGATGAAAAAAGAGCTTACCTGAGCAATTTGGTAAAGAGAAAGCAAACATCAATTTCCTTGCATTCACAGAGAACTGACTCTTGCAGCTGTAAGAATCCTAGACCTATTAGCAACAGTGATATTGACTGATTGTATAGAGGCATGGGGATCATCTTGCAGTAGCCATGGTTTGATTGGCCTTACCATAGTGTGCAATCGTGCGAAAGTCACCAAAGACCTCAGAATCTCTGTTTCCTTGTCTGCATATACTCATGTTCACAATTAAATTAGAAAATATTTATAAAATGTTTTGCAAATCTTAAACTACTCTATAAATATAATTTGTATTATTATTATTCCAGCCATATGAAGAAACTCCCCATGTAGATACTTCCTGCACCTATTCAGTCTCCATCTATTAATGACTTTGTAAAGAGGATGCAATCCAGGAGGTACCAGAAACATATAAAGGTTATGAGAGTTTCCTAGGGATATAGAGCTAGTCAAAGTTCAGAGAGATATTTGACTCCATTTCCCCAATTTCAACTCTAACACTCTATATAATCTGCCATATTACTTTATATTTTTGTGAAATGAGGAATAAGAAGCCTTGGGAGATTGGTTGGGATGAGAGTAATTTGAAAACGTTAAAGTTCCATGTAGTTGTTCTTGGTATTTCTATAAACACATTTTTCCATCTTTGTTCCCTGTTGAGTGACTCATTGTAGCTCAGTGATACCCCATGTTTCTTATTCAAAGTCCTGAGCTCAGTGTGCCAGAGATCCTACATTCCCCATTGGCTCCTCAGTTTGTGTGCATGCTAGGTGTAGGAGAGTGTGGTGGTGGTTATAAAAGTGACTCAGGAAATCTAAGCTACAGAACGACAAATAATGAAAAACATTTGGTCAGAATCTTGTCATTCCAACTTTGTTTCACTTTCTCCTATTTTTGTGGGATCTAGAAGGATTACCCAACCAGCCTGAGGGTCTTACATACTAAGGAGAAGTGCAAGTACAGGCGTGGACGGATAGGCACAGAAAAAAAAAAAGACTGTGATTAAACAGGATTCTGCTGGGATTCAAAAGGGATTCAAAACAGAATTTAAACTGAGTTTGAATGGGAGAAGAGAAAATGTTGACTGTGGGAAGTAATAACTACCAATGGTGAAATGTGATATGCACTCCTTGAAAGAGAAAGGATGGCTGGAAGATGCAAAATGAAATATACACTTGGGGGCACGACCAAAGTGGGAATTTGTTTTTTTTTTTAAGTATGTATTTGTCAAGGGCTTTTGTTTTCTGCTTATTTTTTCACTTGTGGAAAGAGTGAAGAGCCAAAAATGTCAGTTAAAAACACATTAAAAATAGAAAAGGGGAAATGATGATGAATTTTATAGTTTATGGGCAGTCAAATCCTCTTTGAAAGCAACCTTACCACAAATACCCTACATCATATACTGGAGGAAATTCTGCTTTGAGGTGCTACTTTCCTAATTGATGACTATGTTTCCCAACAAAGTATTTCAGGAAATTTCAACTGTGTTTCATTTTACTCCTTTCTCCCTGCTCTGTCTTCCTCAATTAGTGTGTGACCCTGCCACTCCCCTCTTCCATTTCTAGAAGCATGAACTAAGGTTTGTTAAACTTTGATTAGTTTAGTTTCATTTTTTAAAAAATGATTTCCAATCTAGTCCTCAAAGACCTCCTATTAATCCAATAACTTTGTAGACTAAAGTGGTACTCCCTACAACAGAAATATGAGTGTATTATTTCTTACATTAGCATATTTGCTCCTTGAAGGCAAGATCTAATTTTATTTTCTTTTTGCATTCCAAACCCTTAACATAGTATTTGCCAAAAATTAGGTAGTAAATAAACAGCTATGGTTGATGGACTTTTAAAATGTATGTTGCCTAATTCAAGAAAAACCCACTTGCTTTTACTTCAACATGAGTTTAATATGATATTCTGGAGTGCAAAAGTGCTTGGATTGCAACCAAGAATCATTTCCCTATCAAAACTGAGTATAGACCTTGAGGGGGAAAAATTGACAATCAACAAAGTAAAGGACTTTTGAACAATCTTGATGAAAAGACCAGAGGAGAACAGAAAATTTGACTTTTATATCCAGGATTCAAGAGATGCATAAAATGGTAATCAGGAAAGAAATCTTATAAGGGACTTAGTGATATTAAACTGGGAAGGTGATACTTGTACACAGGAAGATGGTACTTGCAACATATAAGATTTTTCTCATTATTTCTCATCATATATTTGGGATTTTATATATATATATATATATATGCTTACATATGTGTGTGTATATATACAGAGAGAGAGAGAGACAGAGAGACAGAGAGAAAGAGAGGGAGACAGAGACAGGAACAGAGAGACAGAGACATAGACTGTTCAGAGTTGAGAGTTGAAAATGAAGGGATGATATAGAAAGAAATGAAATTAAAGGGTAAGAGAGGAATACACTGGTCAAAATGGAAAAGGAGAGGTAGAATGGAGTAAATGATCCCACAGAGAACAGGTAAGATAAAGTTTGACAGGGGAGGGGAAGATGGGGTATGTGAGGGGAAGAGTGAACCTTACTCTCATTAGGACTGACTCAAAGAAGAAATAACGTACATACTCAAATGGGTATAGAAACCTATCTTACCATAAATGAAAGTAGAAGGGAAAGGAGATAAGGGAGTGGGGTTAGAGAAGGGAGGGGAGAATACGGAAAGAGATAGTCAGAAGCAGAACATTTTTCAGAAGGGACAGGGTAAATGGAGAGATTGAATACAATAAAAAGGATGAGATAGAATGGAGAGAAATATAGTTGTCAATGGGATCTGAAGAAAAAAAGTCGGAGCACGATTCAAATGTGAAAAACAGTCAAATTTTAAAAAAATAGTCATTTTGCAATTGATAAGTGATCAAAAGATATGAATGAACAGTTTTCAGATGAAGTAATCAAAGCTATCTATACCATATAAAATATTCTAAACTCACTTTTGATTGGAGAAATATGAAGTAAAACAATTCTAAGGAACTATCTCATATATATTAGACTGGCCAGTAAGCCAGAGAAGAAAATAACAATTGTTGGAGGGGATGTGAGTATAATGAGACAGTAATGCACCATTGGTGGAGTTATGAAACAATTCAAACATTTTGCAGAAAAATTTGAAATTATGCACAAAATGTTATAAAACCATGCATCCCTTTGACCTTCAACCCCTACTAGGTCTGTGTCCCCAAAGAGATTGAAACAACCATCAAAGGAAAAGGAACTGTATTATACAAAAATTTTGATAGCAGCTCTTTTCTGCATACAAAATGTTAGAAACTGATGGGATGCTCATCAACTGGGAAACTGCTGAAAAAGTGTGATACATGATTATGATGGAATACTCCTGTGCATAAAGAAATTATTAGCAGAATACACGCAGACAAACCCGGAAAGACTTGCATGAAATGATTCAAAGTGAAATGTACTATGTATAAAGTGACAGTATTGTTATAAGATAAGCAACTGTAAAGGATAGCTATTCTCAGCAATACACTAATATAAGACAGTTCTGAAAGACATAGGATGAAGAGGGCTATCCATCATCAGAAAAAGAACTGATTTTGTCTGAATACAAATCGAAGTCTATTATCTAACATTGTTTTTTTAATTTTTTGCAGGATTATTATGGAAATGTTTTACATGATTGCACATGTATAACCTATCTAGAATTGCTAGTCAGTGAGGGAGGCATGAGGAGGGAGGAAGGGAGACAATTTAGAAGCTAGACTTTTAAAAATGAATGTTAAACATTCTTTTTATATGTAACTGGAAAAATGAAATGCTAAATAAATTTTAAAAAGATATTAGGTAGATGGATAGATATGTATATATTTTCTCATATTAAGTTAAAGTCTTCCTCTCTGCAGTTTGAAATTATTGCTTCGAATTTTATGTTTGGCTATAAGCTCTACAAACTCAATGCTTTCTCCACCCAGTGCCCTTTCAAATACTTGAAGTCAACAATAATAGTTGTCTAATAATAATTAGTCACTAACACAATATAAGGAACTGAGAGAATGCAAAAACTTAGGAAATAGTTGCACAACTTGTACTGTATCAGTGTATTGGAATATTATTGTGCAATAGAATTTATGAGCCAAGGGATTTCATAAAAACCTGGAAAGACTTCTACAAACTAATGAAAAGGTGAGTGGAACTATGAAAACACTGTACACTGTATCAGTAACATTGTATGGTGATCAATTATGAATGATTCATCTCTTCTATGCAACACAATGATTCAAGATAAGTACAAAGACTCACAAAGGAAAATACTGTCTGCATTAACATAAAGAACTCATGGATTCAAATTAAGATCAAAATAGTTCACTTTAATCCTTTCTGTGTTTTCTTTCCTTTTGATATGTTTCGTCTTTCACAACTGTGACTAATATGGAAGTATGTATTACATGATAGCCCTCGTGTAACCTATATCAGTCTGCCTGACATTTTCAGAAGAGGGGAGAAGAGGAAGAGGGAGAGAGAAAAATTTGGAACTCAAAACCTTGTAAAAGTTAGTTACTAAAATTATCTTAACATGTAATTGGGGGAAAAAATACTATTAAAATAACTGCCACTAAGACTTCCTCAGGAAGCATGTATCCTTCTCTTAAGACGTGGCCATCCATTTCCTTACCAATGTGTAAATC